>CM002484.1:15264674-15289067 GCA_000325765.3 Leersia perrieri
TATGTTGTTGGGTGACAATAAAAATTTATTGTTCATGTTCATGAAGCAAAAGAATTATTTTCTAATTGTATGTGACAATGATCTATAGTGCCTAATAATATTGCTGGAATATTTTTTTATTTGTAAAAAGAGGTATTTCCACAACTATTTCGTGGCCATAAGAATTATTGCCATGAAACTTATTTTGTTGTAAGAAAAAGATAATGCCACACATGTTTACCGTGGCAATAAAAATTATTGCCATGATTTTAGTTGTTGCAATATATCTTATTGCCATGTTTATTTTGTGGCAATAGACAAACTTGTGGCCACAAAATTTAAATTGTAGCCATAACCTAATACCATGGGTTTTGTTGCCATGCCTAGCAACGATTTCAAACTTATAGCAATATGTAGCTATTGCAACGATATTAGCACTCATGCAACAATTTTTTTCGTGGCAAAAGTACAATTTCCTAGTAGTGTTTTTTGGACTTTTTTTTGTGTGTTTCAGGTGCCGACTAGTAGTGTACAAGCAATTATTGTGAAGCATAGTTCAATGTGGAAGGATAAGTTTGTTTCAACTGTGGAATCATTTCAAAAATCAATGATCGAGATGCATTCCAAGATGACAACTGACAAGATATCCGAGATAACCAAGGTGATGGGCACAAGGAACAAAGCAGGCAGTGCGAATGACGTTGATCTCAATCAAGCAAGCGCCGATCAGCCTGCTACTCCAGATGTTCTAGGTCCAAGCAAACAATATTCAGGCGGGACAGATGATGATGCAACATTTACAGATTGTGGGAAGAGACGTCAAGGTCGAGGGCACTGGATATGAAGGCTGTGATGCACCACCGTGTCGCCTTTTCAATGAAGATGATCCTGAATTCATGAGCACACAGGAAATGGTGGAGATCATACGTGTTGAGTCAGCTTCAAGGAGCCCATCGCCAGCACCTACACTTCTAGCTGCATCTAGGAGCCCTTCTCCAGTATCAATACCACCATTGGCAGCGAGGAGCCCTGCTCCAGCACCAGCGGCAGTGAGGATCCCTTCTCCAGCACCAGCGGCAGCGAGGAGCCCTTCTCCAACATCAGTAGCCCTTGCATTGCCAGCGGCAGCGAGGATCCCTTCTCCAGCACAAGTGGTAGCAAGGAGCCCTTCTCCTAGAGCACACACACCAGCGGCAGTGAAGAGCCCATCTGCAGGTATGAAACAAGATGATTTGATGCACTACTTTTTTTTCATTGTTGTTGCTTTTTTTTTATTTCGGAACCGTGGAACATTTTTTTTACAGTTGGAGATAGTAGTGGGCCAAGCACACATGAGATGAAGAACAGGAAAAAGAGGGCACATAAAGAAGTGAACGATGATGATGTTGCGGAGGCCAAGAAGATGAGAATCAACACCGCCGTCAAAGAAGTATACAAGAGGATCATCAATGTCGACATTTCAAGAAGAAGAGGGAAGAAGGGCAAATCGTCGGACGCGTAAGTTCTCCATATTCTTTTTCTTTTGTGCCAACACATTTGTGCTAGATAGTATACGTTATTGTTTCAGAGCACACTACCATTATGTTCAATGCACACACATTTTTTGTTTCATCTTTATTTTCCAACTATTTTCACAGAACACCCTATTTATGTCACATTAGTGCACCTTTATGTTTCAGAAGACACCCCCACCATATTTCATCTATCAATAGTGTTCTGTTTCACTTGTTACACACCCACTGATTTTGTGTTTTTTCTTTATAAATGTTGCTTTACAGATCAGCTCCTTTTCTCAAAACTACCGGGTGTTTCTATGTTTCACTTGAGCACTTCCACAATTCGATCGATGTGCCCAAGAGGCCAATTATGTAATGAAGTAATGGCGTGTTGGGTCGAGATGTTCAACAACGAGTGCAAACAGGATTGCAAGGTATCAAAGATAACAAAATATGTTGCCTCCCCCGTCCTCATGGTAATAACTCACCGCCATCATCATCTACATGCATCACTGTTATGCAGCGTCCATTGTTCACAATTTTTTTAATGTCCAGGGTCAACTGATAAATGAACCGGAAGCATTCTTGACCCAAAGCTGCCTGAAACTCGTTGAGTCCGTCAACAAGACCGAGAAGCTACCAAAAGTTGACTTGGTACCTCCCAAGCTGTCATCTTTTTTTTAATATTTTTGAAACTGTGAGAAACTGTTTTTTATATATTCTTCCCTATCTTGAAGGAGCAACACTGGGTGTTACTTTGTGTCAACAACTTGCGAAAACAGATAAATTACTTTGATCCAATTGACCATGGGAAGGACTCCTTGTGGGTCAAGTTGTCCAAAAATCTGGTTAGCTGATTTTGTTTCATCACACCATGCTTTATGTTTCAGCTCCTATTTAACCAATGTTCCAGCTCATGTGTTGTTTCTGTTTCACTCTATAAACTAATGTGTTTCACTGAAACTCACTTACACTCTTTTTTTCTCCTCTAGCTCACAAACTTCAAAAGAGTTGCAATTGATGCTAAGATTGCTCTCAAGGACATTTCAAACTATCATCATCATTCATCGACTTCTTATCCACGACAAACCAATTTGTGAGTTTGTATTTTCAAATTTGTTTTTTCCATTCCATCAGTTTCAAATCTGTTTTTGACTCTAGATTTTTTGTGATTGTTTCACCTTTTTTTTCACAGGGCTGACTACGGCTTTTTCTGTATGCGGTACATTGACAACTGGGATGGAAGCAAGATGATGAATTTCAACGCCAAATCAATAGCCACCTACAAGAAGCTAATGACCTACATGCTAGTTGAGTCGGACTTGACCACCGTCGAATACAGTCTACTCAACAAAGCCAAGGAGGGGTAGACTTTTGTTCTAGGGGGTCTGTTAGGGTGGGTTGGGGGGATGGTGGTGGTACCTCACCATGTGAATGGCACTGTTTTATCTCTTTTTTTTGGGTGTACAAAGAATGTTGCGTGTTCAGATGCTCCCCAAACCTGACTAATCGCTAATCTACTGAAACCATGAATGGAACCATGGATGCTTTTAAATCTTTTGCCCTTTTTCACTGGATGTAATCATGTGTTCCATTCTACTATGTTATATTGTTCCATGTCTCATCCTGAAAGAATGTGCCCATTTAGCACATTCAAGTTCCAACAATAATGAACAGTACATGAAAAGAAGACAATATTGTTTCAATAGCACAAAATTCAAGTCCCATTGACTCAAAATACAAGCCATTTAAAATTGTTTCATAGTACCAGGCAACATTTGTTGCAACAGTTCACTATTTATGTTTCAACGATATATAATTTTTCAATGAACACTATGCTAATGTTCCACTGATCACAGCCTCAGCTCTGTTTCCTTCTCTCTCCTTTCTTGATCAAGTTTCACCTGCAACCTCTCTAACTCCATATGGGGACATGTTTGGACATTGTGTGTATCCTCCAAGCAGAATGAATATGATGTGCTGGCTTTCATTTTTCTTGTTTTAGCTACAGCTTTGTTCTTGTCTGCAACCTTCTCATTTATGGGCTTCTTCCTTTGTGATTTTTCTGTCGGGCGACCTTTCCTCTTCTTTACAGGTGGATTTTGTATCTCAGCCACCTCTTGTGCTGTTGCCACAGAAGAGGATGAAGAGGAGAGACAAATATTGATGTTAAGCTTAACAACGGCTTTCGTGTCGACTCCTAGTGATTTTAAAAGGATTTTTTGCTGCATAAGTGTGTCAAAAAAGGAAGGAAGGATAATAATAAAACTATTTATGTTGTATTAGGGCTCCCATTGAATGCGAGAAATTTTAAATGAAACTTGGAGGGTTTAATTCATAGGAAAATTTTCATACGAACTCCATTAGAAAAAAACTGGTGTTTACGGGCTATCGAATAAGAACTCTTGCGTTTTCATGGTGTGTTGGTGTTTTTTTGCTGATGATCGTACCATACATGGTTTGCTCCGTGTGGTGATAAGCAACTAGGAGTACAAGTGACTTTTCGACCCCGAACTTCTATAACTACCACAAAATTTCACCCCAAAGCATGCAAAAGGCCCATTTTGGGTACGTGGTGTGCTCGTCGCCATATCTTGTATGGGCCGATCGACATCTATAAGCGAGGGAACGAGAACGAAGGCCAATGCTTGTTTGGGTTTGCGGAGGCTGCAATTTCTCATACTGTACCCAGCAACACGCATGCTAGCTCCCTGTGTATTTTTTTTGGGGGTAAGTAGGAGCTTATATTAAGCAATCAAGGAGTGATTACAATCATAGTCTAGCAGGCTAGACGGGGGGAGGGGGGGTTCACATGCCACTCCCCTGTTCTAGTGTCCCGCGAGACCATCTTAGCGCACTCATGCGCACATCTATTACAATTCCTTCTGACAAACCGCTGCTCATCTAGCGAACACCAAAGCTTGATCAACTCTTGACAATCTATCTCAAGGCACATTTTTGTTACTCCCAGCTGCTGCGCCAGCTTGAGCCCATCTCGGCATGCCATTGCCTCCATCATCAGGATATCCACACCATGGTCATGCCACTGAGATTTGGCAGCACAGAAACGACCTAAATAATCCCGAATTATAGTTCCTGTTCCACCTGTTTGCATTTCTGGAGAAAAGGCACCATCAGCATTGCATTTTGTGCCAGTCCGTTGAATTGTGATCCAAATCTAGTTATACTAGTTGACAAGAGGGCCGGCTTGGGCCGGAGCGAAGTAGAGGGTTCACCGATATATATACAGTAGTAGAAAAGGGTTCGGATCAGAACCCCTTTAGGGTTCGGATCAGAGCCCTTTTAGGATTTCACCGATATATATATAGTAGAAAAGGGCTTATCTATGACGTTTTTCTCGTGACGATGCATATTTTTGTCATTGAATAAGTAATATATATGACAAAATTTTCAGTTTCGTCATTGATCATCTCTGGCAGTGGTTCGGGCCAACACCTATGACGAAAAATTAAAACAGTGTCATAGACACATGAGAAAATTCATCATGGATGATGCAGGCTACTGTTGGGTTCCCATGTGCACTGAGATGAAGAACACATGCATGGTTTAGTATTCTCCTTTTAATCAGGAATTAAAATTTGTAATTGGTATTTCTCACTCATGCTAACTCCAAATTTGATAATTCTTTTTTCTGTTTTTTTTCTAAAATCACGATCTTTCATTTAATTGCATTATTTTATGTTAATTACTATTCGTTAGATCTTTATCATATAGCTTGTCTTCTTGCATCTATGTAGACAATAGAAATAGATAAGTTATTGCATAATAATTTCTAATTTCAGTTCATATTCTCTATTATTATGTTAAATATAAATTTGTAGTACATACAAGTTTAAACATATAATATTTATCATATTTCTTTTTTTTATTTTTTTATTTTATTGTACCATTATGAAGTAACACACAAACAAATTATCTTATATACGTCAATATATTTTTCATATGTAATGGACTACATATAGGTTGTCCTGTAAAATTTTCAAGAATTTTGGAGCTATTTTACTATTTTATATATATTAATTGAATTTCTATGCGGTTATCGAAAATAATTCAAAATTGAACTAGATGTGCATCGATTAAGATGCCAAAAAATATATTTAGGCTCACACGCTCCATTGTAGCCCATGTACAGGATAAAGATAAAAAATTAAATTATATTCTAGGGACAATTCAAATTTTTATCTCCAAATTAATACATAATAATTACAATAATTTACAATTTTGGTCAAAAAAATTTGAAAATCGACAAGACAACATATTTTTGGTCCATGGGCTTGCCATAAAAATTCAAATAATTTTAATAAAGTGAGACCATACATTGTTCACAAATGCACACATCTCTCAAATAGTTTCTTATAACTCAACACAAATGTCTCCATTTGTAAACAATGTGTATTATCACTTTATCAAAATCACATAAATTTTTTATGGAAAGCTTATGGACCAAAAACATATTGTCATGCCAATTTTTAGAATTTTTTATCAAATATAGATATTATTATAATTATTATGTGGTAATTTGGAGAAAGAAGTTTGAATTGTCCTTATAAGACAATTTATTTTTCCATCTATCTCCAAGACATAGGCTAGAATGTAACACATGAGCCTAAATATAAATTTTGTTATTTTTTTAAATCTTATAAGATGTACACATAGTTCAATTTTTAAATATTTTGGATAATCATGTAGAAATTCATTTAATATATAGAAAATAGTAAATCCATTCGAAAATTATTGAAACTTCTACCATACAAATTATACATAGACTATTACATATGAAAAATGTATTAGTGTATATAACATAATTGTTTTTACGTATCATTTCGTAGTGATGCAATACATTGATAAAGAATAGAAAAAAAATAATTAAGGATGAAATGAGAGTAAGGCCTGTTTGGGCCCAATTAGCCCAGCAATCTCTGGCCGTCCATCTAAATCGGATGGCTCTGATCGTTTTCCAATCGTATAAAATGCCCCAAACCCTACCTCTCCTCTCCTCCTCCCCCAACCGCCTCTCCCTTTTTTCCCTCTCCCTCTCCCTCTCCCTTTCTTCTCCCGGCGCCGGCCTCCTCCTCCCCCTGTCCAGCGCGGTGCCATCGCCCTTCCCCTCTCCGGCGAGGCGCCGGCCTCCTCCTCCCCTCTCGCGCATGGCGGCGGCACGGTGAGGCGGCAGCGGCGATGGCATGGGGATGAGCGGCGGCGGGAGGGCCAGATCTGCCACCTCCGGCCCTCCCCTCTCAGATGCGGACGAGCGACGGCGGCGGCATGCAACGGCGACAGCATGGGGACGAGCGGCGAAGGCGCGGCTTGTGGTGGCGGCAGGGATGGCCAGATCTGCCGCCTCCGGACCTCCCCCTCTCGGATGCGGCGACGGTGGGCGCGGATGCGGGCGGCCCCCTCTCGGATGCGGCAGCAGCGATGACACGGCGACACCGATGGCGTCGGAGAGGACATGGCGGCGGCTGCAGCAACTGTCATTTTTTTAATTACTGTGAATGCAATATAATTGGGCATTTGTTTTGTACTAATGTGATTCTGTGAATGCAATATAATTGGGCATTTGTTTTGTATTAATGTGATTCTGTAAATGTGAATGCAATATTACTGTGAATGCAATATATGTAAAATTAGGTTATAAATTTTTGCTGTAACATTTATCTATTACTATGAATGCAAATATATAAAATATAATGGGTTTAGTATATTTGTTATTTTATGCCAATGTAAATAAATATAATATAATTAGGCATGTGTTCCAATAAACGCAAGACATGTCGGATACTAGTCAGCGGACACGTCGGATCCTAGTCAACAGACACGTATGTTGCCAGCTTGGACGATGACGTGGTGCTATATTGAGCTTCGTCACAGAATGGAACCAGTTTTGTGACGAAACTGTTATATTCGTCATTAGCGAAATAACATGACGCTCCGTTTTTTACGAACTCAGTTTCGTCACTAGTTCGTCACAAAATTTTCCTTATGACAAATTTAACATCTACTATGACAAAAACGTTTCGTCACATATAAGCACATCCCTACTAGTGATACCTCTTCTAAGCCGCAGTTCGGCGTTATAACCTCACCCCGATATAATGAAGACTTTTGCTGGCTAGCGCCCGTGGTTTTTTCTCTCCCCCTTGGAAGGGTTTTCCACGTTAAAATCCCGTGTCTTCTGTTATTGATCTTTGTTCTTTATCGTTTATATGCCTATCGTCCTTTAACATAGTCGAGCGGGGCCGAATCCAGAAACGAATCGGTTCAGGCCCTTTCTCCTTTGCCGGATGCGCCAACTGCAAAAGATCAAAGGCAACATCCTTTGCCCATTCCACTGCTTGCCGCACAGGCCAATGATCTTCTCCATGCCTCCGTTTATTCCTGATTGTACAGAGTGCCCACATACCACAAAGAATGACGTCCGTCTCTCTCCTTGTGCAAGTGTCAGTATGAATCAGATCCCTCATCCACGAAGTTTCATGTAGGCGAGGGATTTTAACACCCGTTAACTCTCTTGTCACTTCGCAAAAAAGCCTTGCCACTGTGCAATCCATGAGTACATGCTTTATAGTTTCCTTCTCAGCACCACAAACTTCACAATTCGGAAATCTTTCAATATGCCGACTGTGCAAAATATCATGAGCAGGCAGGAAACGATTTAACACTCTCCACCAAAAAACATGCACCTTAGGGGGGACTTCCAATTTCCATATAATCTTCCATTCATCACAAGCCGATGAAGCCGATGCTTGCAATGAGGTAGCATGCCTATATTCTTCCTCCAAGACTCTGTAAGCAGATCGTACAGAGTATTGGCCAAATTTCTCATGCGCCCAAGCCCAGAAATCAGCACCTTGGCCATTGCAGGGGGTAGCAAGAATTGCTTGCACATCAAAAGAGCAGAAATTTAACCTTAAAAGGTCCTCATCCCACCTCCCTGATTCAGCTAAGAGCTCCGGCACCAATTCATGCCGCTGAGTACCCTGAGGTGTAAAAGGTTTCTTCAACGGATGGTTTAGTATCCAATTGTCCTTCCAAATATGTGTTGTCTAGCCATCACCAATCCTCTTGATAAGACCTTTTTTAAGGACTTCCCGACCAGCTAGGATCGCCTTCCAGGTTTGGCTAGAGTTTTTCTTCCTTGTAGCTCCCTGTGTATATATAGGGTTAAATATTATATATATAATACCACTTGGGCGGACCTAGAGGTGGTGCCAGGTGCACCGCCATACCAAAAAAGTCACAAAATTTTTAGGGTGTAGTAGTAAGTCATGGGTCTAAATGCTAGATGTGTGTCTTATTTAACGGATCGAGAGCCCATTCCCTCCACAAATGGTACGTGCATAGGTAGGTGCCTATACGTGGGTGTGCGTCTATGCAAATAAATTGCCAAATAAATTAACAGTAGCTTGTTGAATCAATGATTTTAAATTCTATGTGACCTACCATCCCTACAGTTCCAAAATAATTGACGTTTTAGACAAACACATGGCCTTAAAAACAACTTTGATTATATTTTAAATTATAATACATATACAAATAACAATAAATATTTGATTTTGTTTAAGTATTTTCAAGATTAATCTACCGATGGTTTACACGTTGCTAAAATAAATATTTTTAAATTATTCATAGTCAAAGTTTGAAAAGTTCAATCTCAATCTTTCCAAAGCATCGATTACTATAGAACTGTATGGAGTATTTAAGTAGTTTCATATGGGCAAATACATTCTATTTAGCTCATTGAAACAAAATAAACATGATAAAAAAGTAAGCTTGTGTCTTTCTATGCTATGAAAAAGCACTATAACTTTGATTTTATCTTTTGTGTAATGTAAGACTTTATTTGAACAATTTCACAATTTGAAATGTATTTTTAATAAGTTAACAACTAATTGTATTATTGTACTTGAATTTTTCGGTCGCCTCTTTGATTTTTTAGGGCACTCCCAGAATAAAAATCCTAGGTCCGCTCCATAAATACAATCGCTATTTACATGGACACATGCGTGCTTATATTTACAACCGAAAGGGTGTATAGATATATATAGTTAGAATGTTTATATTTACGGATAGAAAGGTGTATCTAGATACATAAGTGAAAATAACTATATTTATACACGGAAGGAATATATTTGGAATATACAAATTTGGATCATATTTTTTAACAGTCAATGCTGCCGTCAATCCACACTTCTTATATGCCAGTGTGGTGCAGGCGAAACCTCACCGAAGCCACCGTCAATCCACACTTCTTCTTTGTTGGCATCACACGCAGAGGCACGTGATAACTCACCAGCACCACCATCGATCTATCGCTCGTGGAGGTGCCAGGTCCAATACCAAGTCTGATACTCACGGGTACAGAACCTAGTATCACATTTAATACCAATGTACTGGCCCTAATAATCGAGGGTACCATCCCTAATACATCGAGGTCAGAGTCATCGCCTCGCTGAAGCCACCATCATCGTCGCCGAGTCAAAACCTTGCCGGAGACGAAGTTGACTCCATCCTCACCGGTTCGCATTTGCCTTGAATGAGAGCAAGAGGAACAAAGAACTCATTGTCATCATGGTCATGTCAGCAACTACTGTTATAATTAACTCTTGGCGTCATCGTATCTTGGTCACCATCATCAATGTCGACAACCATGGGGATGGAGAGCTGAGTGGATGGCCATGGACGACTGTGCGGCCGCTATAGTACCAGACGTGATACCTAGACCTGATACCAACATATCAGATCTAGTACCCTATGTACCAGACTTGGCACCTTGATTCTTGGGTCTTGGCGGATAAGCTGCCATCGCATAGCATTTTGCTGGTGTTGCCGCGTCTCTTCGGAATCGTTGCTTTATCTTCACTTCCACAATTGTTGCCGTCATCATCACCGCTGTTGAAGTGATTTTGACAAGGAGAGAAAGAGCGTCATTGCTGCAGAGCAATTCCCGAGAGGATGGATGTGCAAGGATGAGGATGGAGAAAGATGGAGGCTGTGAGGAGAAAGGAGAGGGGTGGAGACGGGGGATCGAGAGGGAGACATGAGAGCGATGATGTTTTGTCCTCCAACAGACACATGTAATCCAGTCTTTTTGTAACCGCAATACCAGAGATAATACCCCCCTTAACTATTGCAACCAGGCTATTTAACCTCCTTTGGTAGTTTAGGTTTTGGTTTTGTCCAACGTGGCAACACAATAAACATGATAAAAAATTAGTATCCATGCCGCCATGCGTGTCAGACCCTCCATCCACCTCTCCTAGTCAACCTAACATTGTTCTCTTGCATCCTTCATCATTCGCTGCTCACGGAAAAGGATCCAATTGCCAATGAGAGAAGGCAAAAAGGCTGTTCATGGCCGCTCCTCGTCAGTGATAGGGCTCACATGAGGAGTTGCACATAAAAACATGTGCTGCCTTGCCCCCCTGCCCTGTCCCCATTCAGCCCCCAGTGAGGTCCACCTGCCCTTGGCTACCTCCGTCTCCACTCATCTTCGTCGTGAAGGGATCCATAAAGTTGGACCAAACTCCGACTAGTGTCTACATGGGAGAGGTGGACGAGGCAAGTTGACGATGACAATGTCAAACGATTCTTCATGTTCAGCTGTAGCTTATTTAAAGCAAAGGCCTTAATAAATCCTATTATATATCTTAACGAAGAAGATAAAAGATCCTAGTTAATATCAAGGCATAAATAAGTGAGCAGGCTTAGAAGTTTTGGGACGAATAATATTGAGTTTATATATTTGTTTTTTTAAAAAAATCATGAGTAAATGATGCGAAATAATCTTTGTCCTAATACTACATCGAGAACAATATGGTTGTAGCTAGTATAATAAGAGAGATTAGCATCATAACAATGCAAATGTCAACAAACAACTTCTTAGTTTTCAATTATGGCTTCACACCAAGTTTCTTGAGAGAAGACAACTCTTAGAAAAAGGATATATATAAACATATAATACACTTTTGAAAAAAATAAATAAAAAAGAATGGAGTAATTCCAGTACATCTTGTACAATTTTCTACTGTCAAAAAGGAAATTCACCTATACACTTGATCCCATCATATGTAATCGCGCACGTTGCATTTGACAATAATTGTTTTTTTTTTGCGGGGCATTAATTTGACAATAATTGTTGACCACCATGCAGCCATCAATTGTTGACCACACTGCACTTGAGCCTCACCTCCAACGGCATCCAATGCGGCGGCCGTATGTCCCCCATCTTCACCATCGCCGTGGCGAAATCCGCGAAGAACGCCTCGTTGTTCGTCGCGTACAGCTCCACGAGGTCGCTCACCGGGCCACCACGCGTGTACAGCTCCTGATCGGAAGTGAGTAGCCCACGCCGCTGGAGCAGGTCCCGGAAGTAGTTGTTGTCGAACCTCATCGGCGTCTCCTCGTCGAACGGCGCCTCGCCGCGGCCGTTCTCGCACGACCAGCGGCGGCGCGCGGCGAATTCCGGGTCGATGCTGCCGTCGTCGCCGTGGTCGCCGTAGACGCGTTCCCTGTAGTTGTCGCAGCTGTGTGCCTTTCCGACGGTGTGCGCGCCGGAGAGCGCGGCGAGGTCGCGGGCGTCGAGGCCGTGCCTGGCGAACGTGTCGAGGAGGTGGCCGAGGTCGCCGGTCGGGTTCGGGAGGGAGTCGTGCACGTCGGCGCTGGTGGCGGCCTGGACGCGCGTGTCCATGCGGCCCAGTGGCACGGCCCAGGTCGGCCCGCCGAGGAGGGAGACAGCGTCGCGGGAGGCGAGCGCGAGGATGTCGGCGCAGGAGACGGTGGCCGGGCAGTTGTGCTCCAGCACGGATTTGATTTCGTCGATCACGTCGAACCCGGTGAGCGAGGCGTTGGCTGGCTCGGCGTCCTTCTCGCTCTCCGTCGAGTCAGTACGGTCTAGGAGGACGGATGCGTCACATCCCTGCATCATGCGCCATGTCATCGATGATTAATTGCGAGACAAAATAATTAGTTCGCGCTTTATATCCTCTCATAGATATGATATTGATATGTCTTGGTACTACATTCTTTACTATTTTTTTTTAGGTAACCGACGAGAGAGGCTGCTCTCGAAATTTATAAAGAAAAGAATTGACCTAATTTATAAGAAAAAATTGGGTTTAAAAAAACACAGACACAATTAATTAGAAGGAAAAACATGTAAAACCTATAAAAAGAAAAAACAGAATTATTGGGACCTACATTCTTTTTTATTTTTTAAAACGTTTTAAACTAGCCAACATCATGTAAAAGATGTAGGAGAGAGTATTTACGTTGACAAAGCAGTCGTGGAAGAAGAGACGAAGGATGGCAGGCGCCATGTCGAGCCTTTCCGCCATCACCGTGCGCACGACATTCTGCACGTTGGGACACGTCTTCTCATAGTACGTCGCCGAGTGCTCCGGCCGGCTGCCCTCAGCGGCGACGAGCACAAGAGCCGCGACAAGCGTAGCGAGGACAAAGCCCTTGCAAGAAAGCGCCATGGTTGAGACTGAAAGCTCGGAGAGAGAGCTAGAGAACTAGTTTATCGATCGAGCGAGTCGACGATGGTGGCGACAGATCGAGCTAGCTGCTTGCTTAATTTGCATGCAGTGGATGAGTGTGTGGAGCTATAGGAAGAGAGGCTTGCTATATATATATACTCTTTTCCTCATTATCTAATATATATTTGTACTCTTTTCCTTCTACGCGGGATCGACCATGCTTGTGAGAAAGCGAGATAGTTGCACGCATGTGCGTGTGCGCGACGGGTTCACCGGTCTCCATGCATGGCTCGTGCTACTTTTGGAGATGGAAACTCTGACATGGTCATGAAGAAGAGAAGTTGACAAATATATATGTACGCAGTTGATCAACTGATCAAGTTGAAATATAAATCATCCCTTATCAGGAATTGACGTGTACCTAATAGATACTATTATATATGTATATAGATGGGTCGCAATCACTTGCTACTTTGCTAGCTTTTTGCTTGTTGGATGTTTTGAACGTTAAAATATTTCTCAGGTATGTCTTTAGTAAACGAAGTACTCCCTCCGGTCGTTTTTATATGACGTTTTGGACAGCAAAATATTACTGGAGCCAAACCATTTCTATTGTTGGAAAAGACATAAATTTTTGACCGGAGGGAGTATAAGTATATATAGTACGTCATTATTTAAGTATATAGAAGTACGTAGGTGGTACTGTACTGGCGCGCGCATTCTCATTTTTCATACTTGATACGAACCGGGCACCAAGCGTACAGTATAAGTGTATTGCTATAATGCTATTTAAGAACAAAGCAAGTCGATCTGCTCACTTATACATGCATCGATCTTATCTATTTTTTTTTATCAAGAACACTAGTACCAAACTGTAAAATTCACCATAGACATTCATTACAAACTACCATGTAATGAGCAGGGGCGGAGCCAGAGAAAAGTTCAGGGGTGCACAGAACAACTTTACTATAGGTTTTTTTATGCAATGTTATATATAACAATGATGTCTTTTAGGCAAAATTTTCATGTCAAAATGTGTACGATGGTGTATGAGGGCAAAAGAATAATGATTAAAGGTTACTAACACAAAACGAGCTTACAAAATAAAATATATAGAGCGCCAATATTGGAGAAAACACTGTCTAAGCTGACGAATGCAATGTCTAGCTCAATAACCAACAGCAAAAAGGAGAATAAATACATTTTCATTTTAAGTTAAAAAAAATGAACAAAACCTAGGAAAAAATAATACTTCAATTTCAATACTATTTAGTTTTCGAAAAATCTCAATTAACAGTATTTATTTTATATATCGGATAAACATATTACAATTAGAGCGTTAAAATAAAGAAAAACACGAGATAAAGAACTTAAACGTCCCATGACTCCCAACACAATAGGAGAATTATATTTATTGATGCCTATCAGTAAATCTCCAGCCGAAGTTGATAAATATTTGCATGATCCTAACATTTCAATATGGAAGAAAACACCAATTATATTGGCCACAATCTCATAATCTATACTTATCTACCAACTTTTGGGTTTCTTTTCTTCAAAGAAATCAACGCTAATTAGTAGTAATAGGGAAAGGGAGAAATACTCGGGAAGAGAGCCGACAAGAGCATCTTCCTCGCACCTGCAGTGTTGACTTGGGAAAGTCGGTATTCCGCAAGATTGAAGTGATGACAGACTCACAAGTCACAACCCCTGTACTCACGTTTGTGGTGCGTGCTTCCGTGATCAACGCAGCCTCGACTTAGACATACACGTCTGCTCCTTTGTTCGCTAGGTGCCCACCTGGGCCATGCATTGTCTCCGGCTCTCTGCTGCGAGCTGTGCTTGGTGGGGGTACACCAACTTAGACGTTGGGGGGTGCCCGTATGGTAAACAACTGATGATAAGCATTCAAAATTGTTTTTCAGCCGGGTGCCTGTCGATGCGTGTGCTCACGCATCGACACGCGGGTATCCGGGGACCCCTTTTCGGTTTGGCACAGGAGTGCGGAATGCCAAGGCCTGAGTTAAGGGGAAGAAGAAGGTGGGCAGGAAGAAAAATCCTGCTACGCGCACTAGACACAGAGATTTATACAGGTTCCGGGCGCCAGGGAAGTGTAATACCCTACTCTTATTCTTGCACTATGTGGTGAAGGATGAATTACAAGGAGGAGTTCTCTCCCGGGTGGTGCTAGAGCTGGTGATTGAGATGATGTATGGATTTCTCTGGTCCAACCTTCTCTACAATGGACTTGGGCCTCCTTTTATAGCTCAAGGGGACACCACATTATAGCTCAAGGGGACACCACATTAGTCCTAGATTTTCCAGCCCTTCTACTAACACCGTGGAGTAGTTTGTGCTTTGTCTTATCAGGGGTCATATCCATCTTCTGTTCATGTCGTCACGTCGCAATAGCTGGTGAAGAAAAACAGGCGGCGTGACCTCAATGCTGATGAAACATGCAGCCATCCTATCTAACCTCCCATAGGGCCTTCTTGTCAGCAGGCCACCTAATGGTGCTAGGGGAGCCATCATACGCTCGGTCCTCTTTACTTCTCTCCCACACGGCCGTCCGTCGCATTAAATGCGATGGTGACCCGGCGTGAGGGGGAGGCACGCGCTACTGACTGCGCGGTCAGCCCACGGTCACAAGATAGAGACTTTTCCCACCCTCTCCCGTATAAAAAGGTGATAATGATGACACTTTGACAGGCGCGCCTCACTTCACATTAAATGCGACAGGGCAGCGCTTGGGCACTGCTCTCGCATTGTGTGGGGCGGTTGGCAACCGGGTTGGCCCCTTCGGCGGGAGGGGTGCGGGATGGCGTGGTCAGAGTCAGGGTCCGGGTGTTCCCGAACCCCTTACCTAGAGGGATGACGGCTTTCGGGCAGCCCCCGGGCTTGACCCCCTCGGGGTGGCCACGTGGCCGCCCGCGGCCCGAACCTTCCAGGGTGACTTGGGCATTTGACTTTGGGTGGTGCCTTCGCAAATACGCCCTTCCAACCACGTGTCGCATCCTCAGCATACCTCCGGGCCCATATCGCCGACAGTGCCTGTGCACCCCTTAAGCCTAGTTGGCTCCGCCCCTGGTAATGAGCGTAGATGGAAAATAGACTTGAATATATCGAACATTTATGAGATTCAATTATAAATCACTACCACCATAATATTAAAATATAAGACGTATTAGCTTTTGACACTTTTGTGCCTGCTCAAGCTCTTCTTAGACATTCATTGACGGCTTGGCACCAAATCCTTCTCTGATGATATGAAGATCTAGCTTTGTTGTCGATGTGTTTTTTATTTTGAATGGGCTACTAACTGTTATCATGCATGGGCCAAAATAGAATGGAACAAGAAATGCAGCAGACTAATGGGCAGAGTACAAACAACCTAGTCTCTGAGGCCCAAGATTGTTCATAGGGGCCTAAAACAATGTAGCCAAGCCTCGCTGCCTCCGCCCCGTTAGGTCCATAATTTGGTGCGCAACCAATGGCAACGATTGAATTTAGGTGGTCCACGGCCACAGTTTGGACATAAAAATGGGGAAATTTTAAATTTACTTATGTGAGTTAAGTTGAACTTCATGTATATGTAAGTCATTTTAGTTTTGTTTTAAGTTAAACTTCCTCTCTTTCTCTCAGCAAGTTTATAGAAAACTGGATCCACATATATGCAACATCAAATTAATTTCATTCAGTTAACCATAAAATGTCTTAGTACCGTATTTATTTATTTATTATTGTAGAGGTTGGTATTTTTTTTATAGACTACACGTTAAAAGTTAACAAAAAGTTTAACTTAGAACGAACGGGTAGTATTGCAGTATACGACTATGCGTGCTCTTTTTTTACTGTTTGGACCCTTTAGAAAACTTATTTTACAAATGGTCCCTGAAAAAACTATTGCCAAAAATGGATCCTTAGGTCAGCGCCATAGGTATGGCGCTGAGGGTTAACATCTCAGCGCCAGAAAACGTGGCATTGAGAGTCGAGGAGGATGTTTGTGGACGGAGACGGCGTTGAGGGGTCCGCGCCAGAGACGCTGGCGCTGAACCCCTAACCTCAGTGCCAGAGACTTTGGCGCTAAGCGCTGAGGATTTAAGATGAACGGACAATTAGTTCTAACCTTTCTAAATTTATACTACTAACTTTCCGTCAGCGCCATACTAATTGGCGCTGAGCTGAGTCCCCTTAGCCAGTACACATTCTGCATCACGCACCAAGTCATCGGAGAAGCGCCATTTTACTATGGCACTGAGGTTGGGTATCTCAGCGCCAGGGTCTCTGGCGCTAACCCTACAACGCCGTCTCCGTCCACAAACGCCCTCCTCGACTCTCAACGCCACGTTTTCTAGCGCTGAGATGTCAACCCTCAGCGCCATGCCTTTTAAGGGTCTATTTTTTGCTATAGTTTTTCTAGGGGTCCATTTATAAAATAAGTTTTCTAAAGGGTCCAAACAGTAAAAAAAAAATACTATGCGTGAGTGTTCTATAAAGTCATCTCTTATGTGCACCCTCTTTCTTTTTCTAAAAAAAAATGATGTACCTTTTTCTTACGTTTCTGGACCGATGATAAACAACAGTAAAAATATGCAGCCTAAAGGTTAAATACCAGCGAGATGGTAAGAATTTGAAGTTTGCATCGGCATCATAAAATGCGATCATGTGAGATTAACAGCCTGTTTATTTGAGAGCTAAGATGGTAAACAGATGAATAAAAAAAGAATTTTTACCTAAATACAAATGTAAAACAAAATAATGAAAACTAAAAAAATGCCTCTTTTTTGGGACCGTAGGAAAAACATATGAATTTAAGGTAAGAGATAGACTTAAATAATTTTTTTAGGATGCACCTGTTAAAATTTCTCCAAAACTGGACCAATCCATTCAATAGGAATTTCATTATGATTCTTTTGTTGGAAAGTCTCATGTAGGAAAAATTCCTATAGATTTGAAATCATGTATAATTCGTATGTTTTTTCTTTAAATGAAAGGTAGCCTCATGTTGGGATGGCCACTCCTCGGAATATTACATGCACACTTCTCAAGTCATTTAAATGGTATATTGTTTGAAAACCTTTTTATACGAGATTCTCATTAACAAATAAAATATATCTACTTTTTAACTTTCCAATATGAAAGATTTAATTAAACTTACTTTAATAATTTGTCTCATTTTTATGTGCAAATGATTAGCTTATCTTAACCTCTAAAAAGGAAGAGAGCATAGGTGTAAAAATGGAATAAATTCGTCATCAAATTTGAGAAATGATCTCGTCAACAATCACCTAGATGGTTCAATTCCTCAAATAAACACTCAGGTCAAAACAAATAGTACCTTTGTACCAAAATATAGCTGCTCCCTCATATTTTTTTTTTCAAAACCAACATACCCTGATACCGTGAATCTGGACAACCCGTCTAGGTCAATACTAATAGGATGTATCACGTCTGATACTAGTTTTTTATATTTTTGGAACGGAGAGATTACAAATAGCGGATAAGACATTTCTTAGTCCAACAAATATGGACAACTATATGTCTAGGAAAACATTGTGTACTTAAAATCACACGTTATACGCGGGCAATATTTTGAGACGGATAGAGCAATTAATAAACATCTACTACTTGAAGCCGTATACGTTACAGTTCTAGCATTATTTCCATGATTAAATTAGTTAGTTTCAAAGATATGTAAGATGTTACTACCTCTAGTTATTAATATATAAACTGATAATATTTCGTTGAGACCGAATGTCACGCCCAGAATTTATATCCGAAATTCCGCACACTTAAAATGTGTGTTTATCCTCGTCCAAGAATCAGTCGAGGCACACAAATGACAAAATTGATAAACAGAGTACTTTACTGAATTTAATCAACATCGAATTACAATATTTATTACAGAGGTGGATAGGACCTCTCAAACAGAAAATAACTACGCAGCGGAAAGAACTGACTAGCGTGGCTTCAGCTCCACTTCACAGGCACTCAACCGAGCTTCAGCCAACCTCCTGGAAACTATCCTTGACGTAGAACTTCTCCTCTGGTGGTGTAGAGCAAGGTGAGTATACAACATACTCCGCAAGTCACACAGGCAAACGGAAATAATACAGAAATGCACGGGATATTTAAAGGATGGCTTAATAGGGTTCATGTAGGCAGCATTCATTAATTAATAAAGGAATTAATTAGAAAACTGTAGAGATTTAGTAATCAATAATTAACCATTCACGGTACAACCTATCCCAATTGCACCGGCCCAACCATAACTTCAAACCAAGAATTATTCATAACTCCAAAAGAAACGAACCATAACTCCATACCCGGAGCTAATCATCACCTTATACCAGGAGCTAATCCTAACCCCAAACTAGGAGTTATCCCATTTATCAAAAATTTTAACCAAATTAATTATTAAGTGACAGTGGGACTAATCACGAAAAAAAATGCTCAGCTCGTCCATAACCGCGGGCACGGCTATTCGAATAGTTTTACTCTGATCAGAGGTGTACCAATTTAGCCTTAGGACACGCTTCCCACTGGGATGGTGACATGGCTCGCTCGGCAACGAGAAACAGTACGAGAACACCCACCAGGTTCCTAGTCCCACCAAAACCAGGCTATGACTCCCCTGGCGATCCCATGTGGGCTTATCTTTGCCACAACAACCCGGTGAATCGCACTGCTCCCGCTACATCACGAAATCAAGCCGTTGGCCATGCTGGCCTAAGGGTAGTACGGTGAATGCTTCGCAAAGATAGCTCGCGAACCGGTCCTTAATTGTCATGAGTACGACCAACCAAATCCACTTGCTCACGACCCACTTTTAAGTTAAATTTTAGTTGACAATTTTATAAATTAACTAACCACGACAACCGTCGTGAAATTCCAATAATTCATCATCATGTGATAATAAGTGAAAAAAATGATTAAATTATCCCAATAGTGAGCTAATTTCTAGGCAGGGCTAAGCAATTACTAAAATTCTAGCTAAAACATGTATAAGTTAGACAATCAAGTTCAATGGGGCTGTACAAAGGAATATAGTAATTTCCACCCAATCACATTCAAAAATAATATGCAAAGTTGAAGTAATTGCGAGAAAAAAGGGTTCAACATGCTCAAACAGATTTGTTCTGCATGACTTGCCTTGAGGGACGAACAGGGTCTTCGGATTCCGGCTCGATGAACAACGCAGACTCCTAAAAACGCTGGAAACTAAGCACAAAAGAACAAAATGAACAAAAGCAGTACATAAGAACACAGAACTGCTACTGGTTGACATTTTTATTGTGTAGAGCTCAATTTTACAGAATTTTAGAGATTTGAATCACCCGACTCGGAGTTCGGATGAATTAGTTATGATTTTTCTAAGATTTAGATCAATTTTTACCAATTTCAGAAAAAGAACAAGGATTTATGACGCTATAAATAATTTAATTTAATTATTTAAAACAAGATTATTGCGTCATCGAGTGAAAACGGACGGCCGGGATCAATCAGAGACCAACCGACGGTCGCGACCGCATTGACCAGGTCGACCAGTCAACCGCCACGTTGCGCGGGTCCCGGATGACGTGGCTACCACGTGGATACGACACGTCAGCGCCGGCCGGAACGGCTCTGGACGTCGCCGCCGACGGCGAACGGCGCAGCGACTGCGTCGGCCGAAGGCACGGGAAGAGAGAGGGGGACGTCGGGATGCTCACCGGCGAGACGGAGAAGGTTGGCGACGACGGGAGGTGGCCGGCGACAAGGAAGACGACGACGGTGGCGGCGACACTCCGGCGACAGAAAAAGGCGACGAAGAGGTGGACGAGGTGCTCCTCATCCTTGCGGATCCGAAGGCGGCGTCGGAGAAGGTTGAGGGAGACGGGACGAGGCTGGCGATGTGGATGAAGGCGGCGGCGGCTCGGGTCGTCGACGACGAGGGAGTTCCGGCGGTCTTCGATGGCAACGGCGGGGTGGACGAGCTCCTCCTTGTCCTTGCGAAGCCTGGGAAGGAGACGGAGGCCGAATACGATGAAGGACGGCGGCCGGCGACAATGCCGAAAACGGAGACGGCGTCGGTGTTCTCCGGTGACCGTGGCGACGGCGTTTTAGGACGGTTGGGAGGGGGAAAAACACGGGAACGGAGAGAGGGGGATGTGGGGATCTTTTATAGGCCATCGTAACGAAGGGGAACGGCTCCATCGACGAAAATTTCGCCGGAGTTAAGAACAATGAAGGGGATTAAATCCCGAAATCAAACGGTAAAATTCTTCCTCCACAATGCACTAAAAGCCACGGGATTAGAGGGTAAATGAATATAATTAAATGGATATAAATTTCTCTTTAAGGTTCCGGGTGATTTACTGCACATAACGGCCGGATTTGGTGGAGAAACGGCGCCAGATCGGGAGGAAGCAGAAGGCTGGAGAGGCTGGAGGTTGGGGATGACAAGGGGACCCCACGCGTCAGCTGCAGTGCGCGGAGAAACGCCAAACAGACTTCGTCCGGCTGCTTGCTCGATCACGGGCTGCTTCCAGCGCAGCTGGGCCGCTCGCAGCTTGGTCGTTGGCCGGCCTGCTCACGCTGCACGCAGGAAGGAGAGAGGAAGAAGGCCTCGTGGGCATCGGCCCACGACCGGGAGAGGAAGGGAGGGATGGGAGTGGTGGCAGACCGGGCCTCAAGGGAGGAGATAGGGAGTGGGCCGAAATAGGCCCAAGGACTTGGAGGGGCTTTAATAATATTTTTCATTTAAGTTATTTGCTGAAATGATATTTCATTGATTAAAAATACTTCCAAGCCTCAAATAAATTCCATAAAAATCTAGAAAATACTTGAGCACCCAAAGTATTTGATGAAATTTTATATTGCCCCTTTTATGTTAAAATTTTCATAAATTTTAACTTATTCTCAAAAATACATTAAACAAACGATTTATTTAATTAACGATTTTTCGGGCTGTTACACCGAACTCAGGTATTGACGTATTACTCTAGATCGGACGGAACACGAGGAGAGAAACCCTAGCCACTACTCGCGTCGTCCAGGGAGGGGGGTGACTCGGGCGGATCTGCGTCGCGCCGAGCGCCCCGCCACCGACGCCGCCTCCTTTGGCCCCCGTTCCTTCTCACCTCCGGCCTCCTAGCCGGTGGCAAGGAGGAGCGGGGGCCCGTCCTCTAGCAAATCTACTGCTTAAGTTTTTTTTTCCTGTTTTCTCTTTTCCTCCACAATAAACAGATTAGGTTTGGATCGTCGATTCGATGTTTTCGATCTGGCTTTCTACTTCGTACTGGTATTCCTACAGAAGATCCGTTGTCCTCTAGCTTTGAGGGGCAGCGTATTCTTCGTGAAGGGATTGGGATACGTTGGCCTAGTTCTCTTTTAGAACGGATTTGATATTTTTTTCCTCCGGTGGAATCATCTTTCCGATCACCAGTACTACTACTAACGGCAGCGGACTACCCTTCCTGTCGTCGTTGGTGATGGCTAGCGATTGTGACAGATCTTATGTTCGGTTCAACCTTCAGAAGATATGGCCGATGTGCTTTCGACGCCTTTTACTCCCTATAGTGGTTGAGCATACAACACCTCTTTTGCACTCTCTACAATGGTGGAGTCTTCTGGTGGTTAGGACTGCGAGTCTTAAGTCCAGATCTGGCGAGGTTCCTTGACGAGGGATTCTCCCGAAGCAGTGGATGTTACCGGATGCAGGGAAGACGAAGGATAAAGATCCAGTAACATGCTTCAATGCAATTTTATTTTATTTTGATGTCTCAGTTGTAAAAGGGGTTATATTTTAATGAAATCCAGTCCCTTCCACTATATTAGGAATTATCACATATATATGTTTGACAGAGGAGTTGGAGATGAGTACGATATCGAGCCATCGAGGTTTGGAGCTGATACTTGCGCACATGTGGTTTGCCTGGACTGGGTTATTAACAAGATTGACATCAAGTTGGACATGGCCAGGGATTTAGGAGACGTAAAGCATATCGAGGGAAGGAGATATAGATATTTGGTATGATAGCAGATTATTATGTACAATTGCCAAAGACCGTGGCATAAATACTGGGTACATGGCCGATTGGGACCCTAGCCTCCAATCGAATTCATATACTATTTTCAGTAATTTTATATTTTATTTTCTTTTGCCTTGTTTTTATGGCTGAGCTCTAGCAACCCTAGGGTTTGGTTGATCTTTGCCATTTTGCGCTAGAAATCGGTCGTTTTCTCCTCCACGATAGTGAGGATCTTTATTACTTTGCGGAAAAGTAATCGTTCGTCGTCACATCAGTACGATATTTACCTTCTTTGCTAATTTGCTCGTAAATTTGTCGTTTGATTCCACGAAGTTAAATTGATCTCAAAATCGGTTCTACTAGCCAGTTTTGATCCCGACGATTTTGACGACTTCGTTGATTACACCGCAAATCGTTAGGTGATTTTGTGTCGGTGAATTTTATCGTCAACAACAACATAAAATGTTTAATTCATCCTTATAAGCAAATAGAGATCATATATACGTCCTTATAACATTTCATTATTTAGTCCTAAATCACTCTCTTTCTCCAAACGGAAGTAAAAAGCTTGCCATTTCGCATTTTCATGTGTTGACCACCTGATCAAGGCAACCATTGCTGATTGCACACCCTCATGTGCCGTAGTCGTTGAAGATTAGTTGCAGACTTGCAGTCTGCAAGTAATTGACAAAAGTTCCCAGTGAGGGAAAAACATGTTGCTGCCGGCAATACATGCTGATTCCTGCCGGCAATACATGCTGATTCCAGGGGATGATTCTGCAAGTGCCATCAATTGTATTGGTTAGGTTGGCGAAGAGGAACAAAACAAAGTTCAGACGCTTTGAATAAGCACTGCGATGTGATGTTCTATCAGCATCTCTTTGACATTGCTCTAGTTTTCTTGCAATCAGCTAAAGAGGGTCAAGGAAAAACAATGTGCGTTAGCTATAGCTAGCTTAACTGGAGGTCGCATTTTTTTTTCTCGATATCGAGTGCATACATCAATGTCGGGTGGTGTCTGAGATCTTCAGTTTGCCGGTTACCTGCCTCCCTGCAATTATAGAAGATTGTACGGATTTGCGTTTGTTGCAAGAAAGTCAGTCTCGGAGTGGTGCTTTATGCTGATTGCTCTGGGGGTTACTATTAGATGCACATACAATTATTAAGCTGATGTGAACTCCTAGCTTCCAAACAACAATTGCAGTAGGAAGACCTTCCATTAGCGGCACGTAGTGAACTACTAGAAGTATGTAAATAAATGAACAAAAGCTCCATGAGAATTGCAGTCAGTTATTGTAGTGGTGTAGTACACTGTCGATATTCAACGTGAGTAGGTGGTATATATGTGTACTGCCTGTGCAACGCGCGCGGGACTACTGCCACCATTAAATTCAATCTGATATA
>CM002484.1:15289167-15342479 GCA_000325765.3 Leersia perrieri
TATATATGTATATATACATACATATACATATATATATATATATACACGTATATATGTATATATACATACATATACATATATATATATACACACACATATATGTACACATATATATATATACATACATACACACATATATGCTTAATATATGCTTTGTTCGTTTGTATTGTTTGGAAGAGTGATAAAATGAGAAATGTTATTAGCATATGATTAATTTAGTTATTTTAAACTTTAAAATGGATTACTTTGATTTTTTAAAACAACTTTTATGTAGATTTATTTTAAAATAAATACCGTTTAGCAGTTTGGGAAGCGTATAAGGGGAAAAAGTGTTAGCAGACATTAATCTGCCCTTTTCGGTAGAAACGAGCACACCCTAATCATGTATGCTTATGTATCTTAAGTGGACTGCTCAAGATTATAAGGCCGAGTATTCACCCAATAATATATTAACGGTGTCATGTTCCTGGTATTAATTCATGGATGCTAAAAATAGTACTCCCTTTATCCTAAAATACATGTCTCAAATCGTTTCGTTAGGACAAGAGTTTAACCAATAATTTTTAATGTTGTTACTGTTCTCCTGTGAACTTGTTTTCCAATATCATAACTAATATTTTAATAGAGAAATTATAGTTTAAATCCCTGTCCTAACGAATCAAAATACGTCCTGTAAAAATGGACGGAGGATCATACACGTATAAACCCAGCATGAGAGTAGGAGGATGAACTTTTGTTAAGCACCTACTCCCCATAGTAGAGAATGAAGTATGCATTGTTGGGTACATACATATATATGTACTATATGTCTATATCTTTTATATGCATGTATCCAGGATTCCCTTTACGTCGTCCCGTGAACCATACATACTAGCTGATGCAGATAGATTCAAATGTGAGACCTCGTTTTTAATTATATTGAAGACGCACACATGTACACTCATCGACTATACAGTGTACACCCGCAAGTTCTCCCAAGTCATAACACACGTACTTAAAGACGAAGATCAGTGACGAACACCGGCATGTGTGTAATACAATATGGTTTGAAACGCAAGTGTTTTTTTTTTATTATGAGTATCCATGGCTACAGCATCACATTCCAATGCTTCCTCCAAATGTGAGAAATTGTTGACTTACAAATTTTATGGAATTTTTAGCTTCATTTCCGTTTGATATTTTTTATGATGGCAAAATTATTAACCGAATAACCAATCATGTGTTATCCGGAATCTTTATAACGTAGTTACATTTAAAAGTTTTTTTATTAAAAAGCTACCAAATGTTGCGTAGCTATTCCCTTGCAGATTGATTGTGTGAAGGTCATGTGCATATATCCTGACCTTAATTTGACATGACATGCACAACGGCACGTACATTAATTGGTCGAACACAAATTATTCTTCACTTCTGCATATAAAATTACTGTACATGCATATTTGACTCCACGCTTACAGTACTACGCACAACCACAGTACCACACAACAATAATGCCGGACATATACATGAGTAGATAGAATCCTCGATCCACAAACAACCGAAAATAAAATACAGTGCCATGGGTAAATATTTTTCTAGGCCAATAATAAGTACTCCTACGTACTGTACTAGTAGTGGGCAATAGGTATATAATCTCCCACTCACTCACTCAATTTGAAACCAGAGGTAGGTAACACGCCCACCTATTCTAGTACTTTTCTCGCATCAAAATAAAAACAAATAACACAACACATAACACTGCATCGTGATACCCATATACACGAGCAAATTTAATATTCCACGAAACTGCTACTATACCCGACTAATAATGTTGGCCGCATCATGCAGCTGCAGGCCAGCCGGCCACTAGACGAGATCCTCCCTCATCATGGCGGCAAATTCGTCGGCGTGCTCCTTGGTGACGCAGCTCGCCAGCAGCCGCGTACCGCCGGCGGCGAGCGGCGCCGGCGCCCGCATCACGATCACCGACGAGATCAGGTCACAGTTCACCAGCGGCCCGGCCGACGACGGCGTCCCGTACCCGTAGTCCACGTCGTTGAAACCCAGCTTGCTCCAATCCGACACGTACACGGACTCGTAGTCGAACGCCATCTGGAACGGGTCGCGGCCGCCGGTCTTCCCCTCCGCCCAGCTCGCGCACTCGCCGGCCATCCGCCGCTTCGCCTCGCGCACGACGCCGACGAGCTCCACCACCGACAACCTTGCCACCTCACCCGCCGCCGCCTTCACCTTCACCGGGAAGATCGCGTTGCCCCAGTACCCTTCCCCCAGGTCGAACACGTGGCGGACGCTCGCGAAGAAGCAGAGCCTCACCTCGGCGTCCGGGTCGACGGCGCCGGCCGCCACGATTGCGCGTGTGCGGCATTGCCAGAGCTTGGCGATGACGATGTCGAAGGCGGAGCAGAATTGCTTCTTGCCGGCGGCAGCGGAGTAGTCGGATTTGAGGTTGGCGAGGTAGGTGGCGGGGAAATCGAAGGCGATGTACTGGAGGGGGAGGACGGGGAGGTCGGGGAGTGGGCCGGGCTTGATTTCCGGGTCAGGGTAGCGGTCGCGGGCCCAGACTATGGGCTTCACCCTCGGCTCCGGAAGCCCACGGGCCAGGTCGCCGACGGCGTTGAGGAATTGGGCCGCGCCGGTGCCGTCCGCCACCGCGTGGTTCGTTCGTAGCCCGATCACGAACCCGCCGCAGGTGAACGTCGTGACCTGGTGGAGGAGGAGGACAAAACACGTGAGCTGTCAAGTGATCAACTGGGTGACAGTTGAACGGAAATTAATTGATACAGAATCTGCGTGCTGAATGGAGGGAAATGTTGAATTTTATTTTTTTGTTCTGTACGACTGTACCCAGGTTTTGACTTTGACATTATTCTGTGAGCTTCACTGTTTTTAATGGTAGGTATAGTATAGGGATCGATGAGAAATTAAACACCAGTTGCGATCAGGTTGGCGATGTAACGAATTTACTCCTGTGCTAATGTAGTGCAAATCACTCATCAGCATGTACGAAAGGGAGTAGTTCTTTCTTTGCACAAATTTAAGTCTGATATTATTTTTCAGTGACTTCTCCGTGCTAAGCCCCCAACTACTTAACTTGTTGTTATGTCAATTTCTCACCATGCATGCAGGACGCATGAAAAAGCACAGCGCAAAGCAAATTAATCAAAGAACAAGCACTAATATAATCACCTGTATCATGGCGAGGGTGTTGTGTGGCTCGACGGCCCACTGCTCCGGCGTGGGGTAAGGCACGAGCTGCTCCTTGGTCAGCAGCAGCGGCCGTTCCAGGAAGTTGACGTCGGCGAGCGTGCAGTTGGCAGCGGCCTCCACGAAGTAGACGCCGTCGCCGGAGCACAACACGGCCGGCCTCCCGGGAATTTCCTCCACGATTTTCCCCGCGAACGGGTAGTAGTGCACCAGCGCGTCAGCCAACGCCCCCCGCACCACCGCCGCCGCCGGCTTCTTCTTCGCCGCCTTTTTTGCCTCGACGACGACGTCGACGCCCGGCAAGGTCTCGACGTCGACGTCGTCGTGGTGGAGGTAGACGTGGACGGACTCGACGAGGCCGCGGTGGGTTGGGTATCGATCGACCCACGCGAGCGGCAGCGTGTCGGTCGGCGTGGTGGCGGATGGCTTGACGGGGCCCTCCGACACCTTGGTGACGGTGAACACGCCCATTGATGATGGATTGATGGATTTCTTCTTCTTGGTGAATGATAATTTAATTAACAGAAGCAGCTGCGGCCGATGGAAATCGAGTAAGCTAGCTACTGGCTTTGTGAATTGTGTGCTTTCGTGGGTGACACGGGTTGCCTTGCTGGGTATTTATAGGCGGAGACTATTAGCTGGTAGTGGCTACACTTTTTCTCTTCAGAGATTTTAAAAGAAAAGAAGAAGGGGGAGATGGTGTGAGTGTAGCTTAAGCACATTTTATCCGTTTGGTTAGCTGCGGTGACACAACTGATTAGATTAGGCCGGCCGACTGCGATTACTTTTCACATCGTTGTAACTTTTGTTCGTCAGTGTACTGCGTTCCAACGAACCTTCCAATTTACACTACTGGATCGCTGGAGTATTGATTACTAGTTAATTTGTATTTACATGCATGGCAGTCGTGCGGTTAGACCGAGACCTCACTAACTTGTACTACGTGTTGAAAGTGATCTCACCTAATCTTATATACAAAATATGATGCGAGGATTAGTTATGTATATCAATCAACTTTTCGTGCGTTGCAAATTCCTTTCGCCAGTTTCTCTACGTAATGTATTCTTAATTTAATAACACAATTTAGAGTCTTTTTTTCTATTTCCATGATTTATTTAACACAAATTCTAAATACGAAGTATTGAAATGAAATATAGTACGGAGTACAACTGACCGATCACCGTCAGATGTCTAATATGCATTTTAACTCGCGTCACATATACTAATACAAAGTTGAAAAAGACTAATGCCCTACCCTTTTGTAAACTCCAATGCACTTATCCCCAATTTAGGGATCCTTTGGACAAAGGAATTTTGGAGGAATTACGAATGATTGAATTCCTATGGAATTAATTCCTATATGATCATATGGAACAAAGGATCACTCTCTCAAATTCCTTTGAAATTCCAATATATCTCAAAAGCACATATAAGAACTTTGGAGGATCACTCCCATCTCTTGGAAAATTTCATATATTTTCTCAAATTTACCAAATTCTTTATGGTTGGAAAATATTTTGCATGGAAAAGGTATAGCAGTGGAGAAAATTTATGGTTCTTGAGAAAGTACCTTAGCTTGAGGTACCAAAATTTTACGCTCAAAGTTTTGGTACATATATGATACATGGAGGTAACAAGTTTTACCCTATAAATGTGTTACCTCTTGGATAATACAATTGTTCATAGCTGTTATCCGTAGTATCGGCCATAGTCAATGCCCAGCGATTCTGGGCAGCTGCCCAGGCTCCGTAATACTGTAGACGAGCTACGTTAGATATCCAACGATGCATACTGTTAGTGCATCTTTTATTATCCAGCCCCATTAAAGTTCTGAGCAGGGAATCTCCCAGGTAAACGCACGGCAAATATATACTATACTCCACTATACAATTTTGCATAAGTTGCCCCTGACACTAGAATAATTATATAATTATATATACAGCGCACTACTCCTAGTTGTGAGAATAATTAGCAGTCATATTGCTTGTTGGTCAACACACAGGAAGAATATATATACATACTATATATGGGATCAGATTCACATTTCTGACATTCTGAACGTGATACACCATGCACATATGAACTCCACCTAACATATATTTGGATCATGAGCTCATCACCCAAATTCACCAACCGTGTGTCCGTGTTTGCCGAACCCACTACCCAATCTGGTCAAGTCCAGTGGTACGTGACGTCCTGACGAGATCGATGGATCGATCGATCGACCACCTCGGACGATGGATCGATGGTGGCCGGACAAAAGCTAAAAGGAAGCAGGAAACTCAAAGCTTGAAACGAATGGACTTTCGAAAAGTGAGAGCAGGTACATGTACTCTGATTGAAACTATATACGTACGTACGTACAATTAATGCAAAGCTAGCTAAAAACACAGCTAATTTGCTGTTATAAGCTACATTTATATATGAACGAATTGTTTCTGTAAAGTAACGTATTAAGTGTTAAGAATGATCGTCGTGTTTTTTTTTTACTTGTAGTAGCTATAGATCTCTATAATTCATTAACGCTAGAAACTACTACTAGTATAGCTCCAATACATACTACCTTTAGAATTAAAAAACCTCCATGTATTATGCTGGAGCAAAATCTAATTAAAAATCCACTTTACTCCTTCGAATTATTTCCTATATACATCAATATTTCACCACTATAACTGTTTTTTTGGCCTACTACAAACCAAATTATTAGAAACGGCTCATCTTATTTTAATCATATTTAGCATATATGTAGGTTGGAAGAACTTGAGACTGATCCTGAGGTTTTTAAATTTCAAGCAAACAGTCATGATAAAATTGAAAATATATTTATTTTTTTATCGAATTGAAAATATATTGGAACCTTCATCTAAAAGTATATTTTGCATAAAATGAAAAGGTAATGTTATTAAGTTGTAGAGTGAATCAATTCAATACTCCGATGGGGTTAAGTGATCCAACTAAATTGATCGATGGGGGTAAATCGACTTTTTTTCAAATCTATTGGTTGGTACATCAGTATGATGTACTATTTTTCGTATCATAACATGCTATAGATATATCATATTATCTAGTAGTTTTTTCAGCAATCATCTTATTTAGTGGTTGCACACATTCAGGTTTTGTTTATGAACAAGTGAACAATTGTAGTTTTTTAAATATCTAACACCTCTGGCTTTATTTGTTCTTTGGAGTATAATGATTATAAGTTTTCTACTAAAGTACAGCAATGTTATCTAATACATTATAATATTATATATTCTCAAAAAAACTATAATATTATAAAATACTCCTTCCGTTTCACAATGTAAGGATTTTCGACTTTTTTGCTTGCAATGTTTGATAATTCGTCTTATTCAAAAATATTGTGCAAATATAAAAACTAATAAGTTGTGCTTAAAGTATATTTGATAATAAAGTAAGTCACAGATAAAATAAATGATACTTCCATAGCTTTTTGAATAAGACGGACGATTAAACGTTACAAGCAAAAAAGTTAAAACTCCTACATTATGAAACGGATGTAGTATTTATCATTAATTAATTCAATTCATTTGATTTTTTATGTTTTAAATGTTAAAACTAAATATTTTTAGGTTATTGCTGGTTAAATTTTTAGAAAATTATTGATAAAATCAATGATGTTATAGATTTAAATATATAGTAAGTAATTTTTAGCATCAGAATTTGGCTCCATTTTTATGGGGGGATTGAGTTGGTTTGATGCATATATAAATCTGCATAAATCTGTAGGACCGATTAGCTGGTACTTAAGTAGTATTTGTTCAGTGTTCGGCTTTCAAAAAAGTATTTGTCCAGTGTCCTGAATAGTTGACTCTAGGTGTCACCCTCTCTCTTCAGATTGCATCCAACTGTTGCATACGAACTGCTGAAATATTTAACTGTAGGTTGCAGAGTCTTTTTTCTTTACGGATAATGCATCGTCTGCATACGAACTGTACCGCGAAAATACTCCTATATACGATGATTAAATTCTGCCACTCTGTGTGCAGATAGATCATATATATAGTTTATGACCGCGTTAGGGAAAAAGAATATGGAAAAAGATTCTTTGACTTAATTAGAAAAAAGTCATCTGAACCTCTAGAGTGCTATGACTAATACCTTTGGTCAATATTTATTTAGTACAGAGTATCTTCCAAGGTCTGGTACAAGTCAGGATCGAAGCGCTTGCGTAGGCGTGCTTAAGTTGGAAGCTGTTTTTATAATTGTAGATGTGACCAAAGCAACTTATTAAAACGAGTAATATATTAGAAATTTTATTTCTTGTGTCTAACCTAGCAGCTTAAAAGTTCAAGAAAAATATAGAAAGTGATAAAAAGACCTCTCTAAGTCAATTAGAAGTTGTGTAAAAAAAAGTCAATTAGAAGTTAAGTTATCAAATTATGCCTTTCTTTTGCACTGGAAATGACTAGGATCATATGTTTTTAAACAAAAGGATGCATTTTTAAAAGAATGGTAAAAGATTTGCCCCATATATATATTGACATATTGATAGAGTAGCGCGATGTTTACCATTTTTTACAATTAAGACACCCACAAAAATAGTGGGCCCCCAAAAGGTCAGTGGAATATGATATCTCCCAACAATAAAATCTCATGCAGGCTTACGGCCTCCAAAGCTCGAAGGCTCGAGCTTCTTTCTTTATCTTGTGTAGGGTGGATGTTGGAGTGGTGGTAATGTGACGGAATATTCGAGCATTTCACTCGCACAAAGCTCCTAAACAACGAGGATGATCAAAGATTCTAGGATGTTCTTTGGGTTTTGTGGTGTGTCTAGAACACACATCCACTCTCGACTGTCCAACATCCCTCCCAATCTTGCTGGGAAGTGTAGCGTCATTTCATTGGTAGAGCGTTAAAGTGGGTGGATTTGCTAGTTTGCCCTTCCACTCCTCTACAACCTGTTTACTAGACTCGGTCTTAAATAACCAACGGAGTAAGAAATTTGCATTTCAGTGACACCCAACATTTTCAAATGGTATGGTTAAAGAATGTTCTTGCCGCATCTAGGAACTACAACCTATATGCCAACTTAAATGGCTTGGACCACATCATGATGCATGCAAAATAGTTACCTATTCTTACCTTCTTAACCATCTCCCCCCACCCCCATTCCTCACCACGACGAGAAATTTGAGATAATGCAACCGTAAAATATATGATTTGATATAATGCTATCCAAAAACAGACTTCGATAAAGAGCCACACTTAACCGGATGGGTTACGTGATACAATGTCATTATGGACGAAAATACCCAACCATTTTATAAAAAACACCCCTCAAATAAAATGACCATCACCAAAATACCTGCCGACAGAGTACTAGCTGCGGCGGCAATAGCAGGAGTGTGGCGACGGCGGCGGCCCAGGCGGAGGTCAAGCGGCAACTGCGGGTGGAGAATGAATGGCGGCAGTGGCTACGGCTGCACGGACAGGAAACGAGCGGTGGTAGTAGTGCAATTGGAGGGCGAGTGACGATTGCTGCAATGGCGGCGCGGGCGATCGAGGAACGAGTGGTGGCGGCGGCGCAGTCAAAGGACGTGTGACGACGGTAGCGGCACGGGCGGGGAACGAGCGGGTGGCGGCGACGCAGTCGGAGGATGAGCAGTGACGACAGAAGTGGCAGTGTAGGTGGGGAACGAGCGGCGGAGGACAAGCTACCGCAGCTGCCGCACGAGAGGAGGACGAGCTAGCGACAGCGTGAGCAATGTGCGCAAGTGTTAGCGACGGCGCAAACGGAGGATGAACGATGGCGATCTAGCGCTCGTGGAGTAGGAAGACGGAGGAAAAAGAAAACTTTAAGGAAAATTTCATCCATAATAGCATTGTATCGAAGTCGACCAGATTAAACAAGGCTTTTTATCGAAGCCCGTTTGTGTGATGGCATTATATCGAACCACATATTTTATAGTGGTATTATCTCAAATTTCTCTCACCATAACACGTTTAGTAGTTCATCTATTTCTATAGGTCGGGTCTTGGTTGTGCGGTAACCACCCATGCACTTTTCTGTTACCCCGGCGATCGGCACTGTTAACAATGATGAGGGCGGTTGGATCAACACTCATTTCCATCCCCTCTCCACGCTCCTCTTTTAAGGTGATGGCCTTCTAGTCTTAAGATATGGGCAAAGGACTGATAAAATGGCTGGGGAAAGAAGTATTCCAAAGATGCTACACGAGTTAATCTAGCAAAATTGGTTGGATGAGCCCATTCACCCTCACTAACTAACAATGATCATTTGTGGTTGTTTAGTGATAATTTGTATATTTTGTCATTAATTAGTAATTAACAAGTCAGAATTAGTGTTAATTAGGGATGTTAATATTGTTGTTGTTAATTAGTACTAGTTGTGATTATAGTAAGATCTACGACGATTAACATTTTTGGTACAGTTATATTAAGTATTTATATGATATATTGCCACCACACCCAAACCTTCTAGGCGGCCAGAAAATTTTCCTTGGCACAGCACATGCTATAGTAATTGCAATTCTCCCTCAGTTTGTTTATTATACTCGGTGGCTTACTCCGCTAATCAGGAACCTCTTCCGTAGAATATTAATTACTCTGCACCTAGAATAATTAATTAATCGGCGTATCCATGGTGTCATCAACTGCACATTCATAGATTGTGACCAGCCGACCTAAACAAGAGGTAGCTGTGTCGTACATGCCGCAAAACACAGTAGATGCAGCATACCAAAGGACAAATAAATTATACAAAAGCAAGGTACGAACAAAGAAATTAGTAGCAAGCTGACACGTTAACCATGGATATCTCACATAATTGAGTGAAAATATGCATGATTAGGACCACGACTCTCAATAAGCCTCTTAACGAACTCGGTCCATCACGGTCATGGCGGTTGTGAAGAGAAAGCAAAGCTAGCTAACCCGCAGGGCCTCAGTCCTCAGTGTTGTCCAACAAATTGAATGATCTAGCTTGAACAGTGTAATATTAAGGCAAATGTAAGCCTAACTAAGAGTGGTTAGTATTATATATAAAAGCTAGAGTTCTCTGTGTCTGATTGTTCTATATGTTTGTAGGTTTATTTTGGTTAGTGCATCAACATCGGTCACAAAGTAGCTCTACCTTTCACTGTACTTTTTAGTACATCATCTATGTTCATCGCTATTGATCATGCGCGCCTAATGCAACGTAGTCAGCTAGGTGCATGTGCTGCTTTTGATAGGTGTGGCATTATTGATCTATCACCATTCACCAGAGCTTGATAAATAATTCAGCCACCCCCTATAATAAATGAAAACGGATTTTTCGCGTCCAATTTTGCATGGGGCTACTTGGATTAGATTTGATATTACAGCTCTTAGCCCCTATTTTCATGGAAGTATACAATTTTATTTGGTATACCGTAAAGTTGAAAAGTATGATGAGATTAATTTGATATAACTTGTTGCCAGTTAACACTCTGACAATAAAATTATGTATACATGGGTCTTATTTGACTTGTCCTTTTTTTTCTATGCATGTCGTGTATGTTGGCTATATATCAGTAGAAAGTACTTGCGTATAGGTTAGACCTAGTCAACTTAGCTAACTCGTCGGGTCGAAAGGATGGCAGTAAATTTGATCTTCTAGCTAAGATGTAACATCTCCTTGTCTTCTACTCCAGCTAAGATGCAACATCTCCTTGCTGGGTTGCTCGATTGCGAGATTGCTTCCAGTTGACTGGCATGCCTTGACATGATTGGCCAGTCATCTGGCCAGTTGATCCAAAAATTGCGAGATTGTCTTGATTGGCCTGCCTTGCCCCCTTCATAGGGCCTAATACTCCTCCTATATATGTCCACGTATTCTAAAGGGATTTATATGGACATATTTTTGGTGGGATTAATGGATTGTCACCTAGGTAGTTCTGATCGAGTCATGCAAGTAAGGTCGTATCCTTTCCATAGCCAGAGCGTATATGTGACTCGATATTTAGTCTTATTTTCTCAAAACCTCTATGCATGGTTAAAGATGTCAAGTGAAAGTGATTACTCGTGTTTTGACAAATGCGGTACATGTTTAATTAAACCGCGGCTACAACCTCGATACAATGTTTATAAGTACTCACGACATTCTAATTTATAAGTTGTACTACCTCCGTCCTTAAATATTTGACGTCGTTGACTTTTTAACGCACTTTTGACTATTCGTCTTATTCAAAAACTTTTATGAAATATATAAAATTATATGTGTGGATAAATTATTTAACAATGAATCAAATGGTAGGAAAAGAAATAATAATTTCATAAATTTTTTGAATAAGACGAACGGTCAAACATTTGTAAAAAATGTCAACGACGTCAAACATTTAAGGACGAAGAGAGTATTATAATTGTACATAGGATTTAATATTTTGATTTGACCATTGATATTTTTCATAAGATATTATCAAAACTAATGAAATATATGTCGTATGAAAGCACATTAAGATACGAGTCTAACAATGACGCATGCATAACACTAAATAGTTTAATTACTAGTTAGACTACTAGTCAAAACTTTTAAATGTTGACTTTGCGGAAAAGCCTCATTTAGGACAGAGATGAGTAGGCCATGTTTTTTTCCGCTAGGATTATTGTAATCTAGATTATTGAGAATCAGATTATTATAAGCTATAGTAGAATAAGTTATAAGTCGTTTCTTTCTTGATTATTGGAGGTTGGATTAGTTTGCAAGTCTAAGGTAGGAGTGTGGTGGTATGGTGGGTAATCTCCCAATAATTAAAAAAAAGCTCATCTAAATAAGTTTATCAAATTATAACAATCTACGGTTTAGATTATAATAAGATGCTTAAATAGTCTGTCTGTTTCTTTCAAATTGTTTGTTCTCAATAATCTAGATTATAATAATCCTGAGCTGAAAGAAATAGAGCCCAGTAGTAGGTAAAACATCCCCTCGAGCCGCCAACTCTTCCGTCAATTAATATTCCACATTAGCTCAACAATCACGATGAAATCAAGTATGCAAAGTAAAAATTGGTAAATCGTAAACAATGGCGTAGACATGATCGCAAAAGAGGAGCAGCAGATAATGGAGGCCGCCGGCAATCCATTAGGGGCTATGTTTGGCACATAGTTCTTTCACTCCTTTTTCTTCTTAAGCTGCTTTATGTGGGGAGTTAAAACAGTCCAGACTTTTTTTCCTTTTTTTAATCCTTACACCCCATCATCAAGACACGTTATATGTTCTTCTAATATATTTCCCCCGTATTTTAATATATGACGTTTTTAACGCTAATTTTAGCGTTAAAAATGTCATATATTAATGACCGGAGGGAGTATTAACATGCAAAGATATTAGGCAAAATTAGTTCCACGTTAGCGAAATGTCTTGACTTCTGGTTTATAACTGAAAAGTCAGAAACTTTCGAAGCCGTGGAACAAATTTTACTTGTTCGTGAAAAAAAAAAGTCAAATTGGGCCAATTGCTTGGCTAGAGCCAATAGTTCACTTTCACTGAGCACATGCAGGCGTGGACTCTTGTTATCCCCAAAAGAATCTACCGAGCTTTAATTTGGAGGTCTACTGACATGAACAAAATACCTAAACCTGCTGAATCTCCGGGAAATCTGCAACATATAGATCGAATCATCGACCAAGCGATTCAATGCGGCAGGTGAGCAATCATTTTTGTCATCATCCGCCCTACACTGCATGCATTTTCTCCTCTGGTACTGAGCAAAAATCACCATATTAATTTCAATGTGGAAAAAACAACATATATCTGTCTGGACTGAGAAAAATCAGCATTGCTTGTTAGTTACTCTCCCTTAATTCTTTTTCCGGTTATGGCAATGGTTAACTTTGTTAGATAGTGCTAAATCGCAGTTGCAAAAGTCTCTGTTGGACGGAGATGGAGTTCGGTTGGGTGATGCACTGATGCCGATGGATCGAAAAGGGAGCAATTTTGTTTGCATCGAGCGGGCAAAAAGGCCAGCCGACTGAAATCGGGTTGTTGCTGATTTTTGAAGGATGCACTGATGCTCCTTCAAGAGCATGTGAGTCCAGTACTCCCGTGGACAGTGGTACTTGGATTTTGGACGTTTGGTTGGTGGGTTTCATTGCTTTTGGTACAGAATTGGTGATATTTCGCTAGAAACGGAGCAGGGGACGGGACAAGGGTTGACCAGTGTAGCGCAGGGAGCAGATGGGTTCCACTTTCAACTTCTTTCTCTTAAGTATATATATTTTTTCAGTGGCCGAGCCGATATCTCTTTATAAGGGTGGGCTAAACCTTGAAAAATATGACAAAATTTACTTGTATACCTTATATCTTCATAATTTCCATTGATTTTTTTATGCATTACAATAGAAATTTGGAATGCAAGCATAGGACTAGGACCCAGACCCAAGTTACCTTAGGCTTATCTCTACCACTATTTTTTTAACAATTATAAGGACAACTTGTACCACTCACATACACACCCATAGCTCATGAATACATCATTTTAGTGTACTTAAGAGACGGGGTTAACAAGAAATCTATATCCACTATAATTTAAACCTGATAAGTGGAGTTATATATTCAGAATCTCCCCTACACTAAGGTTGCTCTGCAAAAGTCAATTTTACCCTTCTTTTTTTATTGTTCCAGCCACTAAACATCTGCCTGTAGAATATAGGTTTGAAATATATATATTTGTTGCATTGGATGCTATGCTACTGTCCGGAAGTTAAGAAATGGAGGACATAACATAAAAGCTGCTATGCATAGGTGGATATATAGAAAACGTTGTTGGACAAGCATCAGGATGGATCCAGATTCCAGGATATATAGACAACGTTTGTTGGACAACAAGGAGTGGCTGAACATACCAAGGAACATATACTAGCACCCCTATGCTTTCTTCCATTGCATACAAAAATTGAAGGGTACTCAGAGTGAACGTCATTTGTCCAAAAGATTAGGTGTGCTCGAGTCCCTGCACAGTGACATCGCTAAAAGAGCGTGAGAAGGACGACAGAGCAGGGCCCTAAAACTACCTCAATTTTTTTAAAAATATTTTAATACATGACAATGAGTTCTAACATGTAACTACGTAGAACTCCGCTCCGAGCAGTATAAAATAATATGGACTGTTGGATATATATATTTATACTGCCAAATATTTTGAGGCAGTAGAAATTTGGAGGGTATGATCATCCAAGAGAAAAATATCGTGGAAGGATAAAATCATAATTTCACATCTCTACCAAGTGATTCCCCCTCCATGGACACGGCATACGTGTCTCATCAGTCATTCACCTCATCAGTTCGTATAGACCACACGCCTCCGTCGCCGCCACCGGGTGGTCGAAGCGGGCGGGCGGGGCGGCGGTGCATAGGCGGCGTGGTGACTCTGTAAGCAATGGCGGGGCGTGGACTTCGTGGGTGCTAGCTGCAGCGGAGTGCGCGACTGAGTTGAACGATGGAGTCGATCTCTTTTTTTATGGTGATGGACTCGATCTCGATCTGATCTAATGCCTTCCAACGAGAAGGAAGGAGATAAACACCATTCTAGAAAATAGAGAAAAAAGAATCATTTATTAGTTAATGACTAATATGTCCTTTTAAATAAACGGTTGAGATCATTTCTACTGAAAGTATAATACTATCAGTAGAGAGCGTTGGAACGTTCCTCAACTATGTAAGCTCTTCCCTTCCATTTTTGATAGTTCTGCTCTTACTACTTTACCAACTTTCTAGAATGACAAGGTGAACGTGCATTCTAGATATTAGAGCATCTCCAAGAGAACTATCAAATTTGACTCTCTAAATCTTTATTTTAGCAATCCAAATTAAAGGATTGTATCTCCACATATATATTCTTATGCACTCCAACAAAATACCAACACTATATGTCTGTGAGACTACATGTAAGACATGGTGGGACCTACATGGAAGACCAACATCTTCCTCTTTCTTCTGTCGATGAGTTGTAGGAGGCAGAAAAACTAACAACAGGAACAAGATCGAACTCACGGCGGCACCACTTGGTGATGGGTGGGCGGGGCAGCGCTTGATGGCGAGGCATCGATGCGAGAGAGCAGGGATGACGAGAGAGAGCAAGCATAGCAAGACAAGCGCTACAATAACACTCGTTAGAGTGGGGAGCAGGGAAGGGCGACAGCAACGGCACCGGCGCTGGTACTATAGTGAGGCTCGCCAGCAACGGAGGAAGGGGGGCAGCGGCAGTGTAGCTCGGTGGAGAGGGGAGCAAGAGGATCAGCAGCGACGGGGGGTCGACGACAGTGGTGGTGATGCTCGGTGGTGAGGGTTGTCAGCATCAAAGGGAGGGGCACGGCATCGGCATCATTCAATGCTGTTTCGGGTACATGTGTGGGGAGGAAATTTAGCCATTCAGATTACATGGCAAGTTGAATGGCCAGTCGTTGAAGCTAGTTTTTTTTTACCTCCTTGCTAAAATTTAGTTTTGGAGAGTTATATAGCTATATTCTTGGATATGCTATTAGAGATTCCATTTTTCATCTTAGTGAAGAGTATATTGCTACATCATGATACAATGTTTCTTCAAATTTTTAAAAAATCTTCTTCTAAGTATCTAGGTAAAACATCAGCTCTAATTTGTTGCATTTTTAAAATAAATAGCATCAATTTGTGTTCGCACCTAGACCTGGAATTCTCGTAAATTAAACTGCAGTAGCTTCCATGCTTACTGAGGTTATAACATGCTAGTTGTCAGTTGGATGCTGTATTATTTACCACTGCTTGTTTCATCACGCGACGGCAAAATAACTGAAAAGTCCAGAATAAGGTGGAAATAAGTGGGCAGGCCATTCAAAGAACTATATATCTCGAGAGAATAGTTTCATGTTATTCTAAACAAAATGCATGAGAAAATTGTCTCAGCACTAAAAAGGAGATTTGCAGTGCAAAGAGTGAAATATTGTCACTCCTAAAATTTATCGTATGATGTTATATCAATCCTTAAAGTATGAAAATACAAGTCTAGCCCCCTAACCATGTTACATAGATAAAAAGTGCTACATATAACTTTTTGACTTTGATTTGGGTGCAAAGTTGGCTTGCCACGGCCACGGAGACCTTTCTTATCTCTCACCTCTCTTTCATGATCTCTCCTGATTGGAGGGGGGAAAAGGTGTCGATGCAGTGAGATGGACAAGCCCCTATACTGATTTTTTTTTCTTGTTCACCAAAGCACAGCAAAGTGGCCGCCACTGTTAATTTTTGAAAGAAAACACTGTTAATTTTTAACTTTAATAAAAGAAATAAAAACTTTCCAAATCTTACCTACATCCTTAATTATTCCTCCCATTGGACCTAAACAAAAGATGCCTCCAAAGAAGAAAGAAGGGACTTTACAGGTCAACGATCAGTCCAATATTTGTTTGTTTCCAAATATTTATATGCATGCTACCAACAAGAACTTATCCATGAAGCATTCACCATTAGATTGCATCTTGGTTTGTCATCATCATCATATATGGACTCAAAGTTGTGTGTCATTCCAAAGTTGCCTAGTTACTGATAATGGGTAACAAAGAACAAATGTACGAGGGTCTCCAGCTGGCCCTATTGCAGAGGACACATGACAAATTACGGTTAAGTGGATTACAATTTCTATGGTCCAACATGTATATAATACAAAAACTAGCTAAATAATTTCTAGTTCAATTATTAACCTGTCAAACTGGAGTCCATTGTAGTCGCAGGCGAACTCCGTGTAGTTGGTCCGGCACGGCTCAGGTGAGTGTGTACATAGAAATCAATAATTTCTATGGAAGTTTTATGGGCTTGGCCTGTTTGTAGCATTTTTTATTAATTTAAAATGCTTCCATGCATAAAGTTTGGACTCCCTCCATATCACATATAGATCATTTTTTACCTCGGTCAAAGACAAAATGTTTTAACTTTGAGAAACTTTATAGACAAATATGTCTATATTTACATAACCAAATTAGATTTATTAAATTTATAATTAAATAATATTTTTTAAGTATATTTATCTTGTGTTAAAAATGTTATCGTTTTTGTCTATATAGTTGGTTAAACTTAAAGCAGTTTTACTTTGGTCAAATTGATATTTTTAAACACAGGACACATGCATGCACCCGTAATGCATGCACCCGTAAACGTGTGCATGCTCACCCCTATTAATGCACGCCCTGACACCCTATCTCTATGAGCACCTCTGAATACTTGCGCTGCATATCTTAAGACTGATGAAGTATTTTTGAAGTCAACATTGACACCTCGCTACCACTAACAGATTATTAACCGTAAATGCAAGCACATGTATCAAATCTTGGATTTGAATCTAGGTGGAGGTTCCTCCACTTGAAGGCTTGAAACCTAACCAATCCCAAATAGAGGGAATATATATGAGGTTTATACACCAAATATTTATTGTATAAAGTTTACACAGCGAATATTTATATGCATAAAGAGTAGAAAATTTATGTGTATATATTTTACATCGTAAAGCGCTGTAAAGTTTCTAACTTCACATTATACCTATACATGCATTTGTGGGGAAAAAAAGATGACCAACTAAATATCCAGACATGAATCCTTATATTTCACGCCTCGGCTTTTTGGTCTTGCCAAAATTTGTATGGTTGATCGGCCGGATCGAATACGCCGTCCAAAGGAGCAACAGGCCAGCTCGGCCCGTTTGGCTCGGTGGAGCAACCAAGCTAGCGTGCCGGTGGCCTCAGGCAACATGAGCTCATGGCGGAGGGAGCAAGAGCCAAAACGCCCACTTGCTTAGGGCGATCGTCGCGTGCATACAACGGCGCATGACCAATTGTGCAGTAGCCGCACCCGATGAAGCGAGATCTCGAGCGGTCTGACGGTCGGTCCAATTCTTTACTATGGAAGAGAGAGATGATGGATTATATTGGCCCAGGTGGTAAAACCGTAAAACCATGTAAATAGCCAAAGGGGTAATGTGGCACTTTTGAACCTGTATGGTACATTCAGCAAGATCAGGGATTGAATTTATAATGGCTAAACCGCTAAAGTGTAGACATCATGAAATTGGCACACCTAGTGCCGAATTGTTAAAAAAAAAAGTTTAGAGATCCAAATGCAACAATTACGTTATAAGTCAAAGAATATATGTGTTCTACTTCAGGTCTTCAGCAAATTTGCAGTAGATTCGCAAAAAAAAAACAGCAAATATGCAATAGTTTCAATCACAATTGCCAAAATCTATTTAGAGCTCAAAATCACGTGTCTCGACCATTAAAAAGAGCCAGTGCAAAGAGACATCACCATGATACGATGATTGTGTTTATAGCATCAACTATGAATTAGTGCGAAGGTATAAAAGCAAATCCTCCCACGGTCCCACCCTATTGTCTCCGGCAGATTGGTAGTCTAGCTCTCTGCCTAGCCAGTCTCTGGGTTTGGATCGGAGAAGGTTAAGCTCACTGCTTTGGCAATGATTGCGGAAGAGCCAAGGGACCAATAGCAGACGGCAAACACCAACATGGCAAAAATGACTACTACTCATCGGAGAAGAGACCTAAGCTCCAAGATCTTTCAGGGCAGTGGAGATTGAGCTTCAGCGGCTAGGAAAGAGTTGATTGCGTGAGGCTTCTAGAAGCGTGGATCATTAGATGGGGAATTGTGTGGACGGATGATGTCCGACGAATTCTATATTTTGGATGCAAAAGTTCAAAACAAAAGGCAAATAAATTACAGTGGAGTAGAAGTGTATTATTATGCATAGATTTCTGCTATATGTATGGTTGTATCGTACAACCTGTGTACGACCATGTCTCATCCACTAATCGGCATGTTTGGTTTCTCTTCATGCAGGTTCAGACAAACAGTAAACTACATACAGTATGCATTGGTCGAACAGAAGTCAGATAGGCGGTCATATGTACAGTCATTTTGTTATGCATGTCGCATATGGCATTTACCATTTCCGGCCAATTGGAAATGAAATTAGGGGTGGTTCAACAGCTCAACATGCAGCAGCCGCTACACTGCCCGAACAGTGAAAAATTATGGAACCAAGCTTTTTATGGCTGCAACTGCAGCAGCTGCATTGCTGTAGCCTGCTGTAGCTGCAGCCTGGGCTGCCGAACAGCCCCTTAGTGGCTTGTTGCAAGCAATGTGGCCCATGTGATTCCATGGGGAGTACATGTTCTAACCTAATTTAGCCCGGTTTGGTCCAAGTAGTTGCTCTGGCCTATATGTATTCCAACGGTGGTGGGCTTCAGCCTTCATATGATGGTCCAACCTCTGAAAGTTTATTACTCCGCTCTTTTGACCCGGGAGGCCGGCAGATACAGAATATACATTGAAAGAGTGGAGTTTCTTTGACCCATAATGTAGAAAGAAAGAAATTTCTTGACCCATGAAAGAATTAAAAATTGGCCCATGATAATATTTTTCCGTGATAAAATCAGTTTTTTTATGTACCAAATTTATAGGTTGAGTTTTTGTTTTCTTGCGAGAAATAGGATGCTTCGTTAATCATCAAATAGAATCATTGCAATCCGGAAAGACAAGGTGATGAACTCAAGTGAGAATGCTCCACACAAAACCTACCAAATGTGTATGGTGAGTTGATCCGTACGCAACTATTTCCGACGGCTCAACAAAACAATCTTTTTTTGCTCACAGAACATCAAGATGGCCTAATTTATCCAGATTTGGAGATTTGATCTCAAGAAAATAAACGTGATACAAAAATTAGAGGTAAATCCTATATGATACACTATTGTCATCCAGAATTGGATCACAAAATATACTACGAAAGCAAATTAAAACCTCCGTAGCAACATTTTGGCCACTGAAAACAAAAGACGAGTTTGTCCTGCTCACCTGCTGCCTAATGCCCGAATGTGGTCCTCTCCATGGTTGTGGACAACACGACATGATCTTGAAGCATCTCTGAGAAAAGCCTCCACTGTTGTCTTCTATTTATTATTGGCCAAGCTGATGTTGGCATGGTTGACAATCAATCTCTCTGTATGATGCAAAAGTTCATTCATAAAATGGCAACCATCACTGTAAGCTGGGTGAGAAAACAAACAATACTTCACTAATTCACTGAGTTTCGAGAGAGCAAGTTCGGTTTGGTGATCTGCCACGTAATTTACTCTGATAAAATAATTTTGACACCTCCAATTTGTTAAAGGGAAGTAAGTAGTAACAGACTGAGATTTGGTTGCTGATACTGTGTTTGATGTTGATGCAGCACTTTCAGGTTGAGAAAGATCCAGAGATGAAACATCAGCAAAAGGGTCAGTCACGCCAGCGCATGTCAAGAAAGATTCAGAAGTTGTGTCTGAATTGCATATAGTAGGTTGCATAGTTCCTAGCTAGTACGTATACCTTCTGCTGATGAATTTGTGAGAGACAAACCGCTACCATTAGAAAGTCAATGTTTTATCTCTCTCTCTCTCTCTCTCTCTCTCTCTCTCTCTCTCTCTCTCTCTCTCTCTTCTTTTTGCCAAAATGTGAACTAAACCTAAGTAGTTGGAGAGCTCCCATCTATCATTATTGGAGGTGCTTTCTGTCTTTCTTCACCAAGCTATGCTATACATGCTAATAAAAAAATTATGAATAAATTTGTTAGCTTTGACGCAGAATTAATCTCTCAAGCATACTGTAATAGTATAAAGTTTTCAAATCGACATTGAATGTAAACATGGAGAAATGAGAATAGAAATGACACACAGAAAATAAATGAGAAAAGAATAAAGACAAAGGTATGGTGTAGCCCATGTTCGCTGAAACTTCCCCCCTATGTAAGTAAGCTTTTCAATTGAACTTTTTTAAAATAATTATTGCTAATTATCAAACCAAAATTTTCGCAACGTAGAAAACCAAAATTTTTATCAATTTTCCATGAAACATCCAACTTCCTTTACATCACAATTTGATGGGGAAATCACAAAAGCGCCCTAAATGACCTTAATTATACATTGTTGAGAAAAGAAACTAAAAATACATATTACCAGCGAAAAAAAAACATGATGGATCAGTATGCTGATGACTAGACTACAAATAGGATTGCTTTGAATTACAACGAAGCAAAGCTCTCCTACCGGCCAGGTTTGAAACGATTCGTTCATAGTTGGCGTACCAGCTACATGCCAACTGTAGTTCACTAACAAACATGGAAAATATTAATATTGTCGTGGCATCCATGATCCAACGATTCAGAGCTCTTCTTAGTTACAAGATAATCCAACAGAGCAGGGGATTATTATTTATTCTTTATTCTCATCTATTTGCTCGTGCAACCATCTCAGCTGCATGCCCCACTATCTTAAATTACAAGCATTGCTCAGGAATCTGATGTTGTGTGTATCACAGGCGGAATTTACTTTTTTCATATTATATGTACTCCATGTCCTGGATATCTTTATCGCCATGTAACTTGAACTTGGGGAGGGTAAGATGAAAAGCTCGTTTCAACCAAGCCACATACTCGTGATCAATACATGATGCTTTCATTAAAGTGCAGCTAAAAAAGATGTCTTTGCCACTATAATAGTTTTGTACATTTTGTCAATGGAAAGGAACAACTAGTATGGTGTCATAAAAAAGGTGTGAATGGGTGAATATATATGTTGGCCATGGCCCATAATCCCAACGCTATATCTCCCTTCCGGGAAAAAAATCAATGAGTTTTCCCCTCCTTAAAAAAAAGAGAAAATTTCCTACATGTCCACTAATTCTCACTCAATCGATTCTATGTCCCTCAAATTTATACAATTCCTTCTATATCTCTAAGTTTTTATCTCCATCTTCTCTATACACATTCCGTTAGTTGACCATTAGATATTCACCAAAATAAAAATATCATATGCGGAAAAAATTTAGAGCTAGAAAGAAAATAAACCGGTGCCTATAGTAAGAATTATATATATAATAGCATGTGTCTAATGATATGTAATTAATTATTCAATACCAAATTTTATATTCCCTCCATCCCCATATATTTGATGTTGGTTAGTTTATTTTTGAACTAACCAACATCAAATAAAAAGGGAAAGAGGTAGTATATATAATATTTTTGAACTAACCATGGCCTCTTAAGATCCTCGTTCCCTCACCATTGGAAACAAGGAGAGGTTGGTGACGACATGAGACACGACAGTGACACCAAGAGTGGAGACTAGGAAAAGAACGGTGATGATGAGAACCCTCAAGGTGAGGTGTGGGTTAAGGATGCCTTCAGCAATTGCGTGCTTGACGCTGCAGGTTACCAGCTCGTGCCGTATATTTCTTGGTTGGTTGCCTTCTTAATTCAACCATCACTGACAAGAAGTAATTATATTTTCATCTTGTTGTGACTTACTTTATAATCAAAAAAATTTTAAGCATAAATTATTATTTTTTATATTTATACAAAATTTTTAATTAAGACGAATGGTTAAACATTAAAAACAAAAGTTAAAACGTCTTACATTATGACACAGATGTAGTAATTGTGAAATTTCTTGAGTTTCTTTTTTAAATACATAAAGAATTGGTTATTGGATGGTAAAGAAATTTCCAACCACTTTTCTAGCAGTGTGCAAGCAATTATCTCATTTTTATATAGGAATTATAATTCGCTTCAAGTATCACCAATTAATACATTTGCAGGGACAAATACCTAATGATTCAAAGATGAACAAAAAAGGGGGGAGTCAGTGTGCATAACAAAAGCAAAAGAAAAAAGAAAAAAAAAGAAAGAAAAAGTTCTCGCCCTATTGTCACGCTTGATTAGGTCTACTGTCCAATGATCTTTTCTTATACTAAAGCTTGTGATCTTTGATGCAGTCCATTTCACAGGCAGAGAAACGATTGCTTAATCGGTTAAAAAGACGACACCGGTGGGTCTGTCTAACGCCAGCTTCCCCTCCTGAACACTGAAAACACACGGTCGTTGACAGCAACGTGCCGTACGTAACGTTGCCTGAACAAAACAATAAAATTCAGAGAAGAGGTTACACGGTTGTACTGGTTCAAACTGAAGAAAAATTCGTGCCACGCGCTAACCCGCTTACTGCTTCCTGAGCTGAGCTCATACGGTTAAATTCAGCATCGTGAACAGTAAATTTCTGTAATATTATCAAACACCAGTAGGTTTATTCAGTTTGTTCTACAGTGAATATACTGCATATGTTTACGTTGTGAGGCAGGTACCGAACATATCATGATCTCGACTTGATTAAGGATTTAAGACCGAGTTCTTTTCAGCTAATTTAAAATTATTACCCATCGGATTATCATGTGCATGCTTTCCAAGCTACTGTATACTTTTTAAAAAATATATATAACTTTTTTAAAAAAAATCAAATAATTCTATTTTTGTAGTTTATAATAGTTAACACTCAATTAATTATATATTAATGACTTGTCTTGTTTTACATACGACAAATAATCCAATCATCCTACTCACTTTAAACTCACTCTTAGAGAGGAACAAGTTATGAAATAAAAATTATTGTAACCGATGACAGTGAGGTAATAACCTAAATAAGGATTATATCTCTTTGGTATACTAAACATAGTAAAATTAACTTCTCTCCCGTGTTTTTCTTTCTTGCGTGATTCACTTTGATATAGGGTTAACTTGGAATTGGAAGGAGGCAGATGGGATTGGGATCGAGTACATCGATCGATAATCAGGAACATCCGGTCGATGCCTAGGCACTGACATAGAGTGATAGAGGGTAAGATCAACGGTGCTTATTTAAGTAGTTGTTATATTATTACACGGTTCACGAATCCCTCATATTACTGTGGATAAGAGCCTGTCAATCGTTGGAACATTATTGTTTACGTAATTCTCTTATATGTCATCTAGAGATATCATACGATACATGATGTATAACGGGTTGTTTGTTATGCTATTTGTATACCTAGTATTCATCCTTGTAAAAGGATTCACGGGTCGATTTAAGAATCATACATGTAAAATACTATTTGGCTACAATGACGAAATCAGTATTGTAACTTCTACCTCTCAGTACTGTTTCTTACCGTTGCTAGCAAATTAACTTACCTCTCTTTGCTTTTCTACATAAGTGAAAATCCAACATTGACAGAGTATACTTATGACGGAGATATCCTATTGTACATGTCCCAAGGGCATGAATCAATGAAGGTCTCTAGTGGTTGATGGAGTAAGAAGGTAAAGCACTCGTCTGGTCATAGCATCATACGAATCTAATAAGCAAAAGTAATATTGGAGTGGTTTTGAGCGATTCTATTCATGCACACTAACTCGTCATCCGCTTCCTCCTAACTAATCGTCCCCGCTATGCTTGCCCATGCCAACAAACCTCCCCGTACTATGTATCACCATGGGCATTCCATTTGAGATCCTCTTAGATGCCAGTGTCGCCAAGGAGATTTCAATTCATGGAAAAATTAGATTGTAGATAAGTTTGTATCCTTCGGGTCTTTAACAAGACAAACACTAGAGTTTCCTAAGCATGATATTGGAGACGAAGACTTCATGTTTGTTGCGGACTAATCGGAGATGTTTTATACTCCCTCCGTATTTTAATATATAACGTTTTTAACACTAATTATAGTGTTAAAAACGTCATATATTAATAACCGAAGGGAGTACTTTTACCAATGTACCACCAACTAATCAAGACATTTCTACCCTGTCCGTCTACTAGCAATATCACGCAATACTATCTTTTTATCATTCATACCTAAATAAATATATCAATATATACTTATATATAATTTAATCACTTTTTTTAGTTTGTACTTCGATTGTGGAGCATTGGACTTTTACATTTTTATAGTTTATAAATGTTATCGAAATTAACTTTATTAAATTTTGGCAATACCAACTCTTACCAAAAGCAAGAAATCAGATATTTCTCCGTTTCAGAATGTAAGGCGTTTTGACTTTTTCTTATAAAATTTGACCATTTGTCTTATTCAAAACAAAATTATAAAAATATTATTTATTTATTATGATTTACTTTATTATACTTTAAGCATGACTTATTAGTTTTTATATTTATACAAATTTTTTGAATAAGACGAATGGTCAAACGTTGAAAGCAAAAAATCAAAACGCCTTATATTCTAAAACGGAGACAATATGTCCCAAACATTACTCTACCAAATGTTGGTCACTTGGGGAAATTTCCTTCTTTAAAAGCTACACCAAAATTTTCATGCTGATTAGCCAGTTTGGCAAATTTTCATGTGACAAAAAAAAAGCTTAAGGTTTTGTTCGCTATAGCCAGTTTTTGGCTGTTCAGACCAGTATTTTTTCTCTTTCTTTTTTTTTGCGCGCGGACTTTCCTAACTGCAAAACAGTGTGATTTTTGTAAAAATAAAAAATATACACAAAAGTTGTTTAAAAATAAAATTAAATTGTTTTTAAGTTTTATATAGTTAATACCGATTAATCGCCCCCTAATGGCTCAACCAATTTTTCTCGTACCGAAACAGCCCAACCGGAATAGATCCTAAGGGTCTGTTTGATTTATAGGATTGACAAAGAATTTTCATAGAATTTAAATTTTTATAGAATATTTTTTATATGTGGGTTTGATTTGTAGAAAGAGGAAAGAAAAAATTTTCATAGAATTACATTAGTATGGTTCAATTCCATAGAACATTTAAAAAGAGATCTCACCTATTTATAAACAATTTGTTTTTTCTATTGCACTACGAAGGATTGGCTACTCTCTTTCTCTATGTTTTGTTTTCCTATAGAATTAGAAGGACATATACCTTTTCAATTCCTATTTTTTTTCTATTTATGTGTTCTAACAGGGGCTAAAGAGTATTTTCTCGCAAGCATGGTTACAATTCTGATTCTATTCTATCATCTACTCCAGTGATTAGGGCACCTAAATGGCCGTATCAGATTCGTCCATCTCTGCATCGTGCGGTGGGCAATCCCTTTCACATCCAGTCATCATCAACACACCCTCGCACGCGCACACACGCAGAGACAGACCAAAGAAAAAAAAAAAAAGAACTAGTCGCCGTAGCGGCCACACTACAATTTACAAGCCCCCCTTATAAAATCATCCCAGAACGGTCATCGCTTGCTTCCAAGCTGACCAAAGCCAGCGAAGCCCACCCCCCACCACCACAGCCAGATCCCCCAACTCGCCGGCGACCATGCGCGGCGCGGCGGCGGCGGCGACGGTGACGCGGGTGGCGCAGCGTGTGGTGACCCCGTCGGCGGCGACGCCGTCGGGCCAGCTCCCTCTCTCCTGGCTCGACCGCTACCCGACGCAGCGGGCTCTCATCGAATCCCTCCATGTCTTCAAGGGCCGCGCCGACGCGGCGGAGTCGCCGGCGGCGGCAATCGAGCGCGCGATTGCGAAGGCGCTCGTCAGCTACTACCCCATCGCCGGCCGCCTCGCGGAGTCCGACGACGGCGAGCTCGTCGTGAACTGTACGGGCGAGGGCGTGTGGTTCATCGAGGCCACGGCCAGCGTCTCCCTTGAGGAAGTCGACTACCTCGAGTACCCTCTAATGGTGGCCAAGGATGATCTCCTCCCTCACCCCACCTACCCCATCTCCGACCACCACCCCGAAGACTCCCTCATCCTCCTCGTCCAGGTGAGGAATTTCTCCTCAGGTCAACGATTAATTTGGTTTTCGGTTGTAATGGCGTTCGATTGAGCGGTGGATTCCCCAATGCAGGTGACGCAATTCGCGTGCGGGGGATTCGTGGTGGGATTCCGGTTCAGCCACGCCGTCGCGGACGGGCCAGGCGCGGCGCAGTTCATGACGGCGGTGGGCGAGCTCGCGCGCGACGCGGCGGCGACCTCGCCATCGCTGCCGCCGGCGTGGGGGCGCGACGTGATCCCTCGGCCGCCGGTCGCGGCCGTCGGGCCTCTCCCGATCCCCACCGAGCTCCGCCTCCAGTACCTCGCCATGGACATCTCCACCGACTACATCGACCACTTCAAATCCCGCTTCCTCTCCCACTCTGGCGGCCACCGATGCAGCGCCTTCGAGGTGCTCATCGCCAAGACATGGCAGGCGCGCACCCGCGCCGCCGGATTCTCCCCGGAATCCCCCATCCACGTCTGCTTCGCCATGAACGCCCGCCCCGTCCTCGGCCGCGCCGGCGGCGGCGCCGCCGCCGCCCTCCCCGCGGGATTCTACGGCAACTGCTACTACATCATGCGCGTGACGGCGAGCGCCGGCGAGGTGGCCGACGCGTCGGTGTACGACGTGGTGAGGCTGATCCGTGAGGGGAAGAAGCGGCTCCCCGCCGACTTCGCGCGGTGGAGCTCCGGCGAGGCCGGCGCGCGCGGCGAGGACCCGTACAGGATCACCTCCGACTACCGGACGCTGCTGGTCTCCGATTGGTCGCGGCTTGGGTTCGCCGAGGTGGATTACGGGTGGGGGAATCCCGTCCATGTCGTGCCGCTCACGAACCTCGACTACATCGCCACCTGCATCCTCGTCCGCCCGTCGGCGCACAAGCCCGGGGCAAGGCTCATCACCCAGTGCGTCGCCGCCGACGGCGTCGACGCGTTCCACAAGGAGATGATGCGGCTCGACTGATGAGCGGGGTTGCTTTGAGCGCCGGCGATGTCGGTGGTTGCGCGATTGAAATTGAATTTGTTCGTTTTTTTTTTTTGTTGTTTTACGCGGTGTATTATGCAACGGCGTTGGGTTTCGCCGTAGACTGGTGTAGAAGGGAGATTATACTATGTCGGATTATTACGAATACGATACATATATACGCGCCTGTAATGCGAAGCATTTGTGCTTATTCCATTCTATTGATTGTTGAAGCTGGTTGGTTCCCCTCCACTGCGACTTTTCTCTGCTCCGCAATTTTTAAGTAAGTTTTTGAAATGAATAAACGGTCAAAATATCAGATGATGTAAACCCCTGGCAACGTCGACCACTTTGGTGTCGCAAAATACAGTTTTTTTTATTAATTTATTAAAGCATTTATTTTTGGTTTTGTTAAAAAGGTTGACAGTAATGAAGATTCCTTTACTACTCGGCACGTTGCTATGCTCACGAGGCCAACATATGTGTCATTTTCTGCATGCTCATTATCATACAGTTCAGAAAATTATGAGGTAAAGTATTTTACGCTTCATTAAGGTAGTTAGATAAAATTATGTTTTTATTTATCCTGAAACTCTCCTACCACAATATAGTAGTACAAGAAAATCCTACTATCCCTCCAAATTGCAGCTATGTTATATGTCAACACACGAAACAACATGCATGTTGGTACTGTGAGGAGAAGTTAACATTTTGCGACGCTGAACAACTAGTAGGTGGGGAGCAACTATCTAGATTCCCCTCTTGCTCAAGCAAAGGGGTCGAGAGAGCAACTGAAGTTGATGAGTGCGTGATGATGCAACTGCTATTTGTCGCTTCATGCCTTCATCTAGTATATATGCTAGTAATATGCTCGTGTCAAGCTCAAGCGTTTGCTATCTGCCTAGCTAGCTAGCTCGGCGTCGCCATCTCGGTTTGTTGAGCTCCGGAATCGTGTGCCCTTCGCGTAGATTGCTTCACGGACAGGGTTTCTAGCCGCTGATGCGGCTTTTTCTTAGCTCGTCACGTCGTGTTCTGCACTTATTAAGTGAGTCACTTACCCACCGTACTCCCTTCAAAATTCAAAGCTTTTTGTTTAGGGCATGTATGAATACAATGGATTACTTTTTTTTCGAAAGGACTGTCGACCAGTGAATTTTCATAACACTGATAATTAATTTCCAAAACTCTAGCCGTTAGTGCTGTTTAAATATTTAGATTGGATATTTATAACTTGTGTCTGTAAATTTGCATCGATGTTCACAACATATAGAGGCAATTACAAATTCACTACTTTTTAAATTTATTGCTGTAAATTGCCACTAGAAAATTACAATCTTTCAAAAGATATTGTTGTAAAATGTAAAAAGAACTAGTGGCAAATTTATAAATGGCCCCGATATTTAACTTTACCAGTGGCCAGAGTTGCATTTGAAACATATGGCGACTAATAAAAAGAAGTTTGTTTTAGATCGAGTACGATGAAGCGTGTCAGTTGGATAATTGGATTGGTTAAGCATTCTTATGGTGGACTGTTGGTTGAATAAACAAGTCCTTGTGTCCATATGTTCCAGAAGCTCCCTCCTTGATCGGTGCGGTGCTGCACAGTCTGGGGCAGCAAATTCTCTCTTGACTGTCGGTGCGACACGGCGACGACTAGGCTTTCAAGAACAGTGCCCCTGCATGATCTGGGCCATCAAATCAGGATCTAACGGTGCCAACAGTAACGACTGGAGAGAACGCCAGAGTTGGTCAGCATGAGCGATACGACAAGATGCACGATGCAGATTACAGATACTCCTACTCCGTTAAGAGGACAGAGAAGAGCACCCGACACCAAATAGTGTACTCCTAAACCCCAACACCATCGTGTAAACAGGCAATCAAAACCGTGGCACGCGTAAAGCAAGAATAAGCAACGCATGGGAACAGCAATCGGTTGTAAGTCACGTCACCTCAAGGGTACACATCATCGTTTCGCATCTCAAAAGTTTGGAGCACCGTTTGCAGCTGGATATCTATCATACGGCTGTGCCAAACACCAAAATAGCCCAGGCATTTGCTCATGGCATCAAGTTCCTGCTACAACCATTACTAGCATACAACCAGGCAAACCAGCAAAACTACCTAAGCGGCTAGTAGTAACACTGATCCTTTTTTTATCTCTATGTAGGGCGCAGTTCGCATGGCTTACAATTACATGAACTGCATGGTAAAGAGAGGAGAAAAAGGGAGGCAACCCTACGGATGCTTGGAGATTGCACAAAACTAAAGTTAACAGAAAACAAAAACTGTGCAACTACTGGCTACTGTGGTTTCCAAGCCATGCCACCTTGGTTCCCAGTAGCGTAGGCTTGGCCACTACTGTCAGGTGTCACAGCAGTGCAATATTGCTGCAACTGCACGACGTTGCTCGTCGGAACGCCGGAATTCGCCGTGGCGGCGCTGGCGGCCGCCATCCAGGCGGTTGTCTGCCAGCCAAGCTGGCCAGATTGAGCATGAGCAGGCTGCACATGAGTGAGAGCATGCTGCTGCTGGGACTGGACGTAGTAAGCCTGGGACAATGTGTTCTGCGATTCCTGTGTTGCGTGAAACTGCTGAACGGATTGGTAATGCTGCTGTTGCTGACGCTGATGATAAGTGTGCATCTGCTGATGAACAGGTCTGGGTGGAGGCAATGGTGGCTGTGGAATTTGATGCCTTGTTTGGTGGAGATTACTTTGGTTTGGATCCCATTCTGGTATGTCATCGTCGTCGTCATCGTCCCAAGTTTGGGCTGCTGCAGCAGCAGATCCACTACCATATTTGCGAACCATTTCCCTCACATGGTCTACTGGGCGGGGCGCGGCCTGGCTCCTGTATGCTTGTGATGGTGCTATGTTGGCAGCTGCGTTTGGGGCCGTAACAAAATCATATTCAGGTAGGTCATCGTCTTCCCTAACAACACCAGGGCCAAAGCCCGGAGGAACGTCATCAGTTACAACATCCTGACGGTGGTTGTGGCGCTCATTGGACGAGCCAGACAAGGGACCGGGAGATTTGGTAGGCTTGGACGACAAGGGCACTGCACTAGCAATCACGACCTTCTGCTTCCTTGAGATGGATTGCCTCTTGGAGATATCGTTCCTGACAGGTATCCTATGAGAAACATGGGGCCTCCGCCACACAACGACTCCAATAGCAGATGTTCCTGTCACAGTTAAGCTACTCGAGTGCTCCTTTGGCAGGTGCTCAGCAAGTATCTGAGCTGCCTTTCCTTGAGAAGGACAGAGGTATAGCTCCACATCATCAGCTGGCTTCACTAGCCCTACTCTCTCGTCTGCAATATATGAGTCAATGGTCTGCAGGAAAATTTAGAGGTGATTAGCAGATCAGAAGATGCATGATAGCATTACGCTGAGCCCTTCCAAATGGTAACATATGATAAGAATAAGGGAAGAACCTGCAACAGATGCTGGCGCCCACTCTCAAGAGAGCCCTCCTTCCAACGCAACTCAGTAACCTGTAAAACAAGTAACAGGTTCTTAATGAACGAAGATATGTTTCAGGAGCAGAAATAATGAAAGATCACCAGTATGGATACAACATAAAGCATTGTCCATCAGATAGCACTATCTCTACATGCATAAATCAACATTTAATGGATGAACATGGCATGTTTATTTGGGTTTATCAGGTATATGAAATACTTGGGTGTGATAACTAAAACAAGAACTAATATATGCTTGCCCTAAACAAAACAAGAGCTAGGAAGTTCGAATGAAAATTGTGGAATTCTTCTAACATAGAATATGGAATCAATATCATAAGCATGGTGAATAATCAAATCAGTTGACATCTCTCAGAGCAGAAAATGTTTGTCTTTCATATGGATCAATGCTAAAACCATAGCACAGTTCAACAGTCACGCCACACAACACAGCCATAAGTGTCTTATTATTGTATTCCCTTTGTTTTTTGTTTATTTGTTCCTCCAACTAACTCAAAGTATGTTGGCAAAGGTCCATGCCTCAACATATCATTAGTGCAACTACGCAACCAATTTCAAAAACACAATACAAACTATTAACCACAAAACCACACATTTTAAAAATCTTGTCAGATGACACATGCAAATTGGAGGTGGTAAACAAAACCCATGTTTTTGCATTCTAGACAAAAAAAATTCATGGTATTGTGATGTTAGGCCTGCTAGCGGAAAGCAGGGCACAAAGCCCAAAGAAAGTATCTATTGCAATGTTCTAAAAAAGCGGTATGTGGTTTTGTTGTCAGTCCCCCCCCTCCCTGTAGCACCTATAAACGCAAGTTGTACAAATTTGGGGGCTTGGGGCACCTGTTCCTTGTATGCGGCCCTGTAGAACTTTTTCTAGAACATTGGTCTAGCGTGGGCCTTTATGGATCTGAAGCCATATTTGTATGGCCCACATATCAGGACAGAAGGCCGTGGCATGGCAGCTGGTTATCTGTATAGCCCAATAGCTGTCCATTCTGACAGCAAACGTGGTTCTAGATTTCCATCAAGGACCCACGTAAGACGGACGGATGTTATGCCACGCTAGAAAAAAAACAGGCCACAGTTGGGCTGAATGTCTACATCACAATGTTCTGTTGGCCTATGGGTTTTCTGTAACTATTACTCATCTAACTTCGATTGTGTTAGAAACTTAGATTGGACCATACACGAAGTTTTCTGTTCACACGCATATAGAAAAAACTGAACTTAATCGTATAAGGTGTTTTATACTGTACTCGAAATCACAAATTCTAACAAAGTACATGAACAACCCTCAGTTGTTTACATAGTATCGAGCCCTCTTTAAATAGCGCTCATTCGTGTTTACATAGTACTGAACCCTCTTTAAACAGCACTCACTCGTTCATGGTTCCCCTAAATTTACATAATTTTGGAATTTTTCTTGATATTCAACACGGGTTGACTATACGGGAGTGAAGAAAATGGGAAATGCAGAAACAGAGACAAAAGATAAGGAGTCTCATTCTGGGCCAAGAGGAAATAGAATGGAGGTTCCTTCAGTGGAAGAAAGAAAATATCTCATTAACATATGTATATTATCTTTTATTAAGCACCCAAAAAAGGTCCGTCCTCAAGACACTCATAACAATGACTTTCTTCTGTTGATTAGCAAAGGACAGTTTGCATAGGCACATCCATGTGTACAGTTAATTTGTTTTGCTAGGTTTGTATAATGGGTCCCACAAGGGATCAATTTCAAGGACATAAGACCTAGTAGTGCATTGCACAAAGGGTACAGCACTATATCTGCAGTGCACTTCAATGCAATGTGTAGAACTAAAACACAACCAGAAAACAACAGTGAGATTGAAATTCTTAAAGAAAAAAGGAAAAAAGACAGGAAAAAATGCTTAAGATTAACCACAAAGATTATCTTACAAAAAAAATGTGTTTCTACAGCATCTTATAATCAACCATTCAGTAGAAGTGGTTGATACTACTGCCTGCAAGCTACAACATCGATGTATTTCAAATCATATAGTATAAATAACTGCACAAATTGTAGTCATCCTACTGAGAATAGCATATGTGAAACCAGTGATAAATAACTATTACCATTATAGCACGGCTCCTGGATTTAGGTAGTTGTTCAAGAAATTCTTGAAAAGCATTGAGCCTGACTCTTCCCTTGATATCAACAAAGTGGCGCCACTCTTTTGTCGGTGTCTTTTCACCGCTGCAAAACAAACAAAATATAATTGACTGAGGATATCACAGGAATATTAATGTGTCAAGTCATGCACTGTACTACAAAATGGCACCACATACTCTGCCCAACATATAGAAACTATCAAGAAAAGTACTTTTAAAAGAGATAGGCAGTGCAGATGAAACAGACCTTTTGAAGATAGCAACAACATTTGTGAGTGACGACAAGGAAAGTTGAATTGTCCCCTCCCATACACTGTCATGCGTCAACAAAGCATCAGAAGATAATTTACAATCCGCAGCAGATTCAGGGATTGACTGACTGCCAGTATCAGTGTTTTCAGGATCGGCCTTCTCAGGGGAGGATTGGACTAGCAGATCTCCCTTTAGTTGATCAACTGGAAGCAAAATTGAGCCTGGCTCATTGTTGGGTGATGGTAACTTGGACTCACACTTGTCTTGAGGAGATGATGCTTGAGGATCAGCTTGAAACTCTGATGCAGCAGCCCTGTCCACATGTTCTGAAGAATCTTTAGGCATCAATGAAATATCAGTTTTTTCAATAGAACTAAGATCATCTTTTGCAGTTTGAGTTGAGTCATCTTCGAAAGGTGGTTCAGAATCAAGGGTCTCCATGAATTCGTCCAATGACATGATTGGTGGAAGACTCTCCGCATCTTTCAGGTCATCTACCATCAGCTCCTGCATGAGATCTGTTTTCTCATTTCCTAGATGTTCTAAATTGCTGCCTGTCCCGACAATTCCATCTTGCTCAGTATTATCTGGTTCTTTTTCTTCCGTGTGTGCACTTGTTTTATCATCACTTTTGGTTTGATCTTCAGAAGGCTTGGATGGTACTTGTGAAAGCAAATCAGCCCCAATTCCAACCTCCACGGAGATGCCATCGGTTTCTTCCACCTCAACTTGAAATTCTCCCTTGTGTGTTTTCCTCACCAAGCGTCTAACATCCACTTCTTTATTAGGAAGAACCACCATCTTTGCAAGCTCTTCAGCCTTTGCCAACCGCCAGTCTGAAAGCTCCTTTGAAGCAAGTTCTTCAGTAGTCATTGAACAGAGGCTTTTGGGTGTTATGTCTCCAGACAAGACTCGTTCCCTCAGTACAGGATTACTTTTATCTTTCAAGTTAAACAGAAGTGATCGACCCTTCTCCTTATACTTCTTGTTAACTCCTCCAAATAAAGTGAACAGCTCCCCTTCAATTTCAAATGCTAAAGTTTGGGCCTTTTGAGTTAGATTCTTCTTTCCTTCTGCTGCCCTATCATCCATCTTCATTCTTTTAGACTCATGCTCAATGATAGATACATCAACATCATCATCAATATCAGATTTTCTTACATTCTGTGGACTGGCTCCAACAACAATGTCGGAAGCCCAGCAAAGTCCATGGCCTTGCAAAAGCTCATCTAAAGTGCAAGAGTTGTTATCCAGTCCTTCATCACTCACTTTGATGGCCATGTTTGATGCCGAACTGGTACTTAACATGCTATCTTGTTCACTTTTCGAACCACCGGACTTTGTGTCCAAACCAATACCATCCTTTCCTGCATCCCGGGATATAACCGCAGTTGGCCCTTGCGACGCCGACGCATCAACATCCGCTTGCTTGTTCTCGCTAACAGATCCAACATGTGACACAGTTCCAGCAGATTTCGGGAAACACAGTTGGTCAGAATCCATATTCAGGGCAGCAACCAGAGTCTCCCTGAACTTTGATCTCACAGACTCAAACAACTGCGGCTGCGCCTTGGGCAAAAGTTCCTGCGCAGGACGCTTGCCACCAGAAGACCGCGCGGGCACAGACTTCAGCATCTGAACCTTCGGCGACGCTGCCATCTTCTTACCCATGGCAGACGGCGGCGATGGCATCATCGCAACCATACCAGGCAACGGCGTCTGAACACTCAGCACCTGCTGCGGCGGCCTCAGCGACACCCTACTAATCGGCCTCGCCCCAGAGGGGCTCGGCATGTTGGGCCTCGGCGTCGCACCAACCTGCGCTGGCGGCTGGCTCATGGGAACAATCAGGTAGGAGCTGACCGGCACCTGCGCGCCCCAGTTGCCATTGTAGAACACGGCTGGGTACCCAATCTGCGTAGGACGGGGAATCGCCGTAGGCAATGGCGTTGGCGGCGCCCCCGCCGTCGAGGCTGTCCCTGCACCCCGCGGCGGTTGCCCCTGCTTGGAGAGCTCCATCGCAGCGCCCCCGGTTCCCGAACCACGCCACCTAGTTGACGATCCAAGGTTTACATTACATCACATCAGCGCGCCGCACGAACAAACAACCTAATCTACTCCGCATCAAAACGAGCCCGTAACCGCAATGCGGGTTCCCGGGAGACGAGGGGAGTTCACGAGGGTTCTCACCTCCGGAGCGGTCGAGGACGGCGGCGGCGGGAGGAAACACGGCGCGAAGGGGCGGAGGCGGCTGAGAGGAGAGGGACTCGAGCGGGTCTGATTTTGTTGCGGCGCCGCGAGATGGGAGAAAGCGGCGGCGATGAGTGCGATGCGTCGCACGCGTGAGTCGTGTGACCGACCGGGTCGGCATGCGACTACTGCATGCGGACGGATGCGGCTCAAGATCCAGATGCGGTTCGTCTGGACTCTGGAAAAAGATGGATTCAGTCATTCAGATGCGGTTCGCCTAGAAGCCATACTGGGCCTAACGGTGCTTGGATAAAATTGATTATGGGCCTTAGATATACCTAAAGTTGATTCGGAATTTTTATGGGCCTTAGATATACTTAATCTATAGAAATATGGGCCGAGATTTTAGTTGGATATGTCCTGAGAACTGAGCCCATCCGTTTTTGCTGGAGAAAAACGCATGTGCCATAAATTTGCTGCCAGCAGCTTGAAGAAGGGCAGAAATTGCCTTGACGATAATTAGCAGTCGCACGTGTCATTGGCCAGGCTGTGACTGTGATGTGTGATGAGAGTATCTGTACCCATCGACATCTACAGTGGTCAACCCAGCTTAGCTGTACTGCCGTAGCTGCCGATATATCGCCAAACGAAGAAGAAAAGGGAAGCGTGGGCGTGTGGACGAAACGCCTGTTTAGGTGGAAGGTTGGTTTTGGTTGGTCGCCATGTGGTGGTAGCCTCCGCCTCCACATGCGCATGATCGATCGATCGCAAGTTCGCAACGCAACGCGAGCTGTGCTCCGGTCTCCGCAGCTCGGGGACACGTAAGCCGTCTCGTCCACACAATGCCGCGGCCCGGAATAATGCAGTGCAGACGCAATGGCAAATGTGCAGGCAGGCCAGCAACCTGTAGCTAATACTAGCTGGATTCTGCGCCCGTTTGGGTGGACGATGCATACGGACACGGTCGATCGTTAGCTAGGCAAGATGGCACGCACGTCTTCAAGAGGCGTCGTTACTTGTGAGATGGGATTAATTATCTATTGCAACGTGCGGGAAATGCAGGTGTGTATTTTAGCTCATGCTAGCTCGCTGATGCCAACAGGTCCACGTGTAGTATAATACGGAGTATATATTGTGCTACTATACAGCTATTGCATCTGTGATGGAAAACCTGCCTTACCGTGGGTCGTGGGAAGGGGAAACATGGTCGCTCATCAGGTGTAGGTAACCGGGGCATCAGGTGTACTGCTCACGAATTCACGTGTAGGTTGACGGACCACTCCCAGAAAAACGTGTACGTCAAGGCGCCAATCTATAGGAACGTGATCGTTTAGGGTGTACCTATATCTATGAACGAAATACATGGCATTCTTGTTTTCCACGAAGTCGACGTTTAAAAGATTTTACTAAAATTTAAACTAATAGTATGTATTTTAGTGTTATGAATGTGATATTATTATATTTATATTTGAAAGTATTTTTATATAATATAAATTTTGTGGTTTTTAATAATTAATTTCATATGAAATAGATTAATGCTCAAAGTAAAAAAGTATTGCATACCCTGTAAAATGCTATTACACCTTAGATTTTTAGGACGTGGGAGTATTGTTCACCGACAAGTTGTATCAGATCATCTAAATTAATTATAGAGGCGAATTAAATATTGTTAGGAACAAACTTAACAGATAAATTATAGCGTATAGTCGCCACAATAGAACATCTTTAAGAAAAAATGTACCTTTTTAAAAGCGTGAATTAATACAAGGTATAAAATTAATCGGGAGTAGAAATCAAGAACGGAAGAACATGGCGAGACGGTACACTGTTGCCATCCTACATGCATATACGAACGATCACGCTCATCAATGTGTATGCCCAGTCGATCGATCGCTACCTGATTTCCCTCCAACTACACGCACGTCGATCGGCACACGGTACGGCAGGGTTACTGCCTCCAAAAACGAACTATACATCACTCTTGCCACTACCGCGCGGTGACGTGCGTCCCCAACTCGCGACGCGGCCCAATCGAATCGGATCAAAACCCACGCGAATTCGCAAGCGAAGCACGCCTCGCGACGTCGTCACACCACACGCCCTCGGTCCCCGGGGCGGGGCCTCGCGTTCGCGTGCGTATCGCACGAGATATTTTGCGGTGGACGTCACAACACATGTACGCGCGCGCCGGTGGTGGTTGCGTGCGTTTGCACTGCATGCGATCGGCCCCTTCATTCCGCGAGAACGACGGGCACCGGCCGCGCCCGGTCGGTCGTGCGGCGCCGCGGCTTAAAAACGGGCGGGGCGAGCCAGCCAACCAACCGGCCATCGCCCCAACTAGACGGAACAGCCCCCTTCATATCATACGCCCTGCCCCCGATTGCGACCGCGTTTCGGCTTAATATATTCCACGTGTTCGCTCGCTATCATCGTCGATCTCGTCGTCATCGCATCGCATCGCATCGCATCGCACGCATATGGACATATACAGTGCCGGAACAGGACATGCTCATGCTGCTGCTGCTGCTGATGATGATCAGATCAAATATGTAAGGAATTGATATATATGTACATATATATACGTGGAGCGAACTAAATAGCCTTTCGGATGTCTCGATTTTAGTTTCTCCTGATCATCTGGCCTGTCTATACTCACATCTTTACATATACTTGCGAACAAGAATAGTATAGCTAGTTATATCAGTATACAAATCACATTGCACAACTTTCTTCAGCCTTTATCTTTTGATCAGCACTCCAATTTTGACCTCAAAACACAGCACGCCAAAATGGTCAAGCAATCTCGCAGAGCAGCCAGCGAGTCAAGAAACCCAGGTGCCTGATGATCAATCTGCTGTGCAGCAGCCGCGACGGGAGGCGGCAGATTTTAAAAGACAGGGTCGCCGAGCTGTCCAGAGCGCGACTTAAACTTAAACTGGGGCCGGTTTGGGCGCCGGTACGAGTGCTTTTCAGCGTTAATTCCTCTCGCCTCGATCGCCTGAACCTGCTGCTGCCGTGCCGTGCCCACCTTCATCAACTTGCGGTAGCGAACGCTACTACTGCTGAACATCTCCAGTTGGTTGCCACTCACAGTCGGAGCACTAGCACTTTAGAAGGTTCGTTATGTATCATCCCTTTTGATGATTGTCTCGTCTAGTAGTGTAGCCCTACACGCATGGATGAGAAGTACTAGAAGAATAGTGTTGTTATGACTCTAGGGCATTCAACCATTTTTCTTGACATGTTAGCTGAAACGATGTATCAGGGCTAGCTACATACTACTATTTGGAATGTCAGGATGTTGGAGACGGCTTTGCAGGATGCCTGCCTATTCTTTTACTGGCTCAGAAGTGGGCAAACTCTAACTGAATTCTGCATTCTGCAAAAGAGAAAATTCTCCCGTGAAAAGTAAAGGTTGATGAAAAGTGATGCTATGGAATTTGTCCCGTAGAGAAGCCCTTGTTGGAATTCCAAGCCGGAGTCTCCGCTTCTTCGTGGATCACACAGTTGTCAGCTCCACGAGCAGAACCTGAATATATAAACAAAACCCATAAAAAACTGAAGATGATCTGCAGACTGATTGGAATCCATAACAGCCAAAAGGCAGGTGTGAAACAGAGCTATCGGAGGAACCTTCTGGCCGTGGCCGGGCACACATCACTACCGTTCTGAACTGAAATAGTAGTAGCATATGAAGAACGGTCAACTGTTAACTGTGTATCATTCACAGCAACAGGTGAGTGAGTGCAACCAGGAGGAAAGTGATGTCCAACAAGACCACTTTAATTCCCAACCAGATCGCCGTCGTCAGAGCTTACCAAAGTCTTCGGAGAAACAAAATGCAAGAGAGATTTCGAGGCTTCTGCCTCACAACTTAAATCGGTACTTTGTTGTGAAAAGGCCACTTTGCATCTGTGCATCCACTTGCTACTAGTTAACCACTTCCTACTTTGCAGTACTGCTATTAGTTTTATTAGTTTTGCGGTGCGGTACACAGCACTGGACGATTCGGGATGCAACGGTGATTAATATGGCTCTTGTATTCTGTCACTGTAACTAGTTAATCAGTGCAGCTGGTAAGGTTCTTTGGAATCCTACTCGCTCCCGTTTTAAAAACTTAATAAGTTTAGCAATTTTTATTCGACTTCAACAAGTCGGAAAGAAGAATAAACTTAGCAAAATTATAAACAAGAAAATAAGGACACCCTTTAAACGTCGCATGAATTCTGCGTAAAACATCAATATTAGTTCCTTTGGAATGTAGTTCTTTTGTAGACAAGTTTAATCCTTGATACGATATCCCCACATTAAATCAATAAAATAGTGATAAAAAAAAATCAATGGCAGCATTTATATAACACACACTCTACAAAATCTTAGGTCTAAACTCAGCTCGAACATCGAGAAATAAAAGAACATATGTAACACATGAACCTTAGTGTACTATTCGCATACGGAATTATTTTTTCTTCTAAAAAAGGTAGATCAAGATTCAATATGATTTTTGTAGGGTTTTCAAAACTATTTTATTGACTACGATTGATTGAAAAAAAAAGTAAATTTGTGGTTTGATTTGCAAAAAACTATACATCTTTTGATACTTGTCAATTAACTACACATATTATGGTATTAATGTTCCATAAAATTACACTAAGTTTAACAAACTACACTATTAAGTATTTTTAACAGTGTAGTTTTATGAAAATTAATGTAGTTTTGTGAAACATTAATATCATGATATGTGTAGTTAAGTGACAAATAGCAAAATATATGTAGTCTCTACAACTTGGACCATAAAACAAGTAGTTTAATGAAATTTACTTTAAAAAATACACGATGACACATCGGGACATCCCCTCATGAAAATCAGAATCCATTTGCAACAATCCCAGACGAGATCAAGCTTAAAGCAACCCACCGATTCCGTTTGTCCAAAAGCGAGCCAAATTCAGGCGAATTTATTGCCACGTTTGGTACGGCGGTCGACGGGGATCGCGCATCCGCATCGGTGGGTTCGATTCGCACGTTTTTCTCCCTATGACACGCGCTACGAGACGGCCCCATTCCAGCCTTCCGATCACCCCAGGGGCAGGATGGTCATTTCCACAGCCGCGCGCCACGCAGAGCGATTACAGAGAAGAGTTAATTAGATTTGTATCATTAAAATTTTGATGGTTTTAATACATGCCACTACTATTCGCCTAATTATAAGTATGCCATTATAATTCTTCCTCCATCTAAAATATGCCACTTTTTACGCCTTGAACACCATTAGACCCACATGTATTTTTGAATTGTCCAAAATACCCCCATTATCCCTCTCTTTTCTCTACCACTGAAATACGGGGACCATGTGTCATCCCCCACATCTCTCTCATCTGCTGGTGAATCCTGGTGGATGGTATCGCGGGAGGTGTATCGGCCACACCATCGCCATCTCAAAAGCCGACGGCGCATGGATGGGATTGGACATGGTCGTGGGCGGTGAGCCCGAAGGTTAAGAACGGCGAGACCCTCCGCCAGCCACCGCGCTGCCAACCCCACCCGAGCTACAACCACCGACCATTGACTTAGATCCACGATAGCGACTGGTAGACACGAGCCCATGCGTAGGAGGCAGGCGTAGATTTGCTCCGCCGTGTAGTCGACAAGGCCGCCGGACCCAGCCTTGTCCAACGCGGATCTGCTCCGCTATCGCCAGAGCCGGAAGGGAGGAGAGAGTGGAGGGTGGAGGCCAGAGCGGATCTACTCCGCCGACGCCGCAACTGAAGCAAACGAGGAGACGGGGAGGGAAGCAGCCTTGAAGCCACTGCTCTGCCTCGCCGGCGACGAAGAGGGAGGTGTGCGAGGCCATCAAGCTGTCGCTGACACACCCGGAGCTTTTCACTGTTGCGGGGTGTCCTACTGTATGGCCCACCGGGACAGGGAAGACGACGCTAATCAAGACTATTGCGTGCATGAAGAATGCGGCGTTCTTCCGGCTCAGCAGGCCTAACAGCCTCATTGAGCTGCTAACCAAGATGGACGGATTCGAAGATGCTGACGGCGCCAGCGACGAGAGGGTTAGGGTATAAGTGTTGGGGATAAGGGGCATTTTTGTCCAGATAAAAGCACATTACACAAAATATTATTTAAAATGTGTTTCAGGTGTATAAAGTGGCACGAATCCAACTCAATGTATTACAAATAATAGTTGCGCTATATTTCAAAACCAGTAAATTTTTAATACGGAGTAGTACGGATCTAATTAACCCGAGAGAGAAAGCCCCCTTTGCGTTTTAAGGTCGCCGTGGCCAACGTCTGCGAGCCTGTGACAGCCAAAGCCGCCGCCTCCTCGTCCTCCTCCTCCTCTCCTCCTCTCCTCCCGGCGCAAATGGCCGCGTCGTGAGCGCAGTTGCAACAGAGAAAGGAGCTGACTTGGCTAGCGGCCACCGGAAGGTGATAAGGTTGGTCGTCACCTTCGCCTCTGTTGCATTTGGTTGAAGTCTGTTCTTGGTTCTTGGTTCTGGATGGATGCATCGTTGGGGAGCGGGGGAAAGGATATGATGATTTGGATTGGTGGCTATTTCTGTGGGGGATTCGATGCTGGGGTTGATTTGGAGGACGCGGGTTTCGCAGCTTGGGAATCACGGGAATCAGGATCTTTGTTGGGTTTGGATCTCGGGTTGGGAGAGTAGGGAAGCTTTTAATTTGCGTAGTCTTCCTCACCGCGAGATTTGGGTGTTTCTCTCCGCCTCTTCTCTCTCCTTCGTTTCTTACTCGTGAGTCGCGAGCAAGCATGATCTAATGATTTTTTTTTACACTTTCTTGGTTGGTCGGATTGGATAAGGATGGCTTTTTCTTTCGTTTTCTGATTTTTGTGATTTTTCTGGTGGTGATAATGTTGAGCTCGTGTTGGTTTATTTAGGTTGGGATCCACTATTCGCGCCTCTCCCAATTTGGCGCGCAAACTGTAATCCGTACTCCTTCGGATGGCCGGCTCAATCGCCGCCTCGGCCTTCTTCCCGGGCTCGCCGGCGCCGGCGCCGGCCGCGGCCAAGAGCGGCCTCGGCGAGCGCCCGGACAGCCTGGACGTCCGCGGCCTCGCCGCGAATCCGGGCTCGTCGTCGGCCGCCGTCAGGGCCGGCAAGACGCGCGCACACGCGGCCATCCCCAAGGTGAACGGCGGCGGCAAGTCGGCGGTGGCCGACGCGGAGCACGAGACGATGTCCTCCTCGTCTTCGTCGCCGGCGCCGAGGACGTTCTACAACCAGCTCCCGGACTGGAGCATGCTCCTCGCGGCTATCACGACCATCTTCCTGGCCGCCGAGAAGCAGTGGACGCTGCTCGACTGGAAGCCCAAGCGGCCGGACATGCTCACCGACACGTTTGGTTTTGGAAGGATGATACATGAGGGGCTCATGTTCAGGCAGAACTTCTCGATTAGGTCCTATGAGATTGGGGCTGATAGGACGGCGTCCATTGAAACGCTGATGAACCATTTGCAGGTGAAATGTTGTGATTTGCGGGCGTCGGATTGCGATGGTTGGGCGCCAGATGATCAGAACATTGAAATATTTTTGGTTTTGATGATGCAGGAAACAGCGCTAAATCACGTGAAGAGCGCTGGTCTGCTAGGAGATGGTTTTGGTTCAACGCCGGAGATGAGTAAACGAGACTTGTTCTGGGTTGTCAGCCAAATGCAGGCTATCGTTGAGCGCTATCCATGCTGGTATAATACTATAATTAACATATCATCACGTTGCTGGTGTTCTGTTTTCTGATATAATTTGAGTTCCGAATAGGGTGTAGCTTTTCTGCTTTAACGTTACATGGCAGTTAGGATGCACAGATATATGGCTGGTGTTGGCAACAACTTGTCTCCTGGTGCAGTACGTTACCATAGTTATAGCAGCTATCATTTGCTAATTTGCTTCACCGCAGGCATGGAATAAGAGGTTTAGGTAAATGGAGTTTTCAAGTTGTTTGGCAATGAATATGAAAGAGATTCTCCCAAGGGTTTATGCCAATTTTAATTGGATGAGCAACTCCTGTCTAACTGTTTGTGCTGTTTGCGTTAACTATCTGTGCAACCTGTATGTAGACTTTCAGTAATCGGTGCATAAGACTTCTGTGCTCTTAATATTTGATCATGTGTTACATTTACGGTCAGATAATATAATGGTTTATGTTCATTAGCTGAACGTGGCATGTTGACAATACCTTTCTTGTTCTGAATTTGCTTCTTACCCATCTCAGGGGTGATACTGTCGAAGTAGATACATGGGTTGGTGCTCATGGTAAAAATGGAATGCGCAGAGACTGGCATATACGTGATTCTGTAACAGGCCGTACAATATTGAAGGCTACAAGGTTTGAATTATTATCGTTCGTAGATACCATTGATCGTGAAAACTGTATTGACATATGCTTCAATTTTTTTACCCATCTTATTACCACTGTTTACATATGAAGTTTAAGTAGAGTTTTGATTCTTCTGAACATATTATAAGCTGCGTAACTACAACATAAAGTGGCCTATTTGTTTCTAATTGTTTGCTCAATGTGCAGTAAATGGGTTATGATGCACAAACTTACAAGGAGGCTTGCGAGAATTCCTGATGAAGTACGCACTGAAATAGAGCCATACTTTTTTGAGCATGCTTCTATTGTAGATGAAGACAACCGAAAACTTCCAAAACTGCCAGATATTGAAGGTGCTACTGTAGCCAAATATGTCCGGACAGGCCTGACTGTAAGTCTGCTGGAATTATTCAAGATTACAGTTTCGAAGTATACAAAACATGCCTATTTTATTTTCATTGTTTACATGTTCTTCTGTCACTTAATGCAGCCACGATGGGCCGACCTTGATATCAACCAGCATGTTAATAATGTTAAATACATAGGGTGGATCCTAGAGGTAAAAAAGTTTCCCTGTTAGCTTCATCTTTATTGCCCTTTCTGGTGCTTCTTACTTAGCTGACTATTGAGAATAAATGCTTCTTGGTTTGTGGTTCAGTATATTACTTTAAAATATTATCAATTTTTTCTTATATTACTGTAAACACTCCATGGAGCTACTGTTAGGCATATTTCTCTTGGTATTCTAATTAAGTCCTCACATGGTGGAGCATAACTTTGTGTCGCCATACTCACCTTTTTATATTTGGGTGGTACATATGTTACTGTTGATGGCGCTACATAATTCAAAGAGATTCATTTATCTCGTTGTATTTCCCATGTGTTCCATTCCAATTTCCAAGAATTTTGGACCAACAGTTTTCAGAAGAATACTGGATTTGTAGGTGCTAGGAGGGCTAAAAATCATGTCTATGATTAGGCATTACTGTAGGAGTATAAGATCAACTTGGTCTGGTCCCAAAAGGGTGTGCCTATGCTTCTACATCAGTGTCCCCCCTAACTTTTTCCTCATTCATGCAAGCCTTCTCCGGCAGTTCTCTACTCTTTCAAGCTATACAGAAAATTATGTTGTGCACTAGTTGGAGAAATAGTGTATCCTGGCAGGAGTAGGTTTTACTAAATTAGGTTGGTCACCTAGGTACATAACCCTGCCATCTTATTTCTTTGACTAAAGAGCTTGGCTGGAATACTTATGTGCAATTTGATCACAAGTCATCCCCTCAATTTATTTATTTTAGACTGGACAATTATGCATATTGTGTCTGTTTGCCTGGTTGACAATCTGCCGTGTATATGTGCTTTGGGAGAATGTGAGGGGTAGTCATGTATGATCTCTATTCTGAAATATATGATGTTGGTATAAGAAAAACAGAGGGAGTATGTATTTATCCAGCAGACTAAATAACCAGGAAAAAAAAAGGTGTTCAGATGACCTGCAAACATATATGGGCCTGAAACAATCTAAAATATGAGGAAAACTGGCACTTTTTTTGGCACCACATAACATGCAAATATATATTATCTACATGTGCACATGTTGCTTAACCCTACCTATTTTTGTCTTTTTTCCAGAGCGCACCAATCTCCATTCTGGAGAAACATGAGCTGGCGAGTATTGTTCTGGATTACAAGAGGGAGTGTGGCCGAGACAGTGTGCTGCAGTCACACACTACCGTGTACACTGATTGCAACAATGACTCGGGGCAAACTACTTTGCACTGTGAGCATTTGCTGAGCCTGGAATCTGGACCTACCATTGTAAAGGCCAGGACCATGTGGAGGCCAAAAGGAACCAAGCCCCAAGAAACTATCATTCCATCTTCGTCGTGAAGTGGATAAGATCTTTCAGGTGTTGATTTTGGTAGCAACAACTTGGTTAAACTGAGGACAACGACTTGTGTTCTCTATGGAAAGGAAAAACCTGGATGAAATGAAAATAATCACATGACGGCGAGGACACAAGTTATTTACAACAAAATGTGTGAATTTGGAGGAGTTCAAAGGGGGTAAAATGGAGATAAGAAGCAGAAAAGAAAGAAGGCGTACCGTGGATGATTTGTTGTTTCACTTTTCCTTCTATTCTCTTTCCTTGGCAAAGATATTAAATTACACAGATGGATGTTGTAAGTATTGAAATTGTAGGTACTGTTGTACAAGGGAAGTGAATGCTTCTCATGTATGTTGTCTGGGCTATGTCTATATTATGAGCCCTCGAAAGCAGTTTGCCTGGTCCGCGTTGTTTAAAATTTTAACTTCGCATATTGTGTTGATTGATATTTAATTCTACATTTGCAAGTTTCTTCTCATGATTGACAAACCGTGTTGAAATTTTTGGTTTGGATCCTGTCCAATTGTGAAAAAAGAAAACCATACATTTTGCCAGCTACTTTGACTTGTTTAGCTGAAGCAGACAGCTTGACGTAAGCTATGACGCTATGACAGACTCACAGATCCAGTTTGTATTTTTTTTTTATTTCCTTCATTGAGATCTCCCAGCATATTTCCATGTTCCATTTTTCTTAATTTCTCCCCGCTAATTTTTTTGTCCCCCCGCCGAAACCGCACGGCTCCATTTCTCATTGGAAAAACGGAATGCTGGCATACTGGGATATTAAAGCTGAAAAGGATTAAATTCAGACAATTCAGTCATTGCAACTCAGCACGCTCTTACTTGGCAGAGCTAAATGTGCTGCCAAGATCCGAGATTCAGAGGCAAATTCAGCAGATTGCGTAGCAGAGGAATTCCTGTTTCTGCTAATGATCCATGAACAGCTATAAAAATGTGATCCATGAGTGATGCTCCAGGTAACGCAGGTATGAGCCTGCAAAGAGCGAAAAACTTACTGTATCTCAGTATCTTGCTAAGTGCAGATGAATCATACAGTTTTCAACTTTTTATATGATTTTAGAATAATCACAGTTGTCTGAAAAGTTCGTTCAAAACTCCTGTAGACCTAACCCAAGTGATTTTGAACTGTGCAGGTGACGTTGAGATGGAATATAATCAAACTTTATAGTTACGTTGATCACATATTCACATGTTAATAAACTTGTTCAAAGTGTTGTTAGTGGTAGTTCGAGGTTGGTTACCTAAGCTAATGGGGGCAAACGATGCTTAATTAAGACAAGATTGGTAGGAGGAGATGTGGATAAGTAATGACTGGGAACAGACTCCTTGTTTCTTTCTGAATGTTCTCCCATATGCATGATCTCCTGCGTGTTAATTAACACGTACAGTTCCTTTAAATTATCTACTGGGGAAACTCTAAAAACTAGAGATGCAAGGTCTGCTTTCATTTTTATCATCTGTTTATTTGTGCGGGTGTGTTCATATCTGGGTGCACTTTTTTTAAAAAAACACTATACGTGGCTGCACTTTGGTACTGTGTACGCGTGCAATTTACACCTATGTGCGTCTTACCTCTTGTATTTGCAAGTTGCATCGAAAAATTCTTGTTTAATTTCATCCAAACAGGTCCACAGATCTGCTAATAGTACTCAACAAAATTGAGTACATGAGCATTGGGCCTCCACGAGAGGGAACATTTAGCCCATTGTTCTCGTGAGAATGTGCCAGGTATTGCTTTGCTATCGTATTTTCATTCTTAATTAATTAATTAATTAATTATTATTATTATTATTATTACTATTATTATTATTATTATTATTAGCTACGAGGTGAATATTATTATTGCTAAACTAATTACTTTTGCATTTAATTTGATTAAAGGAAAATATGTCGTCGTTTCTAAAATATGGTAACGTGGCTACAAACACTACTAGAAAAACCAAGGTTCTAGGAATTAATTGCACAAAAATTTTGGCACCTGCCGAAATTGATGAATTTCGGATGAAATTTGACCGAATTTCATATATAATTAAAATAAACATCAACAAAAATAGGTAAAATGATCATAGGACCATAACAAGCATCAACACATGCAAAATAATAGTAACAACAAATTAGTATCAAAGTTCATAACTGCATTTTCAATTGTAAATAGATGTAAACAACATGCATAGGATCATACCAACATTACCACACATGGATAATAATATGGCTAAAGTATCAGTACTGAAAGCTTACTAATAATATGGCTAACAGCTGGTCCGTAGTTCTGACAATTAAATAGAGTATAGTTCATAAGTCTTCACTCCAAACAGAGTCTAAGTACCAAATAATTATAATCCAACCATACATGCACCCAAAAGAATTACATCTATCTATACCATCTTAAAAAGAGAGGAATGGTGATGGCAGTGAATCTGCCACCACCAACCCATTCACTAGCATACAAGCCTTATTCATAGGACCCACCACCACCAACTCCTACTAGTATTCACATGATGATTGAATAATTTTATAATAAGAATATGCAGGAAAAGTCCTCTGTTAATCCCGTATCGAAATATGGGTATTTTGCTAGTACACCCAAAAGTTACTAGCACCCAAAAGAACATCAGTTGTTTGTCAATTGCCTTGCTGCTATAATATAATTAGCTACTAGCACCATGTGCATTGATGTCCAAACCATGATGTCGAATCATCGTCACAAGGAAAAAAAAAGCCAGACTGTATCTAAACAAGAGAAAAGTAAGGCGAAAAGAAGTATGATGTTAGCTACAATTAACGTTCAATTTATGTATTTAGCATCACAAACACACATTAAAACTGAATGCCATGTTGCCACTAGTGATAGGACTAAAATAAGAATAAAGTAAGTCACTACTAATGATTTTAGTAGCTTAATCCTCTACTCTTATCAGTATTAGATTTATGCGTATTTCAAAGGGATCACAACTTCACAAAATTAGGCCATAGGGAGTATTATAAAGAACAAGTGTGGAAGCATGCTAGCATGAATGAATAAAATTAGAACCTAGCTGTGTTCATATGCTACTAGGAAATATGACAAGACATCATGTACCTTAACAAAAGAGACCGGCTACTCTCTTCGATAGAGGCTTTGGACCTTCCGCTTTTTTTGCTTGAGTCCTCCAATTTTGTCGTCCTTAGGGTCATCCATAGCTAAAGCTTTTTTTTGTCTTGTTCAGCTCCTGCAGAAGTCTCCTCAAGCTCATCAATATAGACATAACTATTGCTGCCACTACTAACACCATGATCCCCATCATCATCACTATCAGATGAGATATACTCAAATTCATCCTCTTGATGTCCATCTTCACTTTCCTCAATCTCAATCTCAATCTCACCATCCACTCTTGCCCTCTTCCTTTTTTTGTTACCAGTACTGCCACTAGTAGAAAACAAGCTTCGAGATATGACATCCAAAGAAGGACCTTCTTCACTTGTGCAATTATTTAGTCAGTCCTATATTGGATTTTCATCATCCAACATCACAACACATGGATCAACTTTCTTTTCTTTTGCTTATGTCCATTCTCATTCTCTTGGATACTTACCTTCAAGTTGTAGTGGACATATACAAGCTTGTGTAGCTTATCATAGTCCAATCGATTCCTAATCTTTGTGTGCACTAAGACAAAGGTGTTCCATTTTCTCTCTCACACACTAGATGACACACACTGCGAGACAATGCGCAAAGTATACTTTTGTAAGGTAGGCACTTCTCCATCAAACAATAACCATCAAACACCTATTGAATGAGAGTGGAAATAAGTATCAAACATTAGGACATCCTGAAATGTAATCATTTTTCTATTATTACGAGCACTAGTACATGATAACATCCTAAAAAGTAATTGCTTTTCTTTATATGTAAGCTACCACCTATATTCTAATTTGAATATTTTTTCATCAGCAAAGAGAAATAACCTTTTGATTTTCATTTCCAAATTATGGTTCTAAACTAACATTTTAATTAGATGTAGCTAATTATGACAACAAAAAGAAACAATATTTTTCAATATATTATGTGATGCTTAATGATATAACTAAGATGACCTTAGAAAATACTCCCTCAATCCCAATTTGATCTTCATATTTAGTTTTGGCTGTGATACCAATACAACCCCACACAACACTAAATCGTCATTAATTTACATGCATGGTTGTTTCGTTTTGTGGCTGGACATCAATCTACATGCCTTACATGCAACACTAAATCTGCATGGCATACCCTCATCTCACAAAGATCAAGAGGCCAACACATGCACACATGCATGAATGAGGCATTTACTCTGGCACAAAGAAATTAACAAATGCTACTTATGCACGATGCATAAACGAAGATCATTCAGAGAAATCTTTAAAAACCAAATATGAAGATTAAATTGGGATGGTGGGAGTAATTACTTAGGGACATAGATGAGGCTCCAGCACTTACCACAGGTTGATTAAACCTCCCAATGCATTCCCGAAACTCTACTATTTCTTTAATTGCTTGGACAACATCATCGCGTGAAGTCATCTTCTCTAATGCATTTGTTAGTGCCAAAGCATATTCTGGATTCTTGCTGAAGTTGTACTTATAGTTAGTATCAGGATCAAAAACATCAACTATATGTGAAAAATGGAACAAAAAATGTTAGAATCCAAGACAACACACATGTTAAACTGATTTAATGTGCTTCATTAATACATGCAATCATTAGTGTATTCGTTTCCATATTGTAAACCCTCTTGCTCACTTTACTCATGAACCGATGAAATTGATGTGACCCTTCACCAAGCTGAGCTTCCCTTTGCATGTATGGTAGCCATCATCCTTGTTTTGAAACCAGGAAGTGTACAATTCTTCTGTGTATCAGTGTATCACAACACCAAATGGAGTGTTGACCACCATGTACTAGTTGACATGCATTTCTTAGTGCAGTAATAGTTATCTTCACCTGTCCAATCACTTTTCTTCCAATCCTTTGAAATCACCCATGCTCGAAGCTTGGCATTCTTGTCAAGGAAAATCTCACAAAACATATATACAGCTCCAAAACATGTAGCATTGGCCTTATCAACTCCACATCAATCCCACCTTCATCTCATCATGCAACCTGTTATGGTTGTAAAGATAACTAGAGATCTTCTTGGCACTTGCAACAACCTCACTAACCCTTCAAAACTTAGAAATGTCCTTCAACATGATATTTATAGTATGAGCAACAAAAATATGATTCTACTGTTCAACTAGCTTTTCACATGCTTTCTTGTAGTTTAAACCATTGTATGTGACGATTCAGACTACCAGTTGGGGGCCAATCTCCTCAACAACAATCTTATTAATCTTGTGAAGAATAAAATCTCTCCATGATGCCAATAATTTGTTTTTAGTATCTATTTGTAATGAATTCAACTTATGCCTGTATTTTAAAAAATAGAAACTAATTGCATAGCGGAAATATGAAGCACAAGTAAGAAAAATTAAGTGGCAGTAGTATTTTGTGACTGATCTTTTACGTACACTTTGTTTATGACCAGATACATCAACGGATTTATAGAAGAACATGTGTGCATTACAGTCTTCTATGAAGTTGATAATAGCCATGCCGGTAGGTCCTGTCCATGAGTCACACATCACATTCACACCATAATGATTCCAGTCTTGCCTGAACTTCTCAAGAGAACATTCCGCTTCCTCAAAGTTTGCTTGCAAGTAGTCTCTGTGAATTCCATAGGCTGTAGGAATATATGATGTAGGGTCTAGCTGCTAGGTAAGCTTCATTGTAGCACGAAAGTATGGACAATCAATTTTGTGCCCATCAATGTCATTCGCGTCAAACCACTTGGCCCAAGGTTGTCCCAACTTCTCTTTGGATCCCTCCAAAAGAGTAGTGTCAAACCTAGGCTGCAAGGATACTTTGTTCTATGCCAACTCCTTATCAACATGGGCGGGCACAACATGTTGACATGGGTATTCAGACGAATACTCAATTTTTTTGAAAAACAAATACATATATGAAGTATATAATTTATATGTGTACGAAAAATGGAAAACTAAACTATATTGCATCTCTTTGTTCATATCTTGAATACCCAAATTTAGAATCTTGGGCCCGCCACTGCTTATCAAAGTAGGAAGTGCCACTCTTTTTACCAACTGAAACATGACCACCACTTCCACTCCCATGCCTCCTCTCAACTGTACGCGAAATATGCCGGAATATTTTAAATTTCCAATCTTGAGTTCTCTCTCTTTATGAGAAAAATAAAAGAAAAAAATAAATGAGTTAAAAGATGGTTTCCACGTGTCAATGTAATGGAGGGAAGAGATATGTGGCTGGGAGTTGTTGGGAGGCAGGGAATCGATCCCCGATTCAGCTCATCCCCATTGACCAGCTCTCCTCTTCTTCACGTTGGTTACTAGAAAACTGAAGGGGAAGAAGTACGTTGGCTATGGCGTGCGGAAGCTGTGGCCTCGATCTGACTTCAGCGGCTCGTTGGTTGCGATATGACGGCGTTGCACATGGCTATAAAGAGACTCCTCTTCCTGTCAACCGAGTGAGGTTTTTTTCCTGATAGTTTCAATCTCTCATACCGTAGTTCTCGTTGACCGGCGAGACTGCGGTTTGCATGTGTTCTTCTCCGTGTTACTCTACTGCAACCTTCCTAGCCTCAGTCGTCTGTTCGTCTTGCCGCGTTCGACCAATTGTGGTGTGTCGTATCTCCGAGGGAACACACGAGGAGACTCAAGGCACAATCGTGCCGTGATTTTCTCTGGGACAAGGTCCTCGACGCGCTTCACCACCCTCAACGATTTCATTTGTCGAACTGTGAGAATACTTGTTCTGCTCCTTTTGCTTGTGAAATTATATATGAGCTATATACTATTGAGGGATGAGTTACATTTTGTGTTTGATATAATCAGTACTAGTTGTGCACTACCTTGGTGTTTGTTTTTTCTTGTACAAACAAACTAGATCAATTTTTATGGTGTGATTAAGTTATCTGTACATGTTGCACTTGAGTTTATTTGTTCAGATTCCAAGACCGGCTAGTTTGGTTTTGTACATTGGTTATAAATTATTGAGGAACATATTAGAAAACCTGTTGTGATGTGTTAATTAGTTTCTGTTGATCTAAACCATGGTGGTTCATTACTATTGCTTGCAGCTAGAATTCTGTGAAAACTTGTTTCCTTCAAATGAGAAGATTTACATTGTCTAGCTGCTACTTCATTTTAGCCTAAGACTATATATATA
>CM002484.1:15352287-15363007 GCA_000325765.3 Leersia perrieri
TGACCCCATATGTGTTGTATCCTCTTCTTATATATCTAATAGCAAAGCTAAACAAGAACATTACTCTCTTTTATATATATATATATATATCGATATCAACATGAATTCTAAAATTTCTTTAAAAAACAAACTACATATATGACTAGAATTGGAAATGATCGAAAACAATGCTCGGTCAGTGGGGAAATTTTGTCATCATTTCCATCCATAACCACAAATACCCATACATTAACATTGCCACAGGAATGTAGACACTCTTAACGATTTCATTGCAACCTTATCCATGTCTTAAAAGAGCACTACTGAACCGGTATATATTGTGGAACCGCTCAGAAAACCCATCAACTAGAGCATTGTCATCTTTAAATTCATATATAGATATAATTTATCCAAAAAGGTTTAGTTTTATATGTAAATTACCGAGGAGTAATACCGGTCATTGAATAAATCTCTTAGGGGCGGTATTTGTTTTTTTTTAAAAAAATGTGGCTGACCAGCCTATATACTAAGAAGAGAGGAAAATGAGTTTACAAGATGACATGAAGTGCGTCCTCATACAAACTTTAAGATGTAGTAGTGTTGCAGCACGGACTACAACACTACCAAACCACTCTCGCTATGCACTAAACAACCACCACTGGAATAAAAGCGGCAGTGTATTATCTAAGCGGTATTCGGTGACCAAACAATTCTGAGAGAACTCTTGCTCACGATGTTGCCCTTGTTTGATGCTACCCTGGTTCACAATCTCGACACACCAGAAGCAATTTTTCCAAATTTTGAGCATCTAAATTGGCTAAAAAAATAAGTTTACTGAATATATTACTAGACTTTCTATAAAATCAATGAAAAATTGACATACTGAATTTCACTATATAATCGAGATCGTAAACCCTAATCTCGATTAATGCAGAAATCACCCTGTGAATTTTTCATGTCTGTGTTTCCTCCCGAATGTGGCTACCACACGCGCACAAACTGTTCGGAGTTCTCACGTGCGTTCTGACCCCTAACAACTCTCCTAGCTCGACACGTGTCCAACAGCACGTGTCGCCCGCGCCCGCCGCCCAGGCAAAACAGCGTGAGACCCGCACACCGGATCACGCGGCCCACAAAATTAACCCAATTCCTAATCTAGATTAGGGAAACACGATTAGATAAACCACGGGAAAAATTTACAAAACTGCCCCTCAAATGCCGTTTTATTATTTTCCTTTTTTTTTTCGGAGGCTGCTACCCTTCGCTCTTATCGCGGCACTGTTCACACTCAACAGTATGTTCGCAGCGACGCTGCTCAAAATCGGAACCCTAACCCTAGTTCCCCTTTCTTGTTCGATCCGAGGTCCAGCCGATTCCAAGACTCTCTGAGGCGGCGGCGGCGATGGAGGAGCATAGGCTTGGCGGCGGCGGCGGCGGAGGAGGAGGAGGAGGGCGGCCGCCGATCCCGGGATCAGCGGCCGGGAGGAGGCCGGGGCTCGCGCGGCACGCCTCCTTTGTGAGTATATTCAAGCCCAAATCTCGATCTCGTTTCGGTGCGCTGAGCTTCGTTGCTGATGCGATTCGTGCTGAAGGTGGGATTTTTATGTGATTTCGGGGCTTGGTTGGGGTGGTAGCTCTGTTGCTGTTGATTCCTTCGCTGTGCTTGTTACGGCGGTTTATTTTCGTCGAGGATTTGGGGGTAATGTCGGTATGATATGATGGGCGATGGAGTGTCTAATTTGGGAATGGGGAGAGAACAGATAGTATCTTGGGGTCTGAAATTGCCGGTACATCCTTGCTGTACGCCTGTACTTGTGTAGTACTACGACCTGTGGCGACATGCTTGGATCCGTACGATTTATATGGAAGCAGGGTATTGGGAGTCTACATAGCTGTCTTAGATGCTTATGATCCAATGATCTTTTGCAAAGGTTGGCCTTGGGTTCTATGAGATGGTTGATTTTATTGAATAACAGTGGTACTGGTTACACAGATTATCCTAGAACGTTTGCATAATCTATGTTATTGCCTTGTCCAATCACTGTATTTATCTAGTCTGTAATATTTGGCGGATTTAGGTACTACCCCGTACTAGTGCATATGATGTTATAGCTTTGTTATCACATAGGTATTTCTTCTTTTAAAATTGTTGCTTAAAGATGCGTGTGAAGGAAACTCTGGGCTGGATTGAGGGCACTGTAAAAGGGTGAGCAGAAACAGGGGGATCAAACTGGTAATACAGTACTGTATGCGGCATGAAAGTGTCTTGATTCTTTTAGTACTTTTAAGTTTTCACTCTTTTCTGACTACAGGGCCCCATAACATCATTGAAAATAAATAAATGGAAAAGTACTTTGATGTCTGCTAAATAATAATGGCCCATTTAAGTTCACAGTTCCACAGTTGAAATGGCAATTCTGTTTTAAATGATAATTTCTAGGGGGGTTTGTGAAAATGGTAATTGACTTGATATCATCGCCTTGTCACAATTTTTAGCTTTAATGTCATCATTGTTTTTGGTATTGTTGAGATTATAACAGTGATCTTTATATCTACACTGCAAATTATTTTTTCAATAGAAGCCAGATATGGTGATAAACATGTCATGCTTTTTTCTTATGTACCAATTCTCATTGCAGTAAAAAAATACATAAATATAACATAATCTGTACACTCACCTGTCCATATGTTCTTGACTGATAGCTGCGTGTCGCTTGGTAATTTTTAGTAGCTCACATTATTTGAGCAAGTGGTCGACAAAATTATGATGTCACATTTAATTAACTTGGGAGGGGACAAGAATATTCCTTTCATAGTTGGGCATTAGTGATGTTCACTTTCAAAAGAACTGAATGTATATGACACTATGATATGCGGCAACATTGTTAGGGCCTAATCAGATGGCTGTTTTGGCTTATGCTTTACAGCAAAAGCCCATTAATTTCAGTCTAAAAATCAACCAATTTCTTTGAAGTTTAGGCTGAATCAACGGAAGTATATGGCAATCCGATGAGGCCCTTAGTATGTGTATGATATAATATGAAAATCCCTATGGGGGCCATGGTAGCACCGCTTCATAATGAAAGAGCATGCGGTATCTATTTTCTCTCTGCGGTATGGCTAATTGTTTTTTCATGCTTGGCATTGGTTTTGCAGGCCAGGAGTCCTGCAAACAGTACCAAATCTGGAACTGAGAAAACTTTTGAAAGCTTGGATGCTGCTGCTTATTTGCCAGTTGTAAGGTCTGGAGGTTGGGCTGATATGGGGACGAGGCACACAATGGAGGATGTCTTTATTTGTTCTGATAACTTCATGCAAGATTTTGGACTTGAAAGTTTTGAAGATGGACCCAGTGCATTTTATGGGGTATGTTTTTGTCCTACTGTACTCAAGGCCCAGTTTTGTTTACTGATATGCATGTGATATATGTTAGCCAATTTTAACCATTTAATTACTGGACAAACAATAACAACTTTCCTCTCTGAGTAATTTCATGCACCTGATATGCTTTTTCTGTATATACACCTTTCATATGACTTTAATGTTTTAGGTTTTTGATGGGCATGGTGGAAAGCATGCCGCTGACTTTGTGTGCAACAATTTGCCAAGGTTTATCGTTGAGGATGAGGATTTTCCAGGGGAGATAGAGAAAGCTCTGTCCTCAGCGTTCTTACAGACTGATGCTGCTTTTGCAAATGCTTGCTCTGTGAACTCCTCTCTTGCATCTGGCACAACTGCTCTTGCTGCTCTCGTGGTTGGGAGGTATTGGCCTTAAACTTCTGAAACCGTGAAGTGTTGTTGTACTGAGTTCCTGGCAGAATATCTGTTTAACTACTATTTGATGCTTGTCAATTACTTATCAGTGGTAGGGGTCATTTCCCCCTGTTATGACCACATGGCCCATATTGTTGCCTGTGGCGCTGTGCAAATTAATTCTGCAATGCACTCATTTGGGTATGCACATGAAAGCGAAGGGCTTCAGTACTTATTTCTCTCGGGAAAAATAGTACTCCCTCGTTTCTTTATATATGAAATAGGTTAGTTCATTTTTGAAGTTCTGGACTAACCAACATCATATATAAATGGGAGGGAGTATTGTTTATAGATTATTCGTTCTTTACAATTGTGTGAGGTCCATTAATAGCCTTAGAAACATGTGCTTTGCTCGTTTATGGGGCAACATATATAGGAGGGATTTGGCATGTGCTAGATACATTGTCCTAGGAGGGGACAAATCCCCTCCTATGTTGCCATATTTGGGGACAGAGGGAGCATTCTAATTTTACGCGAAAGCAGTTATAGTACAAATTTGGTAAACAAAAATGGTTTGTGCCTCCTTTTGAATCCTTCATGTAGTTTTGTTTTCTGTCTATTTCAGTCTATGTTTTCTTTCTGTTTATTATACACTATATCTCTGAAAGAATTGTGCTTCCACTTCAGATGACCAACTTTCTTCTCTTAATTGTTTTGTCATGTTTCATAGGTCACTTATGGTAGCAAATGCCGGTGATTGTAGAGCAGTACTTTGCTGTCGTGGAAAGGCAATTGAAATGTCCAGGGATCATAAGCCTTCTTGTAACGGAGAAAAGGTGCGTATTGAAGCTTCTGGTGGTTATGTTTCATATGATGGCTACCTGAATGGGCAGCTTAATGTTGCGCGGGCAATCGGAGACTGGCACATGGAAGGAATGAAGCCATGTGATGGTCTTGGACCTCTTAGTGCTGAGCCTGAGGTGATGATTAGGAATCTCACCGAGGAGGATGAATTCCTCATTATTGGTTGTGATGGGATCTGGGATGTATTCCGCAGCCAAAATGCGGTAGACTTTGCACGCCGAAAGCTCCAGGAACACAATGATCCTGTCATCTGTTGTAAAGAACTAGTTGATGAGGCCATCAAGAGGAATAGCGGCGATAATCTTTCTGTAGTTGTCATCTGCTTCAACTCTAGGCCACCTCCTGTCCTAACAGCTCCAAGGCCTCGTGTACAGAGGAGTATATCTGCGGAAGGCTTGAGGGAGCTGCAAAGCTTCCTTGATAGCTTGGCTGATTGACATGAGGCTTCTACCTTGATAGAAGCCTGGCATACTGTCCTAGTGTAATTCCATTGCTTATCATGGAATTTAGGTTTAGTGCGGCTATTCCAAGGTTAGTGCCAGCTATCTCATAATTTCTGTGAGATAGCGGCTGTTGAGTGATCCGGTGTTGTAATATATGCTGCGGCTAATTCTTTCCTGCAGTTAAGTGTTTATTTGTTCAGGGTTATGCTATCCTAAGTCTGGTTATGCTATCCTAAGTCTGAATGATGAGAGAACATTTCTAAGATATCTGTGAAATCTATGTATGCTTTGCAAATTTTTGACATGGGAACAACAAAAAGGCATTTTTATTTACTTGAGTTGTAAGGCGTGTTTATTTACTGGAGTTGTACAACATGTTTATTTACTGGAGTTGTAGAGCACCATGATCTTTTCTGCAGCCTGCAGGGCGGTGTCTGCGCTTGTAGGCCAGTATTGCACTTGGGTTGATCAGCTACAGGCTTACAGCCAACACAGTGACTGTCAGAAGAAACTCCGCTCCACGCTACACTTCCACAGTCACCAATGTGACATCATCAGATGGTATGGCCGTATGAGCAGCATGGTTCTCTCACATGATATCAGGTACAGTAGAAGCTGAAGCTCTGCATGTGCCCCTGCCATCCTGCTTCTGAAATCTGAATCTGAAGACGACGACGACCACGGAGACAAGCAACAAGGGAGGAGGTGATGTCTGAATCCACCATACTATACATTTGAGTACTTGTATACAGGCCAGACAACAGTTGATCAGCCATGGATGGAATAGAGATCCGAACAGTTTCTGTTGAATGACGAAAGCCTCTCGTCATTATTAACTCTCTAGCCATTGGCTGCTTATTTTTCCTGCAGCAATCCTTTTTTAATCCTGGTAACACTGCCTTTGATGAAGAGATGTAGGAGAAGAAAGAGAAGTTACATGAGAAAGCTATAGAACGACCAATCATCGATCATTCAAGTGTCCTTCCTGCGTTGGAAATCCAGATCGGCGATGCGTTCTACTGCTCTCCCTGATGAAGAGATTAGTGACAAATCGTAGGATCAACAAGGCTCTACCCACTCTACTCCCTCTCATCAGTCCTTTGCTTTATCGTGAGAAGATTGCAGCTTTTGCTGGCCCATAATGGTAAAGAGATCGATGCAGGCCCATGGCAATGGCTGGTAGCAGCCGGGGCCCTGTCTCATCAGTCTCAGGGCCCTCTGGTCACTCTACTTCGGATACAGTTCGATGATTTGTTCTCTTACTTACCTTTGAAGATTTATTATAGTGTGGGTCACTGGGTGGTCTGACACTCCAACATCCATCCTCCATAGGAGTATGTTGGAACATTTCGCTTTGTCCTGTAGCCAGCTAGGTAAGCTAGATTTGTAGCTTGTTTAGGACTTTCCTAAAGAACATCAAGTACCTCAAATTGTCAAATGCGCTTAGAGATTTAGGTGATAATATTGGTAGGGCTACCTGGGGTTTCTTGTCATCTAAAGTAAATTAGCCATATTCAAATCCCAAAGCTTGCCCTTGCCACTATCACCCTCCCCTCGCCTAGGGCCCTGTTTGAAACGCAATAATTACGTAGGCAACAATTTGATTCCTGTCGAAATTGAGAACTAACTATTCCAAATGGGGCAATTGGGGATTGTTGATCTCTCTGGTTGCTGGGCGGCTCATCGTTACACGGCTTCCTCATCTCACATGAACCGTGGAACCGTCTCTTGTATTTGTTTCGCCATCTCGTCTCACCGTTGTCACCAAGGTGAACGACGCATGGAGTAGAGTAGACGAGTAGTGTTGCTGCATTTGTGCATCTGTGCCTTCGTGAGAGCTTATAAGCGATGTTTGATTTTTGAAAACCTTAAAAAACCATGTGCCATTGATAATTATCGTAAACGTACTCAGAATCAAACATAATTCATTTACCATCAGATTTATTATGTTGTGTGTCACTAGTTGGTCTGACACTCCAAACATCCATCTCCATGCTGGGACATTTCACTCTCTTGTAGCTAGCTAGGTAAGCTAGATTTGTACCTTGTTTAAGACTTCTCTAGAGAACATCAAGCACCTCAAATAGTCAAATGTGCTTCGAGATTTAGGTGACAAGATGGTAGTGTTATTTGTGGTGTTATGATTTTGCCATCTAAGATAATTAGCCATATTCAGATTATATATATATATATATATATATATAGCCCGTCTTCTTGTTGGAATTGAAAACTCCATTCCAAACAGGGCCTAGTTAAGTTCAAAAATTATAGTAACTCAGGGTATGAGAAATGCAACCCTCCTTTACCGGTTCAACCACGAAACCTTAAACGGAGGAATGATATTTATGTCTTCTCAATCATTGATCTACACTAGGCCTAGATGCCACACCACATGAAGCTCTTGAGTGAACATGAAGCATTGACATTTTTCCTTGTCCACTATATGTGGGACTCAAGTCACTTTACTCGAGGGACCCATCTCCATCACCACTAAATCAAACTGCCAACTATCCTGCATGCCACCACACATCACGGCCAAGAAATTTCACCATCAGCCATGGCCATCACATCGCTGGCCGTTAACTGCATCTCTGAATGCACAGCCATTTCTCTCTCCATTGGATGCTTGCGTCTACTCCATGTCCATGAAGGACCAAATCAATTTCAATTCACTCCCTGTCTCTCTGAAGCAGACTGGTACTAGCAGGGATATGATTAGATCCTGGACCTTAGTTTGTCGATCGTCTGAATTTTCAACAGTGTCGGTAGCTAGCTAGCTATCGATCTCTGCAAGTAATTGCAACTTCAGTAAACAATGGTGGCAGCAGAGTAAGCACTGATGGTTTCGTCGATGGCAACGACGATGAAAAGGACTAGACCTTGGCAGGCATTCAACCTTGCCGTGCCCGCCATTGACGACCATAGTGGTGGTGGTGGCCCAACAAACAAAAAAGCCCCATCTTGGACGCAGTCTGATGGCTTCTAAACCTATCCAGCAGCACATGATAGTCGCCTGTGCAAACTACAAACTAGTTAGTACCAAGAATTCAGAGAAAAATTAATCAGTGCTGGTAAAAATATGTGTATATGTGCTGTACTGCTACTAGTTGGTTGAGCACTAGTACTGAATAACTTTCCGATTGCGCCCTGGAATTGGATCAGTACCTTATCAGAATCAGCAGGAAATGGCATTTGCTTTCCTTAGTGGAAACATCAGGTTTCAGGTCACAGGCATGTATATATATGTATATAAAAACGCAATCTTTCCATGATTTAACCATCAGGCAAGAGTGGCAAGTGGCCATGCATGCGTCTAGTAGCTGCTTGTTTGATCAAAAGCTCAAAAGCAATTATGCTTTAGGGGGGACGCGCCTTGTTCAGAGTTCAGACTTCAGAGGGAGCATGCGATGCAGCAGTGAAGGTGATGGAGGAGACCTCAATGGAGGGCATCCTTTGGTCCATGCGTCCATGTCTCCATAGGGGTACCATGGCAAGCACCATAATGTATAGGACATCACCAATAGGATGCCTTAGAGCATTCCCGAGAGCTTATCTAAATTTAATCATCTATACTACCATTTGGATGTCCATCTAGAATAAATTTTCTTTTCATATATCTTTGTATTCCGACAGATCATCCATACTACATCTTATATATCACAACCTCTTATACTTTAATGATATTTTTTAACTACCTCCCTCCTCTTTCCCCTGTCATGTTGCTTGCTACAAATATAGAGTGAAGAGAGAAAAACTCCATATTTGGATCTTCTCTCTTCAATATGGATGGTGCTCTATATTTTGAGGATGAGATGGAGTATCTACTGGAAATGCTCTTATGGTCTAAACTTGACATCAGACAATTAAAAAGGATGTCGTAGTTCAAATGTGTTAGAGCATGTGTCCAATTTATGTCTCCTTCTTTTAACATAAGGGTGTGACTAAAAATCTGTCGCCACATTTTTAACAAAAATTCTTTCAAATGTAACTATATCTACATTATAATTATATTGTAACTTTTAAATAATTTATATGTAATTTTACATGGATCAATAAGCATTTAAAAACATAGATAAATTTTATATTTGCATGTTTATAAGTTACGTGGAAGTTATATATAAATTACAATGTAAATATAGTATAGTTATGTTGTAATTACATCATAATTGTGTTATAGTTACATTTGCAAGATTTTTCAAAAGAAATGTGGTGACAGATTTTTAGCAATACCAATACCGTTAAGATAATGGATAGAAATCTAACCCTATATATCACAGGTGGATGTATTAGGAGTATAAGATTGTGATTAAAATTATATTGTGGAACAGATAGAATTTGGCCAAATTAAACTGTTTAACCCTAGTTACACTGCATGACATAACTGTATCAACTAGTGTAGGTATAGGTGGGCACGGTGGAGGTATAGGGTAGGGATATAGTGGGTTACCCCTGCACTTTTTTTGTGGGGAGGGTTACCCCTGCACTATATAAGTTTTTTTTTAATCGACGACGGCAAAAGATTTGCCGGAATATATTAGAAGAAGAGAATTGATCCTGTTTATAAGGAAAAATAGACCCAAAAACCATACAAAGCACGGTTAATTAGGAAGAACCGGCAAAACCCAAGCTGACCGGTTGAAGAACTGGCAACACATTAGGCAGACATAGAGGAGAAAGAAAAACAAGACAACCCTACAATAGAGAAAGGAAGACAACTAAGTTGAGCACGATCCCAAGCGGCAACGACAACAAGGGAGGGATGGCGAGACCAGAGTAGACGCAAGGTAGCACCTTCAAAGCGAAGCCTTCAAGAAGGAAACAACGTCAAAGACGCTGACATCGCCCGTCCAGAAATAGACTAGGTTTTCACCCGAAGGAGGAAAGGGAACAACACAGTATGACGCCTCCAGGGAGGAAGACGGCACCCACGGGCGTCGTCGTCATAAGCACCGGTTCAACCAGGCAAGACTTTCGCCAGTTGTTCCCTTGAAACTACCAAAAGCGAAGTCTCCAAGGTGCAAAGACATGAGGGATGTGCGTTATCGTTGCCGAGCTAACCCAATGGTAGCAGCTCCGACTCCACCACATCACAAATGCCGTCACAACAAAGAGAACCCTAGCCCAGGCCGCGACCACCACCCAACCTATAAATCGTCCGCACAAAGAGGGCCCAACCATCTATGATGACCGCCTGTCAAGAAACGAGCAACCAACATCGAGCCGAACAGTCAACCCAAACTTCGGAAGCTCCAGCAGCCGGGAAGGACCGACTAACAGGAGAGGAGGAGCTGCAGAGGTAGGGGAAACGCCGATGCTCGATAGGAAGCCCGCCGCCGACAGAGCCAGCACCTGAAGGGAGAAAAATCAACTTGGTGAGGAAGAGAATCCGACACCAGCCAATACCATCGAAGTGGGGAGGGGGGATCTAGCGCCCTAACCCCCGACGCAGCGCGCCGACAGCGGCGGCCGAATCCTGGAGGCCGCCTCAAAGTGTCGCCATCGCCGCTGCTTGCATGAGAGCCGGGTAGGGGGGCGCCGGAGTAGCCTGCCTCGGCCAAAGCCGAAGGGGGAGGGTGGGGGAACCACCACCAGTGGTCGCCCACGCCGGCGCCCCACCCACGCCAGTCCGCCTGCAACCGATACAGCAATGGATGCCGCCGCCGGAGCCGCCCGTGACTGCC
>CM002484.1:15371271-15384914 GCA_000325765.3 Leersia perrieri
AGCCCGAACCCCCTCATCGTCCTGTGTGTTGCTTTCTTTACAGCCCGAACCCCGTCACCACATTCCTCGCTTCCATCCGCTTCCGCCCGAACCCCTGGAAAGGCTTCAACCACCGGCCCTGGGCCGAACAAACCAAGGGACGTCTTTTGGACCCTCCCGCCGAAGGGAATCGCTCCCAGATTCCCCGACAACAACCATTTTAGAGTTAGCCCAAAAAATGTTGGTTATTAAATCATCCTTATCAACCTGAATAGAATAGAAAAATCTGGCATCTTCTGATGCTATCTTCTCCATATATTCCAAAACTCCTCCCGTGTCACCTTGTTTTGTCTGCAGTGACCTCTTTGAGTATAATTTATTCTTCACGTCGACACGCGTGAAGCCAAGATTTTCAAATCCGCAAGCTTGTTTTGCCATCAAGTCAACTGCTGCTTTAGTGGAGATGCCTACAGATTTTGCAACTTCAACACTTGCACCTTGAGCTTCAGTTATCTTCCTTTGTGACCTTAACTGGTGAGCTTGACTTCTAGTGGCAAGAGCATGGTTATGTTCGGGCACAAAGTGGTAGACAGAATATAATCCATCTATAAGACTTATCTTCATACATGCTAGGCACTTGCATCGAGTTTCTGGTCGACTAAAACTATTACCGTAGCATGAAGTTTCTGCTCTTTTGTCAATGCCTCTAGTTCCTGTTAATCCAATGAATTGTTTGTAATCTAATATAACTAATGAAACATATTGTCAAACCAAAAACAAATAAATAAAATACCTTCACGAGAACAACAAAATGTCCTGTTCTTTATAATTTTGGAATCCCCCAGATTATAATAGCCGCTTCTAATGCTGAAACCCTTCTCACGAGCATATGCATTGTAATAGTCATACGCTTCTTGTTCGGAGTGAAATTTCATTCTGACTTTCGGCGTCATGTCTTCAGGAGCTTCTGTTGTTTGTGAATGTACATTTCTTCCATGATCCTAATTTTATTTGTTGTATTTACCATGAAAAAATTTAAAAAGAAGGGGTGAATGATCAATAAAGTTTCATTTTTACTTGTTTTCATATGCACACAGGCATGTCCATAACTATGAAAATTGATCCATGAAGCAATTCAACTCAGATTCAACTTATCTAAGAAAATTTAAGTGAATATATTATTCTTACCTTCTGTATTTGCTATGTTCCCAGGTTAGCAGATGGATCATGGGGGTCCGTGAGTTCTGGGAATGACTCTGTTATTGCAGATGCATCATGTTGTTGTGATGCCCTAGATGGAGGAATTGTGGTGTTGTCTTCCATGGTAGCAGAATTTTGGGTGATGCCAGGGGTTTGATATGAGATAGATTAGTTTTCTACGATGGATATGTAATGTAGAGAGATAGCAATGGTGCCTGTAACTTTGTTTCCCCGCCACCAGTTCTCTCGGTTTGGCGCCACAATTCTGTTAGCTAAATTAATTGGCATTTCCATTTATCGTGGCGTTTCCATTTACCGATAGTAACCCTAACACCGTTTACGTGAGTTGCGAAGACGTCGATATAAAAGGAGATGTACCGTTTGCGCCAGGGAGACACAGCACAAGAGACCCACCAGGAAATTTGACGAATAAAACGACGACACCTGGCAGGAACAGGGAAGGAAACATGTAATCGGAATAGGGAAGCAGTGTTCCCAGTCCCCCTCTGCATTCCTATTTTCATGCAAACTTGGTTGAGGTGCCTAATATTTCTTTATAAGTTTTAAATGACCATAAATATTGAATCATGCATCCAAATACTAATCCGTTTTGACCATCGTGTTCTCTATAATTAAATCAACAATTAGAGATCAATGTTGGTAATATTTTAACTTGGTACATAAATTTAATTAAATTTAGTGAAATCTGAATATGGACAAACCAAGACGTCGCTATGACATGAAACTGGTTAATAAACAAGTAGTACTTTCTATTACATAATGTATATTTTTTTAAAAAAAAATGGAGATGATCGAATTGTATCAAAACAAAGAGGCTATAGAGAAACTTTGATATTTTTGTTTTGTCTCAGACTTCATTAAGAACTCAATTCTATCTCTCAGACAAAAATAGTGGGGTTGCACCGCAGTTATACGCTCCATTCATCTAGAGAGAGCCTTCATTGTTCAACAGGAGGTGACGCCGCCCCCATGCACTTCCCCATTTTTTCCACCCAAAAAATATAATTGACATTCGCGTGGATGGTGGTTAACTCATTCACCCCCCATAAGTTAAGAAAGGGCGCACATGGCCCGGTGGCACCTTGGACACTTTGCCCAAATGTCATGTGAGAGAGAGGCCGATGTTATGTGGGAACAAATCGTGTTGTGCGTTGGAGAGAAAAACATAATAAAACAAAGCAACCAGGTTGGTGACATATGAAGGACGAGGGAACACTATGAATTTATATAATAGTAATAGATATAAATAGCCATAAGCCGTCATGTATCTTCCTAATAAATTAGAGATAATCCAAAAAAGAACTAAGAGAAAAAGAAAATATTTATACATAAATGGGCATGTTCGTTTGTACATGTTTAATAGTTTGGCTGTTTCTAAGTGTCGTACACAAAATGAGTAACATCATTAGCGCTTAATTGATTGAGTATTAGAAATTTTAAAATAGAAAAAATGATTAATTTTTTTTGCAAAAAAACATACCGTTTAACACTGGGAATTGTGGGCATTGAAAAAGAAGGGAAAATACTATTCCAAACTGCCGACGACACCACTCTCATGCGCACAATCATATGAAGCCCTCTTGTACGTGGCTATATGCATAAATGTGGTGTCATCCTCCTCCCCTCTTTTTGTTTAAATTGCATTAATTAAATTTAAGTAGTGTGAGATAAATAAGTTCCAAACATTCATATATAACTTGGATATTTAATTCCAAACGGATTGAACTGTACCATTAAATCAACAATTTAAAGACCCATTGTGAATTATGTTTTAAATTGTATTAAATATCTTTTTGCGAAGAAAAATACAACAAGATACCCTCTTCGGTTTTTAATTGATGACCCCATTTAATTTTAGATTTGTGTTTCACCAATTTTCTTAATGTAAACATTTATGCAAATATGCAAATATTTATTTTATGCTAAAAGTACCTACAATAATAAATCAAGTTATAACAAATACAGATTATAATTACTTATTTTATAGTAAGACAATTACTCAAACATGCCCAAACGACAATCACACCACCTATTAAAACACGAGATAGTACATTGGCATGTGCTTGCCCTCCACATGTCATCCATTTGTCACTTAAAAAATATGAAAAAATGGCATATGAGGACTAATGATTAGATAAACAACTTATAACGATCTCATTTTTACCATCATAATGTGTTCCCCATACAAAGATCTAAATTTCCCAATCAATTAGTTATAACTAAGAGTGCAATCATTCAGACATTATGTATGGCCGTAGCAAGCATGCCTAGCTTTCATAGCATGCAAATTGCACCAAGGATTCAGACAGTGAGCACAACAAAGTCATCACCATCTCTCCGTACATACACACCCTCTCTTACATAGTGTGCACACTAAACAAACCCCTCCCCCCTCATACTATTACTTCCTACTCATATTTTCTACTATCAATTCAATATGGGTTGGTCATAAAATTTTGAGAGAGAATCCATCCTATACCACTGACTTTATTCCGGTTCAACAATATACCACCGACTTTGCCAGTTTCCATGATATACCGGCTACTTTACCTGTTGTTCTACAATATGCCATTGCATCAAGCATATTTTTTAAAAATAGCCAAAATACCCTTACAAACATACAAAGTTAATTGTTGATTCGCCCCTCTACAAGTATCAAAAAATTATGAAAGTTTTATCGTAGCATCCTTACACGATATGGAAGCTTTTGAATATATTTTTAATTTTTATAAGTTTTCTACATTCATATTATATATATAAATAGATGATATATCTACTTACACACAAAATTTTGAAACACAAAAAATTTGGAACTTATACACAGACTTCAATATTGTCTAAGGAGGCTACAAATTTTTTTTTCATAATTTTTGGATACTTCTAAAGGGACAAATCAACTATAAACATTATTTTTTTAAGGGGTACTTTGGGTATTTTTAAAAAATATGCTCAGCCTAGCGGTATATTATAGAACAATAGGTAAAGTGGCTAATATATTATGGAGAGTGACAAAGTCGATGATATATTATTAAACCAGAACAAACTCAGTGGAATAGTATGGTCATAAAATTTTGAAGAAACATATCTGCTATTCCGTTTATAATTAAATCGATAATTCAAGGTCCATATAAAAAATTGACAACATATATTTGTCTGGCGATTTGATGGTACCTAATCAAAAACTTATAAGTTCAACCTATGAATAAAATCCACATAACAAAAGAATAATTTAGTTGAAACATCTCACGAGATATCAACTAGAAACCCTACAAACTTTTAATTGTTTCATCACACTTTGGTTTGTTGGAAACAACACAGTATGTCTATTTTATTTGACTCAACTGAAAAAAAAACATTTTTGAAAGTACTCATTTACCCTATGCCATGTTATACGGTCGGACAGATACACTGTTGTGCCAAATTTTAGAGATAAAAATATTTCAAAGACGATCAATAGAGTTAAAATATCCAAAAGAAATTAAAATGGATCATAAAAGTTCAAAATTTTCAACATATTTTGGATAAAGTTTAAATAATTTTTTAAACTAAAAATCCAATAAATTGTGGAAAGTATAATCATAAAAAATTGGGAAAAGTAACCAAAAAATGAAATTTGAAAAATTTTAAATGGTAATAAATATGATTAGCAATAATAATCATACATAGTTATTAAAAACATGCCATTAATATGCAATTAAATAGAAATGATATTGTGGATGATGAAATGATTAAAGATAATTGACATCACCTCTTTTTAACATATTACTCCTAAACATACCTCTTTTTATGAAGATAAAATAATTATAAAAAATACTAATAGATATATATATATAATATAAAACATAAATGTAGTGTAATATGCATGACCGCGCAATCGCACAGGCTACCTTCCTAGCTAAGTTCAAAGTTTATCACATGACTTAGTCTAGTCATTGGTTTGTGGCTTTGTGCCCTATTTGTTTAAAGTTATGGGCTATCAATTTTTTGTTAGTAAATTGTATCTAATGTATTGATTTGGTGTAAGAGTTGTCTCCAATTCAAATGGCTAGAAAGTGTATTAAAGTTGAAAAAAATGATAGAAAATGGGCATTTTTCATATCGTTGGGAACCATATTAAAATTTCCTCCAAAACTCCCATGGATTGAGGAATTTCATATGATTTTAGCAGTATCCATTAGCTTTTTCTTAATTAGTAAAAAATCATATAATGAAGTAAAAAATCATCATCTTTTAATTAAACTGTATATGTTTGATACGGAACTATACTTACTCCCTCCCTCTCAAAATGTACTATGACATTGATTAGCTGAAAATGGGCTAATCAACGCCACATGCAAAAGTAAATGGAGGGAGTACATTGTTTAGTTAGGGATCTAACTATAACAATAATGAAGGCTACGATGTAGAAATATAAATTGTTATGGTGAGACATGATCACTGTTTGGAGCAGAACTCAGCATTTATAACAAAGGTGATACTATGTACTCCTACGTAAACACACTGCAAGATCTTATTATTCGAGGAATAATGACATGATCCTAAATCCTAGTCCAACCAAGGAGAAAAAAACCGATCTTGGTGAGGGAGATCCTGACATATCCATTGTGCACTACAGTTGATCGTAGCCCACACTGACATGCATGCATACCACACGAAGCTATAGCTCTCGACCCAAATTCCCCGAACCCACCTAGCTGCAGTACTGCGCACACCGGTGGGCTATCCCCGGCCGTAGCTGCAAAGGCAAAAACGAAAAAGAGCACCGATACAGCCGGCGCGCGGCTAGCCGAGGACTCGGTGACCGTGCCCGCCGACCGCTCCGTGTACGTGTTTGCCCAGGCAAAAACACGCCCAAAGTGAGCGCAAACTTCCCCTCTCTTTCGCAAGCCGCGCCGCCGCCACGCGCTTTTGCAGGTTTGCCACTGCATGCTCCTTTGCCGACGCCGCCTATCTTTGCTTAGCTTCCTCGCCGGCCGTGGTTTTCACCGCGGTAATTAAACTACGTACCCGTACGTATACGTAGCAGAGCAAAGGGTAAAGTGAGGTGGACCGGTAAAAAAAGGATAGGGGTGGTGTGTGTACGTGAAAAGACTAGCAATGTCTCTGTGCGTGCACGAGCGAGAAGACCGGGAAGGCTTTAGTTTCGCCTTTTCTTTTTCCCGGCTTTAGACCATCTCAACAGACTAGTCAAAATTTAGCTATTTAAATTCTAATTTAGTTATTCATATCAAATATTTCATAACCAAAAATTAATGTGTACTCCAACAGACTAGCCATTTTCGTCGTTAGCTAAATCTTTACTGACATGTGGACCCAACCAGGTTTAGCTATTGAGATATGGTGGGAGAGACTAGCCAAATTTAACTATTGAGGAAAAATTTAGCTATTCCAATTACCTATCAGGTTGAATAGCTCTTCTCTTGGAGACGGGCTATTTTTTTTGACACAATAGCTAAAATTTAACTTAACTAGTTATATATTTATTCTCTGATGCTCTTATAAGACTTATTAGCCTGTTGCATACTTGCATTGCATGCCGTGTGCGGCACTTTGGGTGGGAGCTCACTCTCACTCACACTCGCGTACTAGGCTATTTAGCCACCAGTAGCAGTTGTCCCCGCACTTGTGTTTAGTTTACAACTTGGGTTGAGCTGCCTGGAATAAGCTAAACTTAGCTCCTTCAGCAAAGAGCAACGGCTAGCTTTGCCTCACCATCACCATCGTCACCAGTCATCAGGTACACTTCTCGCAGCATATTGTTAGCTATTCATGGTAGAGATTCTTCGGTTCTTTGATCCTGTGTGCCTGGGACAAAGTTTTCTTGTGATGATCCTTTTGGGAGTTTATTCCGCTCGGACGAGACGACCAGATGCAATTCTGAAAGTCTCACCTGTAATAAGTCTGCCGCCGTAGCACGTCGTCTTCTCGTGAGCCTCTGGTTGAACTGGTTTGAGATCGATGCCATGGCAGTGTCGTACTACTAGTAGTACATTGAGCTGCGTGGCGTAGGCGCCGCGCATTTTGCTCATTTGCTGCCTTTTGCTCGATGCTCGCCGATATGGCCATATGAGTGGTCTTCTTCTCCTCTTCTCTCGCTGCTCTTTTGAGGAGAGCGAGAGGATTCCGGCTTTCTTTCGCCCCAAAGCTAGCAGCGCCAGCGTTGGCCATGGCGTGCAGCCAAACACTTCACATCTCACACACATACACACACTCTCTCTTGACACTATCGAGATACCAGTCACGCATCACGGCCATGTACGAACACGTCTCCTCTCTCTCTCTCTCTACTCCAACTCTATCAAAGCTACTCGTAGGTCTGGCAAGGCAATAAATGCGAGCGAGGCGTTTTCTTAAAACTGAACCACAGCTCATGATTGCGTCGCTTGTTGCTTTCCTCCTCGTCGTGTTGCTCTTCCTCCGCAGCTCTGCCTCCCTCTGGGACGAAATTGCCGTCTTGCCGTCGCAAAAGGGTACCCTAAAACTGATCCGTAGTCCTTTCCATGTCACACACCCACGACGAACAGCGAGGTTGTAGCATGCAGTGCGTAGGAGTAGGATGCCACCATTCCTTGTCCTGTCATGGAACATCGCCGAGGATAAAATACGAGTAATTTATCGCTAGATTCTGGCTTGCTAAACATTTCTAGCTATCCTGGACAGCATATTTTGGAGTAGTAGTAGGGGTACTTGTGGCGGCTTTTGCCCTTATCATGGTTGCATTTTTTTTTCTCTATTCTTATACTACTATTAGCCATAATAACTTTAATAGTCGTCTTTCAAAAAAAATAACTTTATATTGGTGATTATAAATATGAACATACATACACATAAACTCGCAGTAATAGGCTATGAAAGATTCCACTGCATCTATATATGGAAAAGGGAAACAAAGTAGATTTCTGTATAAAGAAAAGCAAACCCCTCTTTGATTTTTTTTCTTTATTTGCTTTTGTCCATCCATGCATGCATTGCAACGGTTAAAAAACCCCGTGCTGCATTGCATCATGGGTCCGCTCCGCACCGCAGCACGAAAAGCCCCTCCTCCTCCGCCCTTTTGCAGAGAGCATTTCTTTCTTTTCCTTTCCCCCAGCTCAACGAGCTCAAAAGTAAGCTAGAGTGGAGTACTAGCAGCAGCCATCTCTATGGTCTATACTGCCAGGCTACGGGCTATACCACTGCCACCCTGCACGTCACCGGTCGCTCGCCCATCCACTCCATCCATCCATCCGCCCATCGCCTGCCGCGTCACGCGAGTAGTACGCGATTCGCACTCCGTGACGACGAGGACGGACGCGAGATCGATGGATGGATACGCCGCCTAGTTAAACATTCGTGAAAAAAGCAGCGAAACGGCGAAACGCCTTTGCTCCAAAAAGAGGGGCAGAAAGAGAGCGGATGGACCATTTCGCGCGTGGTTTCCCTTTCGTCTCGATCGGCTCGGGACCAACCAACCAACCAACCCAGCCGCGCCCGCGCCCGAGCCCGACCCCGCGGCGCCGAGCTAGCTAGCCACCAATTTCTACCGTGCTGGCCGTGCGCGCGGTGGTGCTTCGCGTGCGCTCGCGAACGGGACCCCCCGACCCGGCGTGGTGATGGTCCGGTTTTTTTTTTTTTTTTTTACCTTTCTCTCGCGTGCTCGATAGGCGGCGTCGTCGTCATCGACGCCTTTTTGGTCTTTTGGGGGTGTATAAACCTTGCACGTTGCGTCGCTGTCCCGCGCTTGCTGCCATGCCACTCAGGATAAAAGCCGTGCAACGACGGGGATGTGGTCTGCCTGGTCGGGTTTACGTGTTTCGACACGTGACCCGGCTGCTGTTGCAAACTTGCATCACGTTTCTCAGATTTTATCATTTTACCATCCGTGGATAACATTTTAAAAAAATCGCTGCCTTTGCATGCGATGCGATTCGGATTCGCCCGAATCTTGTCTGTTGGGGAGTGAGCAGCCGGCGTGCACGTCTCAGGTAGCGGCGTCACGCACGAAGTAGGAGTACTCATGTTACGTCCTTTCCAGCTTCAACGGCGCCATGATTGCACTTCAACCGCAGCCGCAGAACCGCATGCGCGCTGCGCCGTCAATTATGGCCTGCTGCCTCGTATCTCCACCCCACATCACAAACTATAGTCAACTCCCACCTTCGAGTGCACACCCCCGTACGTACGTCTGCCAAATCGCCAAACGGCGCCAGCCCGACCCCCAAATGAACTCTTTTCGTGTCACCTTTCCCCCATTTTTTTTCCCTACGAGACGAGCCGGCCACAACGCGCGTAGACACGCACTAGTCCGCTCGATTACGGTTGCTGCTGCCGTGCCGTGCCGCTCGTCGGCTCGCCGCGATGTGATGCGAGCGAGTACGACGCGGCCGTACCGTACGTGGTCCCTGCGTTGCGGGGCGTCGCGTACGTTACGTACGTAACCCCACGCCGCCGGTGCCGCATGCAATCATGCGCAAGTTCGTCGCACAGATTGGCATTTTACCTCATGGTACGGCTTTACTAACAAATAGCTTGCCCGTATGTACGGCGGAAGACACACGGCGTTGCCAAAGTAACTAGAGCGGCACGGCTATAGTACAGCAGTACCGCAGTAACTGCTTGGTAACTGTGTCATGGTTTATCGAAGTTTATCAAATTCGTTTAAATTTTACAAAAATTTGATGGATTCTTTGTGGTTTATCGGTGATTATCGCGTGGTAACCACTGTGCCATTGGCCGGTGGCAAGGCTTATAGTAAGACAAACCCTAGATGACAGGAATCAAAACGAAAGCTCTAAGCTTTTGGCTGGTCGTAGAATTGTAGCTCTAATAATTGTAAAAAAAAAAGAGTAGTTCTTCTTTCGGCCTCTTGATAAGCTCTTAACTTCTTGGTTGGTCGCAGAATAGTAGCTCCGGTAATTTAGAAAACGGAGTTGTTGTTTTTTTGGCCCCTTGTCTCATTGTCAGCGCACAATGCTAGAAGAATAGAGTAAACCGTTTGCTTGTCTCACTTCTTTTGCATCCAAGCACATCCTAGACTTATATGGATATGATCTATTGATGCATGGTGTTACGGACGTGGTTGTAAAATAGTCCCTTTTTTTTCTGATCCTTAAACAATATTTCATATGAGTGCACATCTAGATCTTGGAGGCTATTCAAAGTGTTGCCATTCTCAAGCATTCTAAAATTTGAAATTGCCAATATTTTGGCAAGTCAAAAGTCGACTACTAAAATTTGGAAAATCTAGAAGTTTCTCCTCTCAAAATCTCTCCAAAAATTTGGTAAGTTAATAGACAAAACACCACCATCTTACCAAATGTTGGCATTACCAAAATTTGAAAGTTTTTTTTTTGCAACAAAGTGAACAAGCCCTTAAAAGCACATTCAATGCTAATTAGCCTAGGTGTGCAAGTGGGTGTTAAAAAGACTTCTTCACACGAGCTTGTGCTAGTTTATGGGTTGTTTTTGGAATGCATGACTAAAAAACATACATAAAAAACATGTTAATAGGATGTCAACTTGTTGAATCCTATAGGAAAACAATTACTCAACAGATTTTTTATGGCTCACGGAAAAAATACAGAAAATCAAGACTATATATTAGGAGTTTAAAAATGTAACTTTAGACCTTATGCTATAATTCCTTCAAAATATGGAGGATTTTTCATATCACATGAAATTCATTTGAATCAATTATACAAATCAAATGACCTACTACACGTAGGAATTCTTTAGAGTTTATTCCTCTGTTTTTCATTAAAATTAAAAAATCATTTAATCTAAAGGAGCCTAAAAAACTACTGATGTGTGACGATTTGTATGATCTCATCTACACATATAGAAGCGTTTTCTTTCTCCAATACATTTTTTACTTAGAAATTAATGCAGATGTGTTTTTTTCCAAATCTTGAGTAAAATCGTAATTCTAGATTCGTTTACAAACCAACTAGAGAATTCTGTAGTTCGAGGATGAGGATAGGGTCTTGAGAGACAGAGGTGAATGCTGTCCTGAATCCACGGAGCAACGGATGTGAGTCACGATTGTTACGGGGAGGTTTCCGGCATGGTGGAAGTTGATCTTGTTCATGCCGGTCGTGGTCAGCCATCAATGCTCATGTATTGCGGCAGCAAATTGCAGGTGATGTCCTGATCAACCGACCGAACTTCAGCGACGAAAAACGAAACACACACACATGCTACACACCAAAGAACTCAATTGCTGAGCACACACAGTACCTAATCTCCTGGACGATTCCGTACGGTCCCTTAATAGCATACTGTACTACTACTAGTAAGTGCAATGGACTATAGACTAATGGGCTAATGCCATGTTTGCGACACTAGTCAAATCCAAATACAAGGAGGGGAGATCTCGCAGATGAGACGATCCGATCCGTCCGAAGTAAACAGAGGCAGGCAGGCAGGCAGAGGGTGAGGGAGGGACCCAGTCGTGGTTGTGATGATGGCGCCTTTTGAGCACGCAAAAGAGGAGACGAATCCAACCCTACCATACCCAACCCAATGCCCTGCCACGGCAGCCGGCAGGTAGTGGCTTGGCTTTGCCCTTGCCTGTCCCGACCTGCCCCTGCACCGGCGCATGCAGCAGCAGCTTGTACAACCCCGAGCACGCGCTGCTGTGCTGCCAACCCCCGCCCGCACAGTGCACCCGCAGTGGCCAGCGCATTGATGCCACATGCTCGTAAAAACGTACTTGCAGGAAACCGGCCCAGCCGCGACGGGGAACGCGGCGGCCAAGCGAACGGCGGGTTGGGTTGGGTGGGATGGGTGCGCGTGCCACCGTCGTCACACCGTACGCGGTGGTGGGGAGGGGCGCAGCAGCGGGGGCCGCGGCTGTTGCTCCCCCTCCTCCGCTCGGGTTGGGGTCGGGGGATGGATGCCGCTCTGTTTGCCTCTGACCGCGCTGCGCGAATGCTCCGCTTTGTCTCTCCGCACCGATCCGCGCCACGCCACACACGCCGCGTCGCCGCCCCCACCACAACCCATCGGGCCGCGGGCGCAGCCGTTTTTTTTTCCTGAACTAAACTGGTGGGGTTTTTGCGCGAGTTGTAGGGGGCTAGCACGGTGCGTCCGTCCATGCGCGTGCGCGTGTGGTATGGGTGGATGGGTATTGCGAGTTTGCGATAAAGAATGGGTTTCGGCCATGAGGAAATGAGGCGGCGTTTGGGCACTTGGGCTAGGGGTGTTTCTATTCTGCAATAGTGGAGTGCCTTCTTGTCGGGGGCACGCTTCCAAAGTTGTAACGCACGGGGAACGAGGGCCGCCCGCGCAGCTCGGCTCGGCTGGGATAGCGCTTTGCTTTGCTGCGTTGATGGTAGTGGTGGTGGTGGACTAGTGGTGTTCAGGGCCGAGGAGAGTCGGGTTTCGTTTTCTCTAGTGGTTGGGCCATGCTGCGGCTTAAACTAACCTCAACTCACTTTGGATGTTTAATGGTATGTTCCTGCACAACAGAACAAAAAAATTCACAAAGAATTGAGCTTGATAGGATGTCCGTGCCAGCATACGCAGTTTAATCACAATGTCACCATGGAACGATGTTCAGTAATGTCAAAGTTTCCATTATAATACACACAATCTGCTTCTCAGTGATAGTACTAGTAGTAGTACACGTACCACCACGCACTAGCGGCCAGCCACACGAACATGTGATACACTAATCAATAAAAATCCCCATCCATTCTTCCATCCCTTCGATAATAAACCCCAATGGAAGCTCATCTCCCACTGCGAGCTAGCGCCACTATCTCTCGCATTTCTCGCGCCCCAATTAATCCACGGGCCACTACGTTTTACCTACCGTCCCCCACACCACAAATCCCCTGTTTCTACGACGCCTGCCACCTTTGGTAAAAACCGGAGCACATTTCTTCACCCTCCCTGCCGTTTCCCTGTTCAATCTTACCACCAGCAAAGACAACCAAAGGCGGTCCATTTATTTACAGCGAGAGCGAGACCTCGTCTCGTCGCCGCCCACTACCAAACAGGGTCAAAGCTGCTGCAGTAGTTGCATCAGTGGCCAAGGGTTCTAATGCCTTTCTGTCCCGCCTCGCATTAATTCTTTGGCTTGGTTGGATGCGAGAGTGGAGGAGAGGAAAAGAGGAGATCTCTTTTACGATTTGTGTTGGTGATTTTTACGGTTCTTGGGATTGGATTGTTACTGGTTTTGGTTTGGTTTCTTGGTGGTGTTTGATCACTCACGCGGCGGTGGCGGTGGTGACATTATAAGGTGTTCGACCGGGTGACGAGGTCGGCGGCGAAGAAGAAGGTGGGAGAAGCTCACATGCTCGAGGTGCTCGACATGGCGCCGCCCCGGCACCAGCCGAAGGGCCACGGCCACGGCCATGGCGGTGGGCCACCGCCGCCGGCGACGAGGAAGCAGCCGTTGCAGAGCAGCATGGCGCAGCCGAAGGCGGAGACGGCGGCGGGGCCGCCTCTGCCGGAGGGAG
>CM002484.1:15385014-15437899 GCA_000325765.3 Leersia perrieri
CCCGTGTCGCGCGCCGTCATTGGGCCGCCGGTGGCGAGCAAGGGGCTGGCTTTCTGCCGGCGGCCAGGATTCGGCATCGTCGGCAACCGGTGCGTCGTGAAGGCGAACCACTTCCTCGCCGAGCTCCCCGACAAGGATCTCACCCAGTACGACGTAAGCAAAAGCCTCCACCTCTCCGCCATTCTCGCAATCTCGCCTCGCTTCATGCGCTTCGAGGATTGAGATTGGATGGGGGAAGAAAAGATGAGAGCTTTTTCTTGGTTGCAGGTGAAGATCACGCCGGAGGTGAGCTCCCGGAGCGTGAACCGGGCAATCATGGCGGAGCTTGTGCGCCTCTACCGCTACTCCGATCTCGGGGAGCGGCTGCCCGCCTACGACGGCCGCAAGAACCTCTACACCGCCGGAACTCTCCCCTTCGACGCCCGCGAGTTCGTCGTCCGCCTCTCCGACGACGACGACGGCACCGGCGTCCCCCCACGGTTTCACACCTGCATCGATTAATTAATTAATTAATTAATTAATCGCCTCATTCTCCGGCCATTGTCTTACTGTCATTCGATCTCCGGCCATTTCTTCAGGGAGAGGGAGTATAGGGTGGCCATCAAGTTCGCCGCTCGCGCCGACCTCCACCACCTCCGGGAGTTCATCGCCGGCCGTCAGGCCGACGCGCCGCAGGAGGCTCTCCAGGTGCTTGACGTCGTGCTCCGCGAGGTCGCCAACCGCAGGTATGAACAGACGACGAACGGATTGCTCGTCAATTCGTCGCAGCTTTGGCACATTGTGTTCAGTTCTTTGCTGCAGGGAATTAACGCTTCAATGTCCCAAAATGATAGGTACGTTTCGATAGGGCGGTCGTTTTACTCGCCGGACATAAGGAAGCCGCAGCGTCTTGGGGATGGACTGCAGTCATGGTGTGGGTTCTACCAGAGCATCCGGCCGACGCAGATGGGGTTGTCGCTTAACATTGGTGAGATTCTCGTGAATATTTTGGTGCCCTCCTCCCCTCATGCATGTATTTCCCCCTAGTTGTACTGTGCTTGGTTTGGTGCTTACATCGTGATGTTGATGCTAGATATGTCATCTACTGCGTTTATCGAGCCGCTACCGGTGATCGAATTTGTGGCCCAAATATTAGGGAAGGATGTCATATCGAGGCCATTGTCGGATGCAAACCGAATCAAGGTAAAATTGTGCTGTGGGGAACAAAGAATCTAGCCTGTTACTGTAGTGGCCTTTAGCAGCTGTTATTTGGCTGTTCTTGGCTATGGACAATTAGGAGGCTTTATTGTGATGCTTTGCTTGACTATCTCATTTATCTGTGGAATTTGTGAATGCCATGCAGATTAAAAAAGCCTTGCGGGGGGTGAAAGTTGAAGTCACTCACCGGGGAAATGTAAGGCGGAAGTATCGCATTTCAGGGCTGACAACACAACCAACTCATGAACTGATGTATGTTATAGTTTAATTCGTTTCTCTTCATGTACTTTCAGTAGCCAAATGTCTTGCACTGAGTTTTCACTAAAGTAGAAGCATGAACGTTGAACAAATCCTCTTGCTTTCAAAACTGAGTAGGGCAGACCAATTTAACCATCAACATTCATTTTTCATATATATTAGCTACTAGGCATTGTGCCTAGATATGGGGCTGATTTTGTTTGTTTTCACAGCTTCCCCATTGATGATCAAATGAACATGAAATCTGTCGTAGAGTATTTCAAGGAAATGTATGGCTTCACCATTCAGCATCCCCACCTTCCCTGCCTTCAGGTGGGAAACCAAAAGAAGGCAAACTATCTACCAATGGAGGTTGATATCAATCTTACCGAGTCACAAATTTCGTTAGCTGGTCAGTTATGTAATACTCAACCTTGGTCAAATACATCATCACATTGAGATATTTCTTACCAGGCCTGTAAGATTGTTGAGGGTCAACGATACACAAAGAGGCTGAATGAAAAGCAGATCACGTCACTGCTAAAGGTTACGTGCCGCAGGCCTAGAGAACAAGAGATGGATATTCTACAGGTTAGTGTTTTCTCCTAATCGTGTTATAATGTTTTGAAACCTATGGATTGCATTTTGTCAGTGGTAAATGTTTCAAGTATCTGGTCTAACCTTGATCATTATCTAAACAACTAAGCTGGATGGCCATAAAAAAACTAACCTGTACATTACAGTTCAGAAGAGATACATGCAAATGGGCGATAATTGTCCTATGCTGAAGTCTGTTTTCATCACCGAGTGGTCCAAACATTACACAGTTAAATCGACAATAGCTACCCCCAACCAATAAATGCTACTAGGGTTTTCCTTCACTCGATCAACTCTCTTGTTACCATAGCTCAAGACTAAAATAATTTCTCTCCAGACAGTTCAACAAAATGAATATGACCAAGACCCCTACGCAAACGAATTTGGAATCAACATAAGTGAGAAGCTAACCTCTGTTGAAGCTCGGGTCCTTCCTGCACCTTGGGTACGATTTGTCTTTGTTATAAATCTCAGTAGTCAGTTAACTGCTCTCAGCTAATAATTCACTAATTTGAGTTTGTGGCTTTCAGCTGAAATATCATGATACTGGGAAAGAAAAGGAGTGCTTACCACAAGTTGGTCAGTGGAACATGGTGAACAAGGTTAGATCCCTCATTTTCTGCAGTTTTATGAGACGCCCTTTTAGTTATTATGATGATCCTGCTAGTGTATCACTAATTAAGCATGATTTTGGCAGAAAGTGATAAATGGGTGCAAGGTGAATCATTGGGCCTGTATAAATTTCTCAAGGAGTGTGCAAGAAACTACTGCACGAGGATTCTGTCAGGAGTTGGCACATATGTGTCAGATTTCGGGCATGGTATATAACTCTAATATCATCTAACACTTTTGCTGGTGGTGCTTTTATGAAGTTATTTGTTGTGTGCATCTTTTCAGTTTTATCTCTGCCGTTCTTGCAGGAATTCAACAGTGAGCCTGTGATACCCATATACTCAGCTAGACCAGATCAAGTAGAGAAGGCACTTAAGAATGTGTATAATTTAGCATTAAACAAACTTAAGGGTAAAGAACTTGAGCTTCTCTTGGCAATTCTCCCTGACAACAATGGCTCTTTGTATGGTGAGTTTCAGTTTTTTAATTGCATTGCAAATTTTCATGGAATCCTCATAGTATGAGATGCTTAAGTTGCAACTTAATATTTGCAGGTGATATCAAACGTATCTGTGAAACTGATTTGGGGTTGATATCACAATGTTGTTTAACCAAACATGTTTTCAAGATCAGCAAGCAGTACCTGGCAAATGTCTCACTTAAAATCAATGTTAAGGTACCAAATACTTAAACCAAGCAGTTAATTCCTAGTTTGTTATTGTTTACACAAAAGTAGTGTATTGCAGTATGCAGTCTTTGCAACAAACATTGCTAATGTCTTCCATTTTGGAGTTGTGGCATAGATGGGCGGAAGAAACACCGTGCTCTTGGATGCAATAAGTTGGAGGATTCCTTTGGTCAGTGACATACCAACTATTATATTTGGTGCAGATGTCACACATCCTGAAACGGGGGAGGACTCTAGTCCATCCATTGCTGCTGTAAGCCTGAGCACTTCTATGATCATACATAACCATCATTCTTTTATCAACCCTTTCCCCTCCTAATAATCACCTTGCAGGTTGTTGCATCTCAAGACTGGCCAGAAGTTACGAAGTATGCTGGTTTGGTGTGTGCTCAGGCCCATCGGCAAGAGCTCATTCAAGATCTTTACAAGACATGGCATGATCCTCAAAGAGGCACTGTAACAGGAGGCATGATCAGGTTTTTCAAGAAACAATGTGTTCTTCAAACTACAACTAATTGATGAAACCTACTATTAAGTAGTACTAAGTAACTAATTTTTGGTTCCGGTCTTGTTGTGCAGGGAGCTCTTAATATCCTTCAGGAAGGCCACCGGGCAAAAGCCACTGAGAATAATTTTCTACAGGTATGCTGCTGCGAACACTGTTTATAAACTAAGGTTTGTAGAGTACAGTAATTGGATATTTGTGGAACCAGTATAATCCTATCGTGGATCTTCAGAAAGTACCGATGTGTGTGTTTCTGTTAGCTATTAACTATGAAGTACGAAAGTTTGGCTGTGTGTATCGTGTAGTTATATAGAGGCCGGGAGTGGTTTTAGTACGATTATATCACCTTGATGTAATTATCTGAAATCAATAAAACTTCCTTTATCTTAAAAAATGAAGTACGAAAGTTGCTGTTACTAAGGCTTCTTTGCATCACCTCAATTTATTTGTATCTGCTAATAGTATTATTACTGTTTCTCCTATAGGGATGGTGTCAGTGAAGGCCAATTCTACCAAGTTCTTCTTTATGAGTTAGATGCTATCCGGAAGGTTGGATGCATTTGTATTTTCTGTACCTGATATTTTTTCACTTTCTTAAGTTGGCTGACAAATGTTTTCCTTTAGGCCTGTGCATCACTAGAACCAAATTACCAGCCTCCTGTAACATTTGTGGTTGTTCAAAAGCGTCACCATACAAGACTCTTCGCAAACAATCACAAAGACAGAAGTAGCACGGACAAAAGCGGGAACATTTTGCCTGGTAATTACTCATGACCTCTTAAGGCGTTGTTTGACCAACATATTTGCAAAACTAGTATATTTTTATTCAACCGAAAATCCTTGATTTGTTGGTAGAACTTTGATATTGATTCTATACCTCGGAAAATTTGTTTTCCTACCCATGATACTACATTCATAACTATTTGCTTGGACTATTAAATTATCATCACTCTGGGTGAACATTAATATACCAAGAAAACGACCATTCTATGGTGACATATGGCTGTAGTTACTGTTATTCACTTGTTTCTGTATGTGCTCACGAGTTGCTTTGAAACAGGTACTGTTGTTGATTCAAAGATCTGCCATCCAACAGAGTTTGATTTCTACCTCTGTAGTCATGCTGGAATTCAGGTAAGAATATTGTACTGGTCCTTGTCTCAGGCAGACATATACTGAATTTGTCGTTACTCTGGTCCCCCATGTTCTGATTAAGTATTTTGAAGAGACTTCATGTTGTCTTTTCAATAACAAGCTAAGTACTAGTATCACAGTAAGGCCATGTACAATCTACAGGTGCTTAGATAGATGCTTAAAACGAAGCATCTGTTTTAAGAGCCCTTGCCTCCAATAGTTTGGGCCTGTGTAAGCTGGTGAAACTGCTTTTTTACGTCACATCCTGCGGCAAGCACCGAGCGCTTCAACAGGCATCGGCTCCCATGCAAAAATGCCACATGGCAGAAAAAACAGTTAATTAGCCTCTAAGCATCTATCTTAGCGTCCCATTAAACATGCTCTAACAAGTTTACTTATAGCTACTAGTGAAGGGCACATCTGCACGTGGTAGAACAAACAAACTTATATCATGGTCAATTTTTAATCATGTGATTGTACAATTATAGTACTTGGATCAGCAAATATTCTGTCTGTAGTAGCGCTGGAATATACTGAGATGACTGATGTGTGAGTTTGCCAGGGAACAAGTAGGCCAGCTCACTACCATGTCCTCTGGGATGAGAACAATTTCACTGCAGACGAAATGCAGACGTTAACAAACAACCTTTGCTACACGTACGGAATTACGGCATTCTGTTAACCTTATCCTTTCCACTCTGCTCTTCTCTCTTTAAAAATATTGTCTGACTTGATACATATGCTGATGCAGTTATGCACGGTGCACACGTTCTGTTTCTGTTGGTATGTTCCTCTGAACTAATCTGAACATTTTTTTTACCTTTTTTTCTTCTTTGTATTCATGTGTTATTATTATTGGTTGAGCACAACTCTAAATCAGAATCTTGCATCTTTTTTCCTTCTCTAACAGTTCCACCTGCCTACTATGCTCATCTGGCTGCATTTCGAGCACGGTTCTACATGGAGCCAGAGATGTCGGAAAACCAGACGACGCCAAAGAGCTCCACCGGGACGAACGGAACCTCGGTGAAGCCATTGCCTGCAGTGAAGGAGAAGGTGAAGAGGGTGATGTTCTACTGTTGACTGGGAAACTACTTTTAACTACTCACATATGATGTACCTAACATTGTAGAATTTAGGGGTAGGGATTTAGATTGGCTTCCTTCAGGAAAGGGAGCAGAGCATTTGGATCCTGAGCGACCTCTTTTGACCACTCTGTAAAGTACTAAGTAACGCATGTATAATAGTTGTTGGATCAGTCTGAAAAAAGGAAGTGCATTCAGTACTTATTTCTTAGTCCTATGATGGTTCTCTTCATGGTTATGATTTTATAAGAGATAGAGTACGTGAACCCATTGCCAGGATATGACCAACAATTTTCACTATATAACATATTTAAAATGTTTTGTGCTATCGAAAGATAGGCTAATAATTCTGAGAATAAAAAATTAATCTGCACAATAAGCATCACTTATTGCTGCCATTAAAGACAGCCACTAAGGATATCCATACCGAATCTACAAATTGATGCAACAAATATACTAGCTACTTAAGAAGGCCTCTTAATCGGGCCAACAGAACCGAACAAAAACCTTGATGGTTTTGATTCCGGGCAACATTGTACTTTTACTGTGACTTGCAGCTGAACCTAAATTCCATATAAAATGGTGTGAGGCAAGCCAAGACATGTCATCTTCCTGTAAAATATCTTCTGTCATCCATAAATATTGCATTCAAGTCAAAGTGATGTTTTATGTGTTGGTGAGATTTTGAATCGAAATGCTGAATTCATCAACAAGAGCAAAGTAAAAATCCAAGTATAGCATGTTTAACAAGCTGACAAATGACAGAATCACACGCTGTCATGATAACTTTCATCCATCCATTGTTAAGAAGTTAAGGTTTTGACATAAGTGAATATACATCTGCACTACAAATAATAGGCCACAAAAAGTATTACTTGCATGGGTGACTAACCTTGCCTATCATCTGTAGAACCATGTTCCATTGGCTTGCAGAGAGTCAAAGATCCAGCTCTGCTACAAGCCTGGAACATGCTAACTGAAGTTCGGTAGCCATCAAATCAATTAACCGCATAAGCATGATCACTCGAATTTCTTTCCAGACATGGTTCTTCGGAATTGCTAATGGCTCATCAAAATTGCTATTAAAATGACTTCCAGTCACTGATCATGCTTCTATTCGTCCATTCAAATAATGGATGCTTTAACAATTTCTTTGTTGAAGCACTAGATGTATCACTCCTCAGTACCCCTTCACCTCAATCACGCTACACCCTGCAGTCTTCTTGACAGTGGGGTGTGCCATCTTGCTCCTTACTCTTATCACATCCTCCCATCTACTTGCTGTTGCGTATACATTAGACATGAGCAAATTCACATCAGCAATCTGGGAATCTTGCTCACAAATTCGTTTGGTCAACCGTTCACTCATCTCAACATTTCCATGAGCCTTGCAAGCAGTGAGGAGTGCACCAAACAGTGGCATAGCATCCCTGTTGATTGGAATTCCACCGATCAGCCTCTCAGCTTCATCAAGTAGACCAGCACGACCTAGAAGGTTTACCAGGCAGCTATAGTGTTCAACTCTCGGTTCTATCTGATAAACCTCCTTCATTGCATGAAACTGCTTCCGGCCTTCGTCAACCAAGCCACCATGGCAACATGCACTTAGCACTCCGATGAATGTAACGCTGTCAGGCTTAACTTTACTTCTCTGCATATCTTCAAACAGTTCAAGTGCTCTACCTGCCTGACCATTTGTTGCCAGCCCACAGATGATGGCAGTCCAAGCTGTGGCGTCTCTTCCTTGCATTTGCCTGAAGACCTCCAAAGACTTCTCAACATGCCCACATTTAGCATACATGTCAATTAACGCTGTGCCTAGGATCGCATCAATCTTCATTTTCCTTTCTTGAGCGTACTGGTGAATCCATTCACCTTGATCAAGAGCACCAAGATTGGCACAGCATGTCAGTAGAGTGACAACAGTAAATCTGTCTGGTTCAACCTGTGTCATCTGCATTTCTCGGAACAATGTCAACGCCTCCTCATAGCATCCGTGCTGCACACATGCATTGATCATTGCAGTCCAAAGAATTAGATCCTTCTCTCTGCACTGGTTGAAGAGTGCTCTTGCCTTGTCCAGCTCCCCAGAAAGGCCACATCCCGACACAAGTATAGTCCAAGAAATAATGTTCCTCACCGGCATATGCTCGAACAATTTCACCGCCTCTTCCAAGCAATCATTCTTTGCGTACATGTCCAGCAGAGCATTTGCAACTGGCAGATTGAACCCAAATACACCATCCATGTACACATGAATCCTCCTTCCCAAGCTCAGGTCCCTCGCTCTCGAGCACGCGGTCACCGCAGTCACCAATGTCGCCCTATCAGGCGTGACACCGCTTCTCTCCATCTGCCCAGCCAATGCAACCGCCGCCGAGTATCGCCCGCACCTGATGTAGCACCTGATCATCATGTTCCACAGCACCAGCTCCCCGCGCGGCATTTCGTCGAACACCTTCCGCGCGATGTCCACGCGGCCCAGCATCGCGTACATCTCCATGAGCGAGCTCCCAGTGTAGGCGTCCCACCGGAAGCCGGTCTTGACGGCGGCCGCGTGCGCCTTGCGGCCCTCGACAGCCAGCCTGAGCACCCCGACGGCCCTGAGCACGAACGGGTAGGTGAAGCTGTCGGCGACGAGCCCCCGCGCGCGCAGGTCGTAGTACACCGCCATGACGCTCGCGAAGCTGCCTCGCCTCGCCAGCGCCCTGATCAGCACGTTGCACCCCCTGATCGGCATCCCGTGTCCGTGGTGGGAGGCGCTCCTCGCCGTCGCCATCGAGGTGGGTTGGACGCGTGGAGACGGAATCTTCTCTCTTTCGATTAGGTGAGCAGAAAGTCATAAAAAGGTTGGGGATTTGGGAGTATTGAGATAGTAGGAGAGAATGGGGAAGCGAGTGGCGGTGGTGGTGGGAGGGAGCGTGGCGGGGATGGCGTGCGCGCACGCGGTGGCGGAGGCGGGGTGGGAGGCGGTAGTGGTGGAGAAGGCGGCGGCGCCGGCGGCGACCACCGGAGAAAGCGGCGGAACGGGGACAGGCGCTGGGCTGGGGCTCGACGGGCAGTCCATGGAGACCCTCGCCCGCTGGATCCCCGGCGGCCTCGACGCCGCCACGCTGCCGCTCGCCGTCGACCTGGTAATTAATTAACCAATCCCCTTTCCTCCCTGTGATAAATAAATAAATCATGAAATCGCAGAACAGGGCGACGGACGGGGAGACGAAGGCGGGGAGGACGGTGACGAGGGACGATGGGTTCGGGTTCAGGGCGGCGCACTGGGGGGACCTGCACCGGCGGCTGCGCGAGGCGCTGCCGGCGGCGGCGGTGACCGTGCTCTGGGGGCACCAGTTCGTGTCGTTCGAGACGGCGGCGGATGGGGACGGCGGGGTTGTCGTGACGGCGCGCGTGGTGCGCACCGGGGAGACGGTGGAGGTCGCGGGGGATTTGCTCGTCGCGGCGGATGGGTGCACGTCGGCGATCCGCCGGCGGTTCCTCCCGGAGCTTAAGCTGAGGTCAGTCGAAGCCTTCTAGACTAGTGCTTTGTTTATTGGTCCACAAATGTACTTCTTTTCTGTACTTAATATAAGTTCCTTCTTTATTATTGATCTGTGATTGAGTTTAATCAAGGGCTAATACCGTAATATGCAATCTATGATTACATGGCTCTAGTCGTATACGGGTTGTACAACTGGGTCGTATGTATAGCACGGTTTGAAGTATAATCTACTTGGAACTTTAATTAAAAATCCAGATTTGCTATTATACTCATATTTCCACCATCCAAATATATAATATAGTTCCTGTCGGCGATACGGGCCTGGGGATATGCTGAGGATGCGACACGTGGTTGAAGGGGCGCATTTGCTCAAGCGCCACTTGATGACAGAATACCTAAATCGCCCTGAAAGGTTCAGGCCACGGGCGGCCACGTAGCCATCCCGAGGGGGTTAGGCCCGGAGGCCGTTATCCCTCTAGGGAAGGGGTTCAGGAACACCTGGACCCTAGCCACACCATCCCGCACCCCTCCCATCGGAGGGGTCAGCCTGGCTGCCAATCGCCCTATTCAACACGGGAATAATGCTCAAGCACTGCCCCGTCACATTTAATACGAAGTGAGGTGCGTTTGTCAGAGCGTCATCATCATCATCTTTTTGCACGGGAGAGGGTGGAAAAAGTCTCCAGCCTGTGACCGTGGGCTAACCTCGCAGTCAGCAGCGCACACCCCTCATCACGCCCGGTCACCGTCGCATTTAATGCGACGGACGGCTGAGTGGGAGAGGGGCAAAGAGGGTTGAGTGTATGATGACGCCCCTGGCACCATTGGTGGCCCGCTAACAAGTAAGCCCTATGGGAGGTTAGGTAGGATGGCCACACACTTCATCAGCAGCATGGAGGCCACGCCGCCCGTTTTTCTTCACCAGCTATCGCAACGTGGCGATAAGAATAGAAGAGGGGCATGACCTCTGATAAGACAAAGCGCGAGCTACTCCACGGCGTTAGCAGTGAGTTGAAAAATTCAGGACTACTGTGGTGTCCCCTTGAACTATAAAAGGAGGCCTTGTTCCTTCGTAGAGGAGGTCGATTTGCTTAAAAATCCACTGGTAACTTAAAGTGCATTCGCCTCAGTCATCAGCTCTAGTATCACCCGGGAAAGAACTCCTCCTTATAATTCTTCATCCACCATATCAACAACAAGAACAGGAGTAGGGTATTACGCTTCCTAGCGGCCCGAACTTGTATAAACCCCTTGTGTCGTACGTGTTTAGTGGGCTTCTCCCCTGCCCACCTTCTTCTTCCCCTTAACTCAAGCCTTAGAATTCCGCACCCCTGTGCCGAACCAAAAAGGGGTCCCCGGATCCCCGCGTGTCGAGCACACACATCAACAGTTCCTTTTGTAGTTCAAATTTAAACGATTAAAATAAATATATGTCGAAATGATAGGATTAGATAAGTTTTGTAAAACCTTTACATGATAAAACTCTAAGTTTACACATTATAAACTATAACACTTGTGATTTATTATACATATATTTCCACCATCCTAATATATACTCCCTCCATCTATAATTGATAAGCCTATTTGGATGTTGCATCAAGACCAAGGCATCATCAATTCTAATTGCCACTTTAATTTGCATGCATTGGAGTAGCCCAAGTTTTCCTCGTTTCAGGTGCAATTGCATGCACAAGAGACGCATGCATTGTTTCAATTGCATAGAGTTTGCATGCATGCATGCTTGGGACCACGATTTTCATTTAATTAGGCATGAACACTAAACAGTTGCTGCTCCAAAGCAAAATATGCTGATCAATTGTGGAAAAATAAAAAACTGTAATATGCTTATCAATTGTGGATGGAGGGAGTAACATAGTTCCTTCTGTAGTTCAAATTAAAACGATTAAAATAAATATATGTCGAACTGATAGGATTAGATAAGTTTTGTAAAACCTTGAGATGATAAAAGTCTAAGTTTACACATTATAGGCTATAACACCTGTGATTTTAACTTGAAAAATAACATTAGATTTTCTAGTATATACCTTAATAATCATGAGAATTGTATGAACTTTAAATTGACATATTTTTTTTTTCTTTTCATGAGTTGTTGTCTCTTGCAATTTATTTAGTTTAGAAAGGTGTGATATGATCTTACTAATTTGTTAATGCTTGCTCTTTTAATTGTTTTCCAACTAGGTACTCCGGGTATTGTGCATGGCGAGGGGTGTTTGATTTCACTGGAAAGGAGAAGTGCACCACTATGGTCGATATTCGTAGAGCCTATCCGGAACTTGGCAACTGTCTCTACTTCGATTTGGCCTACAAGACTCATGCCGTACTCTATGAGTTGCCTAAGAATAGGCTCAACTGGCTCTGGTACATCAATGGCACAGAACCAGAATTGACGGTAATATTAACAACATTATCCATTAAGAAAAAATAGTGTATTTTTCGTTCAAATGTAATTGGTTTGTTGTAGGGAAGCTCGGTGACGATGAAAGTGAGCGATGCCATGATGGTGGAGATGGAGGAGGAGGCTAAGCGTGTTTGGTGCCCCGAGTTGGCACAATTGATCAGTGAGACAGCAGAGCCTTTCGTGAATGTGATATATGACGCCGACCCGTTGCGACGATTGTCGTGGGCGGACGGGCGGGTGGTGTTGGTTGGTGATGCAGCACACCCGACCACTCCACATGGGCTGAGGAGCACCAACATGTCCATTGTCGATGCACGTGTGCTTGGTCTATGCTTGGCAAGGTGGGATCATGATCCATCACACGCAACGGTTGAGTATGAGGCAATGCGACGACCTGTCGTGGCAGCACAGGTGCTGCATGCACGTAGGCTAGGACAGCTCAAGCAGGGTCTACCGATCGATGGATATGAGGATGGGTTCGACGCGAGGATGGCATCAGAGGAGGATGTTTGGCAGCTGCGACAGAGCAACATGCCATATTTTCATGGAGCGCCAACCATGGAATAGTTGTATGTTATGATTTTTTTAATGTCCTTTAAAATATGTGGCAATCTATCTAGTTTTTGCAAACCAAAATCTCATGTTCTATTTTGAATTTCTATCTTTCTATCCTTTTTCGGAACAATTGTACTATTTTTAATCCTTTCCATAAGATATTTGATGTAAATTTCACATTAAAAGAAACACCCATTTCCAAATCCTACATGAACATGATTTTGCCCCTCCGTGGTCTTGTGTTGTTACTAGGGTTTACAATTTTGTCGAAATTCGGTTGGATTTCACAAAATTTCGACGTGGCTCGGAATCTATAATCTACTAAAATTTTGTAGAATTCATTCAAGTTCATAATTAAAATAATAAAATATGAAACATTTCCTAATAATACTATGGCATTAGGAGTATATTTTGGCACAAATTTTCTTTTCAAAATATATTGAATCTAGATGAAATTTTTGAAAGGGAAAGATTGAGATAATGTGAAAATACAAAGAAAATTTAGAAAGAAGCTTTTGGACATTATATTTTGTCACTCCAAATGCATATTGAGTTGTGACTTTGTGAGTGATATAGACTTTAAATCTTTGCATTAACTATTACATATATTGCAAGCGTCTGTGATCGTGAAGTTATCAAATTTATAGCAGAGGCCATACCAATTTTTGAATGAACTTTTAGGTGCATCATTGCATTCAACATGTTGTTCCCCAATTTTCTAGCCCTTTCCCACTATTATTCATATTTTGATCAAGAAAAAAAAACCAAGTGCTTTTTTCACTCAGTATTTCAGTAATTCTTTGATTGATTCTGAATGGATTTCGTTTGGAAATTTTTTTTTCAAAAACCATAACTATCCAGTCGGATTTCGATACTTTCTGATGATTTGAATCCAAATTTTTGTTTGGAAATCTCATTCAAAATTGCTGAGTCCTGATCGGATTTCGCATACTTCGGTATTCTGACAGTTAGTGAAAATTGTGGCTTAGGGGCCTTTGAATTACATGATTGTAAAAACTAAAAACCCAGGATTTTCACAGAAATAAAAAATAAACAGAGGATTGTAAAACACAAAAGAAAAAAACACAGGAATGATCATTTGATAAGACTGTAGAGAAAACGCAAGACTTTGAGGAGAGAGATGACTCAAAGAAAATTTTGAAGAGGTTGAAGGTCTTACTAAATCTCCTCTAAAATACCATTTTATAGGAATTTCGTAGAATTTGGAAATCTGCAATCATTTGTTTCAAAGAGCTATATACAAAAGTTTTCAATAGAACTGAAATTCTATGAGAATTTCTTTACATATCCTTGGAATCAAATGGGCTTCATTAGAAATTGTAAACCATGGCTGCTAGCCTGCTACTGTATGCCTGTAGTATCTGTCTGTCAGCAGGGAACCCATCCGGGGTGACGCCAGGTGCCGTCCGATCTGGCCTTCCACCCACGCGGACATCCTAACCACCGTTGGATCTCTCCACCCTTCTCTTCACCTTCACTCCCCATCCGGGTTCCTTCCCCATCGTGACTTCCATTTCTCCTTCCCCGTTCGGCAAGCCGTCCTCCCCTCGCGCCGCCTGCTCCGCCGGCGGCGGCGCCCACCGGGAGGTGAGACCTCCCGCCTCCGTTCCACCCTCCAGCGATTCCTTCTCCTTCTCGGCGAGCTCTGCTGCTGCAGCTGCTCTCCGCAGCCTCATCTCCGTTCCGAGGTCCGCCACCGGCGGCCGCGCCCGATTGAGCCGCCACGTCACGCCACCGGACGACGGCCGGCGTGTTCTCGCTCAGCACCACCAATATTTGTGCCTTGGTAATGGCTTCTATCTCTGCTCGCTTCCTTAGACAAGTATTGCAGCAGCAACAGTACGAAGTAGCTAGCCGTGGCAGCTCTGTGACTACTAGCAAGTGCTTCGCTTTTGAGGTCGTTAATTTATCCTTCAATTGACCGTCTTCTGGAAAGCTTCTAGCTTTCTAGGTACCTGGGGTCTGTGGATTGATGGGTTTGCTTGTCAATAGCTGGAGTGCTGCAGCAGGTGTAGCATATATGTGCGTGATTTTTGGTGCAAAATGTGCGTTCTCTGTGTGCATCTGAGTTATGGGTGGTTGTTTGGATTGAATAATATAACTGCAGATATTTGATATGTACACTTGGTTGTTCTATTTTAACTGCCTGATTTCTATGTTTGGCCCTTCAAATAGGTCAGTCAGAGTTGTCAGTATGGGTGTCCAGTGCTCTGATTCTTGATAGAAATAAGGGGAAAAATTTTGAGCTTTGTTCTATTTAGTTAATATTCATGTGCTAGTGAGATTAATATGTCTAATTTCCACCGCATTAATGTTCTTTTTTATACTTGTTTTTTTTTTACACCTGCAGTGCTTTTCTGAAATTAAAAGAAGTTCATATGTTATCCCTGTTTGCTCATTCTTGTGTACTCTTCATTACCAGCCCTTCATCACAAACGAAAGTCCAGAGTTATACTTTTAATTTGAGTTCTAGAACTTTTGAATGGAGTCTTCATCATGTGAAGACGATGAACTGGTTGAAGGTTACATGGATGTTGAGGATGATACAGGCACCGGCAATGTTGATCAAGGAACAGGTATGATAGCTTCCGAGATGCATATCATCGATCCTTCTGAGCAAGCCATGCCATCTTTTGACAATGGTCAGCTGATGGCTGCTGATGGGTTGGGCAAAAATGATGAGCCATGCCTAGGCATGGAGTTTGAGTCTGATGGAGCTGCACGGGCATTCTACAATGCATATGCGTTGCGTCTTGGGTTTGGTATTCGTGTTGCCCGATCACGAAGTGAGCGGAGGAAGGGTGTTGAAGTACTTATAATGAAACGTTTTGTGTGCCTGAAAGAGGGACATCACAAGAAGAAGTATGATGAGTCTAACGACAAGAAAAAGAGGAAGCGGCTCTCTATAAGGGATGGCTGCCCAGCGATGATGGAAGTGGTGAGGAGAGGTCCAGAAAAATGGGTTATCACAAAGTTGGTCAAGGAGCATACTCATGTAATTCTTAGCCCAGACAGGGTGCGGGAGGTCCAGCTCCATCGACACTCTGGGAAGTCTGCAGAGCATGAGAATCAATTGCAGGAGATGCGCAGGAATGTGTTTGGAGATGCAGATGCGCAGGGCCTTTTCAACTACTTGAAGAGAATGCAGTCGGAGAACTCTGGTTTTTTCTACTCCATACAAGTTGACAGTAAGAACTGTGTTAGCAATGCAGTTTGGGCAGATGCTAGAGCCAAATTGTCATACACATACTTTGGGGATGCTGTTTATTTTGACACTACTTATAGTAAAAATGAGAATATGTTGCCCTTTGCAGCTTTCATGGGTGTGAATCACCATGGCGATACTGTACTTTTTGGTTGTGCACTTATTTTGGATAAGACAGAATCTTCATATGCTTGGCTGTTTGAGACATGGCTGACAGCAATGGATGGACGGTTGCCATTTTCCTTTACAACTGATGAAGGCAAATCAATAGCAGGAGCAGTTGCAAAAGTATTTCCCCAGTGTTTCCATCGTCTTTGTAGATGGCGAATTTTGTCTAGATGCAAGAAGAAGTTGTCTGATGTCTACATGAGATTTCCCAATCTCCATGATGAGCTCAGAAGATGCATCAATGAGTGTGATACTGAGTCTTCTTTTGATATGTTCTGGGGTAATATTCTTGACAAATATGACCTGCGGGAGAACAGTTGGTTGCGATCAATATTCGAAACAAGGCACAGATGGGTTCCTGCATACCTGACAACAAGCTCCTTCTTTGCAGAATTGACGCTGACCCACAGAGGAGAAACAATCAGTAGGTTCTTTAGGAATAACTTCAGTACAAAAGTTCCTCTTGATGTATTTATCACTAAATTTGACCAACACATAGACAGTTTCTATGTAAATGAAGCACAGAAAGATCTTGCTTCATTTCATTCCGAACAGATCCTGAAAACCACTATAGTCCTAGAAAAACAAGCAAGGAGCATCTACACCAATGCCGTGTTTGAAATATTCCGAATGGAGTTGATCGAATCATTGCAGCATTATGCTGTTAAGGTTCATCAGGATGGACCTTACTCCAAGTACTACGTTGACAAAAATGATCCTCCTACCAGGCACACTGTTTTGTACAATGCTGCTGAGGAGAAGGCTTGGTGTGATTGCTGCAGGTATGCTTTCTCAGCAATACCGTGCAGGCATGTGCTTGGGGTTTTCATATCAGCTGGTATTATCATGCTTCCGGAGCCATGCATCACAAAGCGATGGACAAAGAGGGCAAAGTCAGGGCCAGAGTTGATTGGGCACAATCTTGGAAATGGAAATTGCCACATGGATTCTGCAACTTCAAGGTATAATGATTTAGTTCGTGATGCTACCAAATGTGCAGAGAAGGGAGCTGTATCAGCAGATTCCTTCAGATTTTCAAAGGAAATACTCCGCAAAGCCTTCATGGAAATCAAATGTCTTGGAGAGAAACTGACTAACGATGACCTGCAGCAGGCTGACAATAGATAGTAGTGGTTATCTTGTGAAGCAATTTGAGAGTCTATTTTGAATATATTTAATAGAGGGTGGAAATGAGCTGTAAATTTTGCTGTGCCACCATGATTGCAAGATGAATTTTGCTCTGCCACCAGGATTGCAAGATGCTTGTCAGCTTGACAATGCCAGTGGCCAATCAACATGTTTAACCGTTTGACTGTAAATCTAACCTTGATGTAGTACCAATGCACTGTACTATTGTCAGTGTCATTGTCTGATGCTCTCGATTGTGGGAGTCAGATTGCAATTTTTGACTTCTCGCATGTATGCCTGTTGCCTGCTGCTTCTGCTCATGAATCGTGATATCAACATGTTTTACAAAAATCAAGAAGTCAAAATTGAGTATATTGAACTCCATGTTTGTAGAGGGTTCTTACCTCACATAAAAATCACACAAACTGTAGCATTTTCTCTTGTGTATTTTCAAAATCAAGTTAAATTTCGAACACGCCATTGTTGTGGACTGAATTACTCAACATATAAGCACGGGACCTAACATAAATTTTGAGGCTAGAATTTCAATGAGTTGGTAAAAATACTTCTAATTGTATTTTTTTTTTGTAGAATTCCAGCATAGCCAATCTATTGTCTGAATTCCGTCATAAATTCTTGACATAAAACGTAGTGCCAAGGTAGACATGAAATTTATTTTCCATTCATTTTGTTTGAGTTATACCATAGAAATCTGCAAGGCCCCATCGTATTCAGACGACAAAAAACAAAATCTCCTGGCTCAAATTTTAACACGACACACTGAACTCACGAAAAATTCAAAAGCACTAAAAAATCCCCAAAAATCCAACGGGAAAAAAAAGTGAGAGACGCAGGAATCATCCGAAGAGAGAAAAACAAGCGGCAACAATGGCGGCCACATCCCTCCTCTCCCGCCTCCTCATCCTCCCCCCACCGGCGCCGGCCACCGCCGCCGCCGCCTCGCTCCGGCAGCGAAAATCCTCCTTCGCGGCACTCTCCCTCTCCCAATCCCCCAGCGAGCGGAGGCACCGCGTCGCGGCACGGGCGGTTGCCCCCGCCGCGGAGGAGGCGGCGGCGGAGGAGGAGAAGGGCGGCGGGCTGCCGGCGGCGGAGGCGGAGCGGCTGGCGGAGTTCCTCCGCGAGGACCTCCCCCACCTGTTCGACGACGTCGGCATCGACCGCTCCGCGTACGACGACCGCGTGCGGTTCCGCGACCCCATCACCCGCCATGACGACATCGACGGCTACCTCCTCAACATCCGCCTCCTCAAGCTCCTCTTCCGCCCCGATTTCTACCTGCACCACGTCAAGCAGGTTCATCGCCCGCACCACCGCATTTCCCCCCAATTTCGATCTGTAGCGAGAAATACGCGTGTAAATCGCGATGAATTGGTAATTAGAGTGGTGGGTTTTAGACAGGGCCGTATGAGCTCACCACGAGGTGGACCATGGTGATGAAGTTTGTTCTGTTGCCGTGGAAGCCGGAGCTGGTGTTCACTGGGCTGTCTATCATGGGCGTCAACCCTCAGAATCTCAAGTTCTGCAACCATGTGGTTAGCATTCTTGTTTGATACTGCAGCTTGGAGCATACGTGATATGTTTCTTCGAATTAATGCAAATAAATAATTTAAGGTTCAGGAAATGGATTATTTGTTGTTGAATATACCGGTTCATATGTATGCATAATGTTTTACGAAGTGTACTAGTGAATAGTTAGAGCCTTAGTCCTTAGTAGTCCTGTTTGGAGCATTCAAGGCCTTAGAGATGGTGCATATTATATGTTAAGCATGCGCAGCTTGAAGTTAAGGAGTAGTACTTTTTTTTTTTTGAGAATATTAGTACAACAATTTGGAGTTTTCGAGAAATGAGATGAAGGAGCTCCCTGAAAACGGTCAGAAGATTAGGGATACTATGCTTCTCAGAAGAGTGTTGGAAAGATTTTTCTCATATAGAGAACTCCAAAACACAATAAGTTTACCCAAGTCATCATTAAATAGTACTCCTATAACTTTGTTATATGCTGAAATGCAGGATGTTTGGGATTCAATACAGAATAATGAGTATTTTTCTTTTGAAGGATTGTTGGATGTCTTCAAGCAGGTAATTTTTCGTGAATTGACCTGTTTTATGTGTCAAACTCAAACAAATGTTTGAACTGGAGCGTTTGATTCTGAACAGCTACGGTATTACAAGACCCCTGATATAGAAACACCAAATTACCTTATTCTGAAAAAGACTGCAAACTATGAGGTATTAATTCATTGTATACATTCCCTTCATTTTACGTATTCATATTGAATCTGTAGATCTATGAAGCACCAAACACTGCTATAGTGCTATTGTTTACCATACTGATAGTATTGCCAGTTATTTTACTTGGCGTATGTCTGTGTATAATCTTGCTAATCCGATTTCTATCATAGTCAGAGAACATCTAGTTTATAGCTGTTACTTTTTGGGTTTCTTAAGGTAAAATTATTAACGTAAATGCTTCTTGCAGATTAGGAGATATCCGCCATTCTTAATAGTCGAAGCAAAAGGAGATAAATTAACTGGATCATCAGGCTTTAATAACATAACTGGGTGAGTTATTTGTCCTGTTATAATAGAAATTTAACCCTGTATATCCAATACTGATTAGTTGTAGGTGCTTGTAAATGTAGGTATATTTTTGGCAAGAATGCTTCCTCCGAGAAGATTCCAATGACTACACCTGTCTTCACTCAGGCTTCTGATGACAAACTCTCAGATGTATCCATCCAGATAGTTTTGCCAATGAATAAAGACTTAGACAGGTCTAGCTTGTGCAATGCATGATTTCAGTTACTGAAAGTGTGGTTTAAGCTTCGATTTTGGAGAGCTGTGCAACTATAATTGATACTAGTACTCTTGTTCAATCAGCTTACCAGCTCCAAACACGGAAGCAGTTACCTTGCGAAAGGCAGAAGGTGGCATTGCTGCGGTACAAAAATTCAGTGGGCGACCGAAAGAGGAAATTGTAATCCAGAAAGAGGAGGAGTTACGCTCTCAATTACTCAAAGATGGGTTGAAACCTCAACATGGCTGTTTGCTTGCACGCTACAATGATCCTAGAACACAGAGCTTTATAATGGTATGTTTCCCTTGAGTGCTATCCCTTGTTATTTTAAGCTGAATGTGAAATTTTGGATCTACTTGAATATAAGAGACACTAATGAGCTCTGTTTTATGATTAAATGTTGGAAAGTTGATATTTTATCATCATATTTTTTTTAAGTTTAATTCAACTCTCCTGTGGTGTTCCTTATCAACAGAGAAATGAGGTGTTGATATGGTTAGACGACTTCACACTGGAGTAGTAGTCTTCACTGTCTACAGTACAGTCCCGAGACACATTAGATACTTAGCATTGGAACTTTCAGAGCATCATAGAAAGGTAAAGTCACTGTTCATAATTTATAGAGAATAAAGCATTATTTGTATGATTTTATGGTACTTTAGACCTGCCCATTCTTTCCTCTAAAATAAGATGTGTATTATTTAAATGTTTTAAAATATTCAAAAACAAGTTATTTACCTAAATGTTTCATGCAATTGAGTTGTTCCCCAATCCCTATAGATCCACCATGCCTTTTTGTCAGCCTATTTTGTGCTGCCAAAGGATTGCATTATTTTCACCTAGCTTTTGCGTTATGCAGGTGAAACAAATAGGGAGATGCACGGATGAGATGAAAAGAGAATGTAAATCCTGGAGAGGTCATTATAGTACATGGTAATTCTAGTCCATATGATTGTGTATAGTAAAAGTGATTTGAACAAAATAAAACTGTTTATTTAGGACAAAAGGTATAACAGATTAACAGTCTGCTTAACACCCCTACCCCTCGTCCCAGTGGGGCACCTGGCTACCTGGCATGTGTCTCTTCTGCTCTCTTCCTTTTCCCGTCATCCCTAAGTAACACATCTTTATGGAATATGGTTTGAAGATCTGTCAGTTAAGGCCCTCCCTAGGATTTTTATCATGTCGCACCAACTGACCAAAGCATATTATCTGAAAGCACCACCTCCAAATGGAGTAGCCCTTCCTAGTTAAGGCCCTTTGTTTCTTTGTATTCTTTCCTCGTCTTTGAACAATATTCCGTACTTCAGACCACTTGGGTGTATTGAAGGAGTAAAATAGCTGAAAACTCCTAAGTTGGGCTAAAATTTTGTCGATAATTGGATCCAGGTTGTAGCACCAAACCTTATATGTTCTGGGCAATTATGCTAGCTCAGGACAACCAAACTTTATACAATGTGCTTGATCAATAAGTTCCAAGGGCAGTGCTAGACACTAACGTACATATGTAACATCCAACTATTAAGGAAGTGTAGGTTGGAATTTGCAAAATCTGGGACACACTGTACCATTCCAATAACTCTGACTGATCACCGAACTCTTCGTTTAAATATTTTTCAGCACTCTATTAATTATGGTCTGATCTCAAACAATCATTGGTCCCTGCAATCCAGTCTGTGCTTCAGATGCAATAGATGCTGAAGGTTAGGTCTCTATCTATGTTCAGCTGTCCTTGCCTGTCGTTGCACACATGCAACTCAGCATAGGATAGGACTAATGGTTGGTGTGTGTGTGTTATTGTTAACCAACTATCTCTCTAGAACAATTCATTCATGACTTATTTCCTTTACATCTGGCAGTTGCCAATTTGGCACCTTCTAGCGAACCAAAGGGTTTAAGAACACCTGATGGGTAGAGCTGGATTTATCTGCGGCTTAAGAAATCTTGAAATGTAATACTTCAAACAAATACCCTCAAATATGTTAATGGATAATATATGTATGACCTACTTCATATGCTTAATAAAAAGCCGGGTTCCATTGTGTAAAATGGTATTTCAACAAGATATTATAATACGAAGGAACACTAAAACATGGGGACAAGGTGCACTAGCTTGATCTAATGGTCGCGACGTTTCACAAAATAGCACAACGCGATCAAATCATCAAATAAATTGACTTGATATGAGGCTACAAGGTAATCTGACTTCATCATCCTCATTCTTATATAGTTCCTTGTCGTTCTGTGTCAATGGCTTGCCTAATTGTCTGCTGACATCATTTTATAATGTACACACTTCGCATGAGATCACTACTTTGAAAAATTAAGCCATCAACATATAACATAGTAATTGATACCTTCTGTGGAAGTTCTGCAAGTTGCTTGCTCATCGCATAAATTTGGTCTTTGTATGATATAATTTTTTCAATGACAAGAAGATATATTTTTTAACTTTTTAAATATAAATGGAAATGTTCACTCTCAGCCCCGTTCGATTCAGACATTGGGGTGGGATTATTTCGGACACGCAAAACGAGAAGTATCATTAGCTTATGATTAATTAAGTATTAGCTATTTTAAATTTGAAAAATGGATTCATTTGATTTTTAAAGAAACTTTTTTATAATTTTTTTTCAAATAATACACCATTTAGCGGCTTGGGAAGCGTGCACACGATAATCTGAAAATTAGCCATTTGCTACATATAGATTAGAACGCGGCCTCAAAGTGCCATGCTAGGCATATAACCAACATTACTTAATTATGTTATAAACCTACTGTTGCAAACAAACCTAACACACCGGCAACAACAGTACATACCTTCTAAATACTGTTGCTACCTCCCTGACCAATAACATGATCCTATACTATACATATATACCTTATTTTCCACATATAATAAAAGCAAGACTTGATGGTAGCCTACTATTCCTACATGTCACAAGCTTGCATCGACAAAACGTCCAGCACACGCAAGAATTAAACCAACTACACGTCTGTACCACTGTGTGTCTGTATGACCATATGACTGTAGCAAGACACCCTGCCTGCAACAAACACGCAAGCACAGGGACATAGTGTAGGTGTGTAACGGGACCGGCCATCCGTGGCCTGCATGAATGAGAACATCTTTTATGGCACAACGTACGCACGGGTGCACGTCTCTCTCTCCCCCTCTCTCTCACACACACAGTGTCACAAAGTCTCATTGGAGGGACACGATAATACACAGTGTCACAGAGTCTCATTGGACTATGGGAGGGACACGATAATAACTAGCGGCGATCGATCGACGACGCCACGTCCCCATCTAACAACTGACACGAAATTCAATTCCAAGGGCGCAGCTAGCTTAGCTTGTCTCGTGCCAAAGTTAATTATCATATAGGATTATTTGTTGTGGGTGATGATGCAATCTCATCGACTGATCGATGCATCCGTACGTGGTCAAGATCGATGACGTACGGCGCTAGACACCGTGGATTTACGCGAAATTAATTAAGTCCCTCTTGTTATGCTTAGTTCCACGTCAGATAATAAATAATGTAGAAGCAAAATTAACAAAGTGAGACCGTATTCAGATCACCAAGGGGTATCAATGAGCCAAAAGCTCGGCCTCGCCGGTTCAACATTCGAGCGTCCAAACAGACTCAACTCGAGCTCGACTGAAGCAATGTATCGTACTACTCCCTCCGTCTCTCCTAGTATAAGAGATTTTTTTCAGGTAAATGTAAATGGAAAATCCTTTACCTCTAAAAACGAAGGAAGTATATTTTAGAGTAAGAGGTTATTCAGATTATTGTCACTTGAATATTAATTTTTGTTGTTTGGTAAAGCCAAACTTTGATAAGTTGGTGGCATTGCCATTTTTCTCAGTATTTTTTGTAAGCTTTTAAAAAAAAAGACAGCAACAAATTACCAAACACATCCGATGTTTGTAAGCTTTACCACACAATGGTATGATTTGAAAGGACAGCATCTGAACGGCCCCTAAATTTCACGAAACTGCAAATACTTTGGCTAAACTATTGTAAAACTACAAGTTTAAGGATATGTATCACAGAGCTATAGACTTACCATCAAATTTATCGCAAACCACATATCTAAGATATTTATCAAAAAAACTACAAAATTAGTGATGAAATTATAAACGAGAAACACTACCTGCAGAGATAAGAACGCTCCCGTACGTTGCTTGGTTGGTCGGTAATTTACAGTACGTGCACACTTGAGAAGGTCTAATGTACACTCCCGTTAGCCCAAACAGAGCGTAAAAACTCCCGGCAGGAAAAGCAGACCGCCGCCGTGTGTTGTGCGCACGCACGGAGTTTAGGGCCTGTTTAGGGGAGCTTAACATTCTGAGAAGCAGCTGTCTGGTAGCCAGCTTCTGAGAATCTAAAACCCAGCTTCTGGTTTCTTAGTTCATTTTTCAGAATCTGTAACTACAGCTTCTAAGGAAGCTGTGAACCGTTTAGGACAGCTTCTGCCAGCTGTAGCTTGTAGCTGACAGAAGCTCCCCCAAAGAGGCCCTTAGCTCTGGCAGAGAAAGAGCATCGGATAAAGGAGAGGACGGAGGAGGACCGCGCGAGCCGGCGCCGCGCCGGAAAGTGTACTGTACGTACGGGATGATGTTGCAGGCAAGGATCGAGAGATCGATCGATCGAAAAGCATGCAGCTGCAGGATGCCAGGTTCGTCACATGGGTGTGGTCGTGTTGCTGCCGGCCCGGCCGGCCACTTCATATGCTTGCAGCGTAGTTGCATGCGCGCAACATTGCCTGCGTGTGCTACAATGCCTGCGTCTGTTCGCCCACATTTACATCGTTGTATCGATATATGGCATGATATATATGATGCAGGAAATTAAGGGGATTAATTACGGGAGAGCCGTGCATAATCGATCCTATCCATGGCGTAAGTGCGTAACCAGGTTTGCAATTTCGTTTCGTACATTATTTTCCACCAGAGGGATTGAAATTTCCGAGATCTTGAAAATTTAGGATATTTGGAAACTTTTGATATGAAACAAATTAAATTTTAAATAAATCTTGACCAAATTTAAATAATTTTGATAAAATTTGCAAATAACTTAAAATATTTTTTAGATTTCCAAAATTCCCATGATACCGGGGGGACTGAAATTCCCGAATTTTTGGTAATTAAAAACAAAATGACAAACCTATCACCGGCGGCCCATTCATTTTGTGTCTTTTCAATTAGGAGATGATATGATGCTGCAACATCACCAACAAGCTAGAACTGAAGCTCCATGCATATGAATAGTACTCCTACGGTCCTACCAATCGAAGATTTAATGCATGCTGCAGCATTTGTACTTGTACGTACGCTAGTATCGGTAGTAGTATGTACTGTTGCTGTACTGTACATGCCAGGGCCGGCATGTATGCAGTGCTACTCCGGTATTAGCTTAGACCCGACCTTCTGTTGTGGCCTGGTCGAAAGGAGAGAAAAGCCATGAATATTGCAATGATTAATCGAGATCGGCTCGTTAGCTAGAGTGAGGCCAATAACTGGTCATGTACGTTACGTCAACTTAGAAATTAAGGTCAATCTTCTTATCTCGAAGAAAAAGGGGCGTAAATTAAAGCTCAGGAAGAAGAAAAAGGGACCGTAAGAGTACGGGAAGTTTTTAGTAGTTTTTTTGCTGGTACCAAGAGGAGGGGCAGAGGATTGGTATCGGAGCGACACACCGATACAAAATTTGGTACCATAAAAATCTTGATCTCTTGGCTGTAGCCGGGGTGCCACGATGGCAACCAAAAAGGCCAGTTATGTGAGCTGAATCAGTCAATAGCCTGATCGTGAGAATAACACCTTCCTCACTTAGGCTCACATCGGCTGGCTGTTTTATTTGGCCAATAAGCCAAAACTAAATATGGCTTCTCAGCCGCACACAGCTATCCGCTTGGCTCAATTAGCTAAGCAAATGGGCTTCCGCTGAATATAAAAAAACTTTAAACAATCATCCAATCATGTCCTCGCTGTCATATATACTACACACCACCTATCTGTTTCCTCTTTAAATTTCGACGCCATTTTATTTATTTTTCCTCATGCCATGTTTTGCTTTTCTTTTCCAAAGATGAAGCAAGGGAGTAATGTAGATCATTTGATCTACTAATCTTAATCTGTTAACCCTAAGATCATTCAAATGAGGAAATTTTAGGGTCACTAACCATTGTTTGAAGCCATGGCTAATGATTGCTTGCGGTAGAGGCCGAAGTGAAAGTAGGGTTCACAGTGAACCATCCTGGTGTTAGTCGGTATATGCGATGTATACGTAGTAGTGGTGTCGCCGGCTTGATCACGTAGTGGTCGCCAGCGGTCAGGGACAGCATGAAATTGATGGTCTTCAGGACGCACCGTCGAGAGATGGCCACATGTTTCCTCTCCAGCACTTCTAAGAATCGATTAGGGTTTTGGGTATCGGGAAGCACGAGAGTGAGAAAAGATCGATTATCTCTCTCAGTAAAAGCTTCCCCTTTTAATCTAGCGCTGAGGTCTGAGGGGATTAGGGGCAATCGATCGGAAACATGCAAAGTTTTAATGCTGACGATCATTACGCTTAATTAGCCATTAAATCATTAATTAATCGTGTTAATTGTGCATGGCAACGGGTAGAAGGTTGCCCTGCGTGATTCTCTCCCGGTTTCCATGTCAAGAGTTCAAATTCCTAACAAGTAACCCAAATATTGCCATGAATCCATGACAGGTCTGAAGTTTGGAAGTGACTCACATCATGGATCAGAGGGTGAGACCTGAGCTCAATGTTGGCTCCCTAGTTAATGGTCAAGCGATCTAGAAGGTCTACGGTGCTAATGACGGGGACAAGTAACTTGTGTGCTTTGTGTTCAAAAGGAGTGCTACGTATATTGTTTGGCATACTTCAATAGAGTTTAGAAATATATTGCACCATGCGAAAATAAATTATCAAACACCCTTTTGTTGAGGAAGTTTGGTGACTGGTGTGAGAGGTTGTACCATACCATGCCAACAACCCGCTTTTGCTAGGTGAGATGAGAATGGAAGTTGGAGAAAATGTTAGGGGTTAATTTGAAATTTGGTTACATCTTTTCAGGTACCAATTGCAATTAAGTTTAAGTTTGAATGAGGAAGGGACTAGACCACTTAGAGAAAAAACTGAACACTATTGCCGGCATGTCTTATGTGGCATTTTTCTTCGCACGAGGGTGGTACTTCATATTAATCATGATACCATACTAATCATGCTCTAACGGTCCTGACATTGGTGGTATATCAGGTAGCGTACCTTCTATCTAGAAGGTTGTACATTACTAGTAGTACATACACGAGGGTATAGGCATGTAGCATGCCAACTTCATGCATGTTGTATTCAAGCAATTTAAACCTGCCTTTGATAGCTAGGCTAGGGGGAGGCCAATAACGGGTACCGTACGTACGTACGTACCCTGCGTAGGCCTTGTTTAGTTTTTCCTAAAAAACATCACATTGAATCTTTAAATATATGCATGAAGCATTAAATATAGATAAAAAATATAACTAATTGCACAGTTTGGATGAAAATTGCAAGACGAATCTTTTGAGCATAATTAGTCCATGATTAGCCATAAGTGTTACAGTAACCCACATGTGCTAATGACAGATTAATTAGGCTTAATAAATTCGTCTCGTGGTTTTCTGACACCTCATGTAATTAGTTTTTTAGTTAGTCGCTGAAATAACCTTCCGACATCCGGTCAAACATTTGATGTGACATCCAATCCAAAATTTTCTCCAACTAAACACACCCTTACTATCTAGTTAGAAAAGGGCCTTAATTAACCTCCTCAAGAGGTTATAAATGTTTGTATCGTTGTACTTAGAACAAATTTCACAAAACCCAGGTTTTGGGATACTGTAACATAAAACAACAAATTTTACAATTTGTTTCATAAAACCTCAGATTTTGAGGCAAAATGTTTAAGAACCCTATAAGCTTATATCATCCACGTGGCTAATATTTAGGTCTATATATAAGTATGAAAAAATGTATGAGATATTTTTTAAGTACATATACATGCCACCTATTTTTGAACAAGTGTTTATCCTTAATTATTTAAGTGTTTGTTTATATAGTTAAAATATTATCATGTCACTGTTAGTTGGATTATATTTAATTTTAATAGTGCATTGCAGAATTGGCGGAAAAAGATAAGTAAACATAAGAGATGTGTATTTTAAATCAACTAACATGAATTTATGTAAAAATAATCGTGTATAGTAGTGAAATGAGTATTTTATAGAAATATGAGTTTCTTGTAACATTTTCCCCTAAAACATGGGGTTCTTTGAAACAAATTATAAAACATGTGATTTTGTGTTATAGGTGACTCAAAACCTGGGGTTTTATGAAATTTGCTCTTGTACTTATTGGTCCTTAGCATAACTTATAGCTTCAGCTAATCCTCAAGAAAAATAAGTGATATCTTTATCAAAATAGAAGTTACCCTTTTCAGAGTTCCACCAATTTCCTCATAGTCCATTGTATATCTTGAGTTGGAAGATTTTGAAAGGAATTTTCATGGTAATGGTCTAAACTATAAACCCTAAATTTATGCAGCATTCTTATCCAGTAAGAATAATAGGAATTTATGGATCACTATAACAAATTTGATTTTTGAGTTCGTGGACATCTCATACGGATCTGGATAAGACGCAGACGCGTATGTGATAATTATGAGCCGGGGAGACGCTTTAACCCATATGAGAAAATCAATTTTCGTAGGCGGGCTATTTAATAGGTCTGCCAGCAAAAATAGGTTATTTTTGTAGACATGCCTTCGTATAGTATGTCTGGGAAAACCAACCGGCGATCTAGATATCACATTCGAAACTTTAAACCCTAGCCGCCACATATGGGAGTGTTTGGTAGGGTGCATCCAACCTCACTCAGGCTCCATGCATGTAGGCTTTGGTTGTTTGATTGGTTGACAAGGGTCACTCACATGCATGGTTTATTTGATGCAAATGTGAAGGATGACATGGCCAGCTGGAAACAGATTTTCATCTCGTATCCCATGAGCCTGGCTGATGTGGGCAACAAATAATAATGTGGCAAATTTTGATTTGTTTCGGAACTGAAAATTTTCCAACCATGTGTGAAACCAAACAACTACAAAGGATGGCCTGACTTTGCATATGCAGGTAACCAAACACCCATACATTTCTCACACTGAATAGGACGAACTGAGCCAAGAGCTTCACACCAGCCATGCTGAACTTATCAAGGCAACCAAACACACCCATTAAAACATCCTCTTCTACCCTTCCCGCTTATTCTCCTACCCGCTCGTCTCCTCACCTCTCTGCCAGTTCCTCTTGGCATGGCGACAAGCCGACGACGACAGCGACAAGTGAGCGGCTGGATCTGGCGGCGACGACAACGACAACCTTGAGCGGCAGTGAGTGCGGCCACCACATCGACCTCAAGTGATGGCAGATGCGAGTGGGTGGCAATGAGCTACAGGGCCTTGGTGACAACTACGACGAGCGGCGGCGATGGCGTGCCTCCTTTCTCGCTGGTGCTCCGGGCTAGGGTTTGAGTATATTTATTTGGTTTTCTTTCTTTTTTTTTGGGGGGGGTGGGTGGTGTCGGATATCTTTTTTATCGATGAAAAATTATTTTGCATAGGAGTAGGATGGCTTAACTAGCCCGTATGCGAAGATTAATTTTCTCATATGGGCAAGAGGCGGAACCAAGAAACTATCACGAATAGGGCTCACTTTGATGAGCCATTGACAAATTACTTTATCTCCTAAGAGTTTTCATAATATTTTTGATGCCCCGTTCTTGTTTCCGCCCATGCATATGGGTTCTGGCCTGCATAAGAAAATGGGTATTTCTATATAACTATTCTCCTAGGTTGGCTGACTGCCCGTCTGCGAAATTCTTTTAGGCCCATATGCAAAAACTCAATCCGTAGTGGTGGATTTTTTTGGTATGTTTTTAGGTTTCGGTTTAGTTTCTGTAAAAATGCTTTGAATTCATGTATTCAAATTGAGATCCGTATGGTCGTTCTCTATCACAACGCAGAATTAAACATGTAGAGCGATTGATTAGTAACACATAAATTACCTCAATTGTATTCTTTTCCTGCAGATAGCCATTGACCAACGTCAAGCAAAGTGGGATAGAGAGATAGTATATCCGATATATATTTTCCTATAGGAAAATCAAGTAAACAAAGGCAGGAATAATATTTTGGCAATGCACATTCTTGCCTAATTAATCTGCTCTCGAAGTGCAGCTCTCTCTTTCTCTCTTCCAACCCCAACCAACTACCACACGGCCGTTTGAAGCTAGTCAAAGTCCTGCAATCTACGGCTATAGCTAGCTACTTTCAACAGGGTAACGGTGGCTAATCGCTCAATCGCGTTGTCATGCCGTGCATGCACGTTGATTTTTATTTCATCGATCGATCTCTACACGAAAGCCAGCTTCGTGCAACGTACGTTGGCCAGTTGTGCCAATTTCGATCGAGCTTCCGTGCACTTGCATTGGCCGGTCTATTTGTCCTCGATTTGCTGACCGGCGAAAATATTTACGTGTTTGACAGCGAAAATTATATGGCTCACCTAACACAGAACGTCACTGTCAGCCAAGCTTGGTTAGCAAATAGACCACGGGACGTAGATTGCTAGCTGAGGGGGTCTTCACGAATTTTGACTTGACCAAAAGCGACAGATCAGATGCTACTGAGTAATAATATATTAATACCGCTTTTCTTCGAGGGTAAGATTAGGTAAATTGCACTCATGTACGATGAGGAGGAAATATGCTATCTGTTTTTGTTTCTCTTTTAAGTTACATACAAGATATGTAAACGCTCAGTTGATACCAAACCCTGCGGCACAATGCTTATCTAGCTTATCGCCTAGGCTCCGTTTTATACGTAAGAGTTTTAATTATTTGTTTGAAACGTTTGACAATTCATTTTATTTTTATTTTGTCTGTGACTTACTATATTAATATTATTGAAAATACTTTAAGCATAAGACTTATTCTTTTATTTATATTTACACTAAATTTTTGAATAAGATGAATAGCCAAACAATACAAGCAAAAAGTCAAAACTCTTGCATTATGAAATAGAGATAATGATCATCTCACCACATTCTTTTCAGCTACTTCACTAATTGCAACGAATTATCTGCTTCACATGTATAAAATTTGGTTTTTAATAAAAAAAATTTATTGCATTGCCTACAGACCCCTTCGTCCGAGCTAATATCCCTAATTTGTTTCTCAATATATTTAACTATCCCTACAATAAAGTAGATAATATGCAGCAATAATCCGATTGAACAAAGGTAGACTTCTAAAGGTTTTTTGACGGTTGACCTTGGCATGGCTTTTCATAAGTGCTCGTGCGTGATGGATATTCTTGCTGATACAAAAAAGGTATGATCATATGGAATTAGTAAAAGAAGCTTATGCATAGTAGGAACGATGTAATTATGTATTTTGAAATATTAATTTTAGTTAGCTCAGAAACCATACAGGCTAATTTTCTTTATCTCCAAAACGAAATTGAGAAGAAATATCCCTATATACACCCAAAGTCGGTTTTCATATGTGCCATTCAATTCGTTATTGCCTTACTATACCACCACCATTAGCTTTATGCTAGATATCCATTTTACTAGCACGAAATTAAAAACCAAATTGCCCTTGTGTGCGTTACAGAGGACTATGAATATTATAAACTAAATAATGAGAGAAAATACTAACCTTAATGGATAACACATTGTGAACCGGCAATGATGTTGAAGCTAGTCTTCCCCGCTGGGCTAGATATTCAAGACAAAATAGTCATGCAACCTTATCCCCTAATAACACTACTATTTTTACCTAAAAGTAAACTATCATGAGTGGCATAAGAGAGAGCGAAGAAAAACTGAGCAGTAGCATATATGCGAATAGTGAGATCTGAAGGGCATATAAGATGTGAATTTTAATTGGTATTTAGAGAATTTTCTCAATCTCAACGAAATTTTGTTCCATGGTACATATTTACATTTATAAAAGTCTCAAAGACCAGTAATATGGTTAAATTCTGGTCAAAATAGGACTTAGATTATTACTAGTCCTTCTTGTAAAATTATTTTCAGCTCAAAAGGAGTTGTCAACATAGAAATTAGTCCAGTACTTAGACCTGGTGCATACTACATACACTGTAGTTCGTGAAATTTTTTTACGAAAACATCACATCAAACGTTTGACTAGATGTCGAAAGGTGTTTTTAGACACGAATGAAAAAACTAATTTTCACGACTAGCCTGTAAACCACCTATGGCTAGTCATGACATAATTAGACTCAAAAGATTCGTCCCTCGTCTACAGTCCAACTGTGTAATTAGTTTTATTATATATATATTTAATACTTCATGTATGAGTTTAAAGATTTGATGTGATATTTTTAGGTGAAAATTTTTTGAAACTAAACAAGGCCTTAATCTTCTTGAAAATGTGTCATTATTATTCACTTCCAGAAGGTTCCAGCCTTCCAGGACGACCCACATGGGTCCACCGTTGGTCCCGTATTCACCGACTCACCGTGGCCAACTGCGTGGGCCCCACATGTGCTATGAAAAAAAAAAGTAGTGGGTGGCCATCGTCGCTGATACAGGTCGATCCCAGCCGTCGATTTGGCACTGGATTTCCGGTTCACGTGGCCGAAAACGAGTGTTGTTTTACTCATGAGTACTGGAGCTTGCAGAAAATTACGAACATAAAAACCTCCGGATCCTTGTGTTTATACAAAATCACGCACAACGAAAAAGATGTTTGTTTGTTTTGCAATTGGGATACTTTATTATTTTATTTTGGGGAGTAAAATTGACTTCTTTCATATAAATAATAACTCATTTTATGTATTGGTTTTGGTAATTTGGATCATGGTCTATTCTATATACCATAGTTAAGATAGAGCGAACTTGATTAGTGTGTTGCATAAACGTTTGAAAAAAATTATATATCAATTCAGCTTGGAGATTTTGAGAGTTTAATCCATTAAAGAAATATATCACATAATTAACGTGGAACTTTAATCTTATCCAATAAAAAATACTATTTTACTCCCCAAAATTTTTCATAAGATCACTTAATCCCTAAGACAACATTTTACACTCGAACTATATAGTGTGGTTCACTTTACTCCCTAATGGTATTTTTTTAGGGCTAATTGGATCCATGTCATTGCAATTTTTTAGAGTTGAAGATATGACATCCGTTAGTCAATGACATATGGGGCCACGTGAGTCAATGACATGTGGGTCAGGATAGTATATCTCTAATTCTGAGAAATAGTAAGCATGGCTCTAATTTTCCTTTTTTTTTATCTGTTTCTCTTTATAAGATGTATTTTGAACTAAAATTTTTGTAGGATTGATAGATGTATTGCAACTTACTTCTCAACATTTATTTAGATTTTTTTTACCACTTCTTGCATATGTTGGAAATATTTAAGACTGATTTAAATATCATGATGAGGATTAAAATGGATTCATGCATTTTTTTTATTTTGGGTCTTTCTCAACTTGAAGTTTCTTCATGCAAAGTACGAGGTGCAAGACAAATAAATCAAAATTGAACTCCATGGTTTGAATGATTTTGCATGTATCTCAAAGTTAGTTTACACTTTTTTTTACCTGTTTACATAAACATTAACAAGCTAAAGAGCTGTTATACAATCTACAAATAAAAAAACTTTGTATAACAAACATGCACCAGTTAATACCAGGCATAAAGGGCCTGTTCGGCTGGCTAACTGGACTAAATGGTATTTTTTATAAGAGTGGGTTAGGCTGAATGAATTTTTCTTAAAAGCAGCCAGCCAGCCGAACATGCTGAAAATGTTTGTCCAATCCATATCCATAAATAAATGAATTTGCTACATGTACTAATAAATAAGGTGATATGTACTCGTCCACTAAAATGGGAAAAAATAGGGTTGAAATTGTAAACAGCAGAAGAGAATTCTAGGGTGAATTTTCTCTGGGCTATCGTCGTTTCCCTCTTCCCTCCTCTATTAAAGCCGCCTCCTATCCTTTGTTCCCGTGCCCCGTGTGGTGCTCTCGCTCGCGGCCGTATTCAAGAGACAAGAGGAGGGGCGGCTCGAGTCGTCTTCCTCCTCCTCGCCGCATCCGATCGCATCGCAAGATCTCCCTCCTTTCATCCTGCAAACCCGCCGCCTAGGTACGCACGCCCGCCTCAAAAATCTCCCTTTTTTCTCTCCTCCCCCTCGACTCGCCGCCCCGCATTGCGGCGGGGTTTCTCTTCACGCGCAATTCGTGCGGTTTTTGTGGATCAAGAAGAACCCGTCAGATTTAGGATTTATTTGCGCTTTACATATCAATTCCTGAACCAGATTCAAAGATTTAAAATTCGTTCCCCACCGGGATCTTGCCATTTCGGTTCTCGCCGCCGCAAATCTGCGATTTTTATTTCTGTCTAAACTCTGTTTCTTGGTTCTGTCTCCACCAGCAACAATGGAGACCTCGTCGCCGGCGGCAACGGCGGCGGCGGCGCCAGCGGCGGCGGAGCCATCGCCTTCGAGGCGGCGGCTGCCGGACTTCCAGCAGTCGGTGCGGCTCAAGTACGTGAAGCTGGGTTACCACTACCTCATCTCCCACGGCATGTACCTGCTGCTGTCCCCTCTCATGGCGCTGGTCGCCGTGCAGCTCTCCACCGTCTCCCCCGGCGACCTCGCCGAGCTCTGGGACCAGCTCCGCTTCAACCTCCTCTCCGTCGTCGCCTGCTCCACCCTCCTCGTCTTCCTCTCCACCGTCTACTTCCTCACCCGTCCCCGCCCGGTCTACCTCCTCGATTTCGCCTGCTACAAGCCGGAGCCCGAGCGCAAGTGCACGCGTGAGACCTTCATGAAATGCTCCAAACTCACCGGATCCTTCACCGAAGCCAATCTTGATTTCCAGCGCAAGATCCTCGAGCGATCTGGCCTCGGTGAGGATACTTATCTCCCTCCGGCTGTGCTCCGTGTTCCGCCCAATCCGTGTATGGATGAGGCGCGGAAGGAGGCCCGTGCCGTCATGTTCGGCGCCATTGATGAGCTCCTCGCGAAGACGGGGGTGAAGCCCAAGGACATTGGGGTTCTTGTTGTCAATTGCAGCTTGTTCAACCCAACACCGTCGCTCTCGGCGATGGTTGTTAACCACTACAAGTTGAGGGGGAACATTGTTAGTTACAACCTTGGAGGGATGGGTTGCAGCGCTGGGTTGCTGTCGATCGATCTTGCCAAGGATTTGCTGCAGGTGCACCCGAATTCGTATGCGTTGGTGATCAGTATGGAGAACATCACGCTCAATTGGTACTTTGGGAACAACCGGTCGATGCTCGTGTCGAATTGCCTGTTCCGGATGGGCGGCGCCGCGATCCTGCTGTCGAACAAGAGGTCCGACCGCAGGAGGTCCAAGTATGAGCTGGTGCACACCGTGCGCACGCACAAGGGAGCCAATGACAAGTGCTTCGAGTGTGTCACCCAGGAGGAAGATGAGATCGGCAAGATCGGGGTGTCGCTATCCAAGGATCTCATGGCAGTGGCTGGAGATGCTCTGAAGACAAACATCACCACGCTTGGGCCGCTTGTGCTCCCGTTGTCGGAGCAGCTTCTCTTCATGGCCACATTGGTTGCCAAGAAGGTGCTCAAGATGAAGATCAAGCCATACATTCCTGATTTCAAGCTAGCGTTCGAGCACTTCTGCATCCATGCTGGTGGTCGTGCTGTGCTGGATGAGCTGGAGAAGAACTTGGAGCTGACTGACTGGCACATGGAGCCGTCAAGGATGACGCTGTACCGGTTTGGCAACACATCAAGCAGCTCGCTCTGGTATGAGCTGGCGTACACCGAGGCAAAGGGGAGGATCAGGAAGAGGGACAGGATCTGGCAGATTGCATTTGGATCTGGGTTCAAGTGCAACAGCGCTGTCTGGAAGGCACTGCGAACGGTGAATCCGGCGAAGGAGAAGAACCCCTGGATGGATGAGATTGATAACTTCCCAGTCGATGTCCCAAAGATTTCAAAGGTTGGAAATGCTTGACATGGAAGCCTTGTTTGTCTCAAGAGTAGTAAAGTACGGTGGGTTCATTGGCATTGGCATTGGTATTGGTATTGACAGGGAAAGAAGTTTATCTTCAGAGTTCCAAATCCATTTGCAATTGTTCGGAGTTCTTTGTTTTCAGTGGTAGCATCTGTGAGGGGAACTTAAATACTGTAGCTGATTCAATTAGGTAGAAACTGGGTGTGTTCTCTTCTCTAGGTCTGTCTGATAATGCTGTATTTATTCAGATTGGAGAAAACAATTCGAATTTCATGTGACATTCATCACCGCTTGATTGTGATTGCTCTTGTAGCACTGTCACATTCTCAATTATTCAATTGATTGGTTCTAACATGATGGTGTGGTGTCTTATTCTTCTGTTGGATTTGCTTTGGTTGTTCCTCTGAGTTTGTGTGCCAATGAATGTGATGTTGCCATATGTATGCCGTGGTTGTGCAAACAAACTTTCAACATCTTCTCTATAGATCTGAGCTTGCTGCCGGAATGATTTGGCTATGGAAATGAATGTCAATTCTGCATTAAACTTGTATTCAATGTCCAAGCTGTTCACTGTTGCTGTGTAGTACTTGTAGTCTGTGTCAAGGTTATTGTGGGATTTTTCAGGAATTCTGAAAATAGTTGAATGTTGCGTGGTTAATTGCAGCATTCAGAAACACTGCAATTGCAGGCATTTTCAGGCATGCTGACCTACAGTGAAAACTGCAGATGATGTAAAATTAAACCAAATTGATGTGCATATGTATATCCAGGCTGCCAATGCAAGTGTGTGCTGCAGCGGTCGGCACAATGTATCTGGCTGGCTGCTGCCTTGTGTAGCTGCAGGAGGATATCTGCTTGGCTGTAATTGCCAAACAACTACCGCTTCTGCAGACTGGAACAAATGGGCCATTCTGAAAGTATAATTATCATATTAGCAAGTTGCAAAACAGAAGCCCTTACAATAATCCTGTAACACCCACGTGAACCTGATTGAGGCACCGCTAGCACGCAGGAAACAAATCCAGGCTGCTTGAGCACCTTTTTCTTCATCACCACGAGTTCATGTTCAACATTTCTATTTGTAATTGAAAAAATGGAATGATCACCTGATGTGGTCTGCAAGAAACCAACTTGACAAAAATTCAAGTGATCTTTCTTGATCATACAATCACCATCACAGAGGCTGGATGAAATGGAGACGTAACCATGGGATTTTACCATCAAATCCTGGTATTGCTAGTACAGTCTCAACAGTCTAGTACCAATCATGAGGTTGGATGCCACTAATCTGAAGAGCAGCTTCACATGGTCGACACTGCTTGATGCTGATGCTGATTGTGATCGTGGAAAGGCCGCGTATTTGCAATGGTAGGATCACATGGATGAGCATGTGAAGCGATTCCTCCTGCAGGTGCCGTGACGAGGAACAAGCACGCACGCACAGCACAACGATGCCATGTCCAAAATGTCCCCCATAAATAAGTACCATTTACAACGCTGAAAACAAATCATGAATAAGATCAAGAACATGCATCGGAAAAATTGGCGCACTAGCTTAAGATCTGGCTATTGGTCAACGATACTGCACTATCTTACTGATCATATCAACAGAATGATTATCTTACTGATCATATCAACAGAATGATTGAGTTCGACGCAAATCTGAAAATAGATGTCTAGCTTCACTTGAACTCATGCTAAGATCAGTCTGATGTAGAGGATACTACGAAGAGAATATACGTAGATCGACAGATGAAACGACAAACCATAGACGACAGCATCGTATGCATGCATCCAAAGAGAGCACACACAGCGGCAATTAAAAAAAAACAAGTCATTTTGACAAGAAAGAAGTCTGTAGAGAAAAGAGTCCATAGAAGGGTGAGGGGGCAAAAAACCGGTGAACACAATGTCATCTGTTTCACGGTCACCAGCGGCATACAAGACTACTTCACTTCTTTCTTTTTTTTCGCAAGCACGATACTCAACTACCAACTTGCTTTCCTCTGGGTTTATTTTGGCACTTTAGATAGGTAAGATAGATGCTATCCTGACAGTTTGTCTATTTGGCGAGGGACCCCATACAGAAATCCACCGTTGTTGCTCACGGAGGGCAAGATCTCCCCCCTTGCGTCGGGAACGAAGGGCGTCAACAAAAGCAAGGGAGTAACGGGAAGAGAGGAGCATCGGCAAGCAATCTCCCAATAAACACCAAGCACTGCCATGTTTGCCAACCTTGTAATCCTACCCCTCAGTCTGCTGCTGCTCCTCCTCCTTGGGAATGTGGAAGCCTTCAATCTTGTGCGCAACTTCATTTACCCCAGCTGTAGGTTTGCCATTTGCATTGATCGCCTCATTGTCATCAGCGTTGGGTGGGCTAAGCTGCCAGATCCGGATGGTGCCATCTTCTGATCCTGATGCATAAGATTCCCCGCCTGGTGCGAAGCGGACACAGTGGACTGGACCATGATGCCCCTTGTTACAGGCTGCACATTGTTAAAAATAGAACCAATCAGATTCACTGGAACAGAGAGCGCAAAGATAAGTAAAGTAAGAAATTGTTCCTCGAGATTTAAGACTGAAACAGAACTAATGCATAGCTTACATACTCCCTCCATATCTTTTTATTTGACGTTGGTTAGCTCAAAGCCTCAAATTTGAGCTAATCAACGTCAAATATATAAAATCAGAGGGAGTACATGACAAGAAAAGCGCGGTGCTACTATATACTCCCTCAAGTCATATTTGATGTTTAGGGCAATCTTCCGTCAAACTTTTTAGAACTTTGACCATTAGTAACTTCTCAAAGGCTTAGCTTATTAAGAAAATGTTGTGTAGATTTTCCTTGAAAAATAGTATTCATAATATCATAAACTTATTAGAATTTATATATTTATTCTAGAATTGTATATCTCTGTATCCATTATGCACAAATAAAAATAGAAAATATTTTTTTGATCACACTAGTGATTCATGGTCCCCACCATAAGATAGTTACTTAAACAGTGGAAACAACTGTCGAAAGCTGTTATCATAAATGCGGAAGGACTGTTAGAAATTCCTAAACAGAAGATCAGTACAACACAATATCTGAACACAGGATTTTAGTTTCAAGTTATCAGTTGCAATCGAGACATGTGGTCAATGGTCAATATCAAAGCCATGTTACAATACTAGTAACATGTTTAAATGCTCTTAAGGTCACAATAGTGGAAGATAATGTTCTCATTTTGAAAAGGTAAAACAGCATGAAAATGTTAGGGACAAGAGTATGAAAAATATAGATTGCTTACTTATTTCTTCACCAGTGAAGAAATCAAATACATGAACCCACATATCTTCTCCCCCAACAATAAATTTGCTCCCAGATTTCGGTTCCAGTGAAGCTGACTCCACAGTGCAAGGCATATCGTAGCTTTTAACAAGCCCAAAGCTGCAAAATAACCATAAACAAAGTTTGTTGGAAAGGATTCAATCATATTGCATGACACAAGACAAATGTTACAAGGGTGGTAGGAATAATACGTACTGATTAGCATCCCAAAATTTAACACTCGACCCATCAGTTGTAGTGATGAACCTGCTGTCCTGACTTACTTCTGCGCAAGTCACAGGTGACTTGGTTTCAAGAGTTTGGACAATTTTTCCAGTCCTGACATCCCACAATCTGTACCGTGCCATAACAATTAACCAAGAGGAACAAAATATAATAAAACTTGGAACATAAGTGGTAGCAATTCTTCATTGAATTAAGGTATTTTTCTGGACACACCTTACTCCTCCCATATCAGAGCACGAGCTTAGTATTGTTTGATCACTATGAAGCCAGGCAACAGTTCGCACGTTACCAGGTGCTTTGTCAAGTTCTCTTGGAGCTGCATCTGGACGGTTCATATCATACACACGCAAAATCTTTTCCACACCTCCGGTCAGCAACAGGTGGGTATCCTGCAGTGCCAATTGGCCATTTAATTTTTCCAGATATCAGAAGAGACCAACTGTTTTGAAAATTAAATTATGCAAAATAGTCCAGATACCAGAAGATGCCAAATAAGCTATTAACAGTTCCATGGATATAGGCTTAGTTTTGTTGTTTTAGCTGATATAGGCTTAGTCAGTAAGGCTGCGTTCAGAAGAAGCAAAAGAAAACAGTGCCCTCCTAAAACGCACAGTAGAAATGCTACATTAACATGCGCACGCAAAACGAGGTGCTAAACCGTGTATTTTTTGAAAAAATTTTCTACATGAAAGTTGTTTAAAAAAATCAAATTAATCCATTTTTTAAGTTTAAAATAGCTAATACTTAATTAATCATGCGCTAATGACGTTTCTCGTTTTTCGTGCGACACTATTCTTTTTTGAAGTTGCTGAGCACTTTTTTTTTTCACTCAAACGAACGCAGCCTAAGTCATTAAATATTTGTCCCATGGAAGCCCATGGCCAATATACATTTGGCACATTTTTATTAAGACCTGTTATTGATCTGTGGCCAGTCATAAGGATCAACAGGCCTTAAGCCACACTGTGCTGGCAAATATTCAATGAAAAGAAAAGGATCTATAAGGGAGAAAAAGAAAAAAAAAATCAAGCTAACATTGATGGTTCAAAAATCAAAACATTCGCAAAGCATTACCTCAGAAAATGCACATGCACGCACAATGTGCTTGTGTTCAAATGAGTGTAGCTCATCACCTGTTAGTGCATCCCAAACTTTGCTGGAAAAGAAATCAACACACAACTATCACAAGGCTATCACAAGAGCAAAATAATCTGGGAATGAACATAACTCTTAAGTACTAACACTAAATAACTAGAGTATTAATTGGGTAGCAACAATCTGTTACTTCTATGTGCTGTAGATCAAATTCACGAGATGAACATCAATTGCCTACTTGAGTGTATTATTCATTCTTAGCTAATTTATGCACAGCAACCAGCTTCTGGATACACCATAAAATTGTCCATAACTATAAACTCCTTGATAGACTAATGTCTAAGTCATGTGTTACAATTAAAACTTTGTTACACTATACACATGCAGATAGCTAAAACATAGATGTACAAAAAAAAATGTTCGTTTTCTAAATCATCCTCATAGGTTCCATCCACGTAATCTTCATGTTGAATCATCAATCACTTCTGTTTTGGTTTATCATGAATGTAATCAAGAGCAGATAATCCAAAACAAGCTAGTCTAAACCACTATAAAGAATTCCAATGCTGAAATTTGCAGTCAGTTTGAAACATATTATAGATCCAGTTACCCATGCTGCCAAAATTTTAATGGTATGCAAAAAGATAAAGGAGCAAGCAGAACGAACAAATTCAATCAATATTCTGAGTTTTTTTCAATAGCATAGTTATGATAAACTATGCTTATATGATGATTATACTAGTTAAAGAATATGTGTAATTACTAATGAGTCTTCTCTTAGACAAACTTAAAGCTCAAACCATGCATTGAAACAAATTACTACAGAGTCCAAAACAGATAGATTGGTAGATTCTTTTCCAAAGACATATACGAAAGACACTAGATGCCATGAACAATTCAGAACTGAACTCAAATAGGAGTATTAATTATAACACCAGCAACAGTAGCACATCTCTGGAAGAAAACAGAACTGTAATAAAAATATAACTACTGATGCATGCCAATTCCATTTTTGTGAAACATAAATAATTGAAACGGACACCATGGAAATTTCATAGGGTGAGTGGCATACGCTGAGAAGTCAGCAGAACCAGATGCAGCGCGTAGAGCATTTGTGTCTAGGCAGCAGCTCCACACAGCCCCTTTGTGACCTTGAAAAGTACCAATCCAATCTCCAGTCTCACCATTGCGAAGCATTGGATTTCCATCTACAGATCAAAATATACAATACAAAATAAGTGTTTGTACAATAAACATCAATCTAAAAACAGGTAAATTTCTCCAATGTTGCAATGATATAAAGTGAAGGTCGGTGTAGATTGGACTAAGAGTAATAGTCTTCAAAGTTCACAACACCTATGACAGGATATGTGCCCTATTCAAACATTATCATTTTCTACCAAGTTCTCAAGTAAAACTAATGTCGTTGAGTTGCAATTATGCAATTCCATACTAATAAACAAGATTGAAACCTAATGGCCTGTAAATGAAATGGCAACAAAGCAACAGTTATGACACAACACATAGTTATTTATCTTGTTTAAAAACATGCATACAAGTATGTACAAGGATATCCATTTTACTATATCAAACTATACTAAATTTGTTCAGATCTCTAGATGACAGCATGGAGATTCTGCAAATATAAATATAAAACAGAACAGATTAAATGTAATACTAGTCACAACGAACTGTACTCCAGCATTAACTACCTTCTAAAATGTCCTTACAAGTTACTGCTCAGAAACAGTCTGACCAACATAGGTGTTTGTACCTAATTTGCAAAGAAGGCAGCTAGCTTCCAAAATAACAGGACACATAGGATTTGCACAACAGAACTCATGCATTGCTTTATAGTTACAAAAAATGCTCTTAAAAGTGGTTCTGCTTATGCATCACTATTCTATATAAAACCTAGTTGCCTAGTCAATGCAACATGTCTAAGGTTGTCGCCTAGTCCAACTAATCAGTCACATGCACAATTCCATGCTAATAACAAGGGATGTCAATAATAAGACAACTGCAATTATAACGACTTAATGATGGAAAGCAAATCTAGTTACACATCCTGTTTTGAATTATAGGTTCTCACACTACTGCTTGTTTTGCCAACTTGCTTGTACGAGTTTCTCCTGCTGGCTTTTTTTGACAAAGAAATGTTAGATTTCCTCAAATACCTAGGCACATGGTGTTGAAAGTGTGAAATGTAAAGGTTAAATATTTGTAGATCTATTAAACAAACTCATGTGTTATGGCTAATTGGTCAGAGTGAATCCCATTTTTGTCTATTTGGTTGTGCCATAATCATGGTTCAAGAAGGCACTAGGGGCTAGTCGGGTGGCTAAGTGTAGGTCAGACAACCAGTCAAATCCAAGAAATACCAAGCATTTACATAAAATTGAGGCTGTATAATACTAAAATAGCAACAAAACACCACCCAAGGCAGTTAACCCACCTAGTACACCATCTAATGCCTAATCATTGTGGCTACACAGCACCGAGCGGTGATTTTTAGAACACTGGTTAAAGTTGTTGAGTTTGATGATTAGAAAATTATTAATTCTACACAGGTCATTTTCATGCTCCGACTGGTTTGTTGTTTTGGTCTCTACTTCAGCGCAAAGAGCAGTGAGTAGTGTGTATTGTCTGTTGCAGTGAATAACAATCGGAACAAGTGGTAATGGAGCTATGGATGGTAGTTTAATAACATTCTTTGTAATCAATTTGTGCTTTAGCTTGTATTTTCCTTGTATCAATAAGGTTGATTGTCGTGAAACTTTTTGCTGACACAGATTTGTACATATGGACCTTGTCTGGGCGTAGAATATATATATAAGTACTTCCTGCAAGAACACAAAAAACTGGGACAGGTCCATTCAATTCAACGTCGCAAACATTAATATAGTACATGAGCCTGCTTAATCCTTCAAAAATGACAGCTAACTTCCAGTTTAAGAATAGACACCTGAAGAAAAACATTGCACAATAGAAGGCACAGGGCATATTGCTATGCAGTTAAGATCAACATTTAAAAGATGTTTGCCTAGACAATGGCTAGACACCACCCTTTCCAATAGCTCTTGCTCAATGTAAAACTTGCCAAGGCAACTACCTATCAAAACTTAGTCAGCGATTGAGCTCTAGGCGCAACCTTTTAGAACACATGCTATGTACTGAGTGACTACTAGTGTATCAGTAAAACATTTGTCCACCTCCCAACATTGCACACGGCATATATGAAATAAAACCTAAGAAAAATGACTCTGTCCAAACATAGCCAACTCATTATAGTATAACTCGTATAGATTGCAACATGCATCTAGGTATAGCACTCACTCATTTCGGGCCACTGCTCAAACATAAACTCATGCTGCGATCACTTGTTGCAGCCATCATTCTACTCTTAACCAAATCGACAAATAACACATAATCAACATATTTCATGACCATGACAGTGCATTAGAAGACTAGTAAGGTAACCTACAGCAAATTCAGCAATCATGTCCAAATCGCATCAATGATCAGCGGCATAAACGAGATTAATACATGTAGACATGAACCCTACAAAGTACCCACAACTTCACGGTAGAATCGCACTATTAACATGGCCTTCGCATGAGAATAAAATACACAAATATTAGAACCACGCGCCTAAAAAGCGGTGGCATCAGATCGCACAGCCCCGATCCAGACAAATCGGAGCAGGAAACAAAAACTGCATCAAATCGCGGGCGGGCGGATCGCTGCTTACCCTTACTGGCGCTGATGAGGAAGTACCCGTCAGGCGTGACGGGGCTGTAGAACAAATCCACGACCGGCCGCGAGTGGCCGTGGCAAACCAGCGGCACCGCCACCTTCTTCTTCTCCATCTCCACTCCCCTCAACTCCGTCCCCTACCCTTCCAAACCCTAGCTCGTCAACTCCGGCAGCGGTGGCCCGAAATGCAGCGGCAGCGGCGGCGGCGCCCCTAACCCTAGGTAGAGAGCGCCCTCCCCGATCGGAAAAAATTCGGGAAAAAATCAGGTAAAAATTCGCCCGCTCGCACGCGCGCGCGGCGGATCGACGAGCGGCGGGGCGATCCGGATCCGACGGGAATCGATTGGAATTTTATTGGGTAAAAAGGAGGGGTAATGGGGATGAGGCCGCGGCCTAGGTGGCGGTCGCTAGGCGAGTAGCCAGCCGGGGGAGAAGGGAGGGGAAGAGGGGGGCGAGATGGAGAGGAGTCTTTTATAGGGTCGAGGCGGTGGTCGAACCGACCGACCAGGCGACCGGCGGCCACATCCGCGGGGGTGGAGGTTGCCGTTGGATTGAGAATGGGTGGTTTGGATTTGTTGGAAGTGGGCTGATTACTACTAGTAACAGGAGTTTTTGTTGGGTTGGGCACTTGGGCCGTTTTGTAGTTTTCTCTGTGCGATTCAGATCTCGGCCTGGTAATGATAAGGCGGCCCAGTGATCTGCTAAAAACAGAGTACTCTGTGATTTGTGCATTTCGACCGTGAGAATTTTAGATTAAATTAAACCAATGGAAGAGTAACAGCACAGATTTTAACCGAAATTTATTGAAACTAGCAGGTACCCGCGCGTTGCCGCGGACACAATAGTGCAAGCTATAGGTAATATATATTAGGGAAAAGAACTATATACAAATAATGGGAAAAATATGGCATTATTTTATTGACCATTGTGTAGGATATCCTGTCCAAACAATTGGATAGATTATACATGCGGTACTGTATATACAATTGGATAGCTGATACATGTCGAAAACTTGGTAGCATTGTAATAGACTCAACATTTTATTCTTGCAAGTCTACATTGGAATATTGTATCAGTATATACTGAATGATAATAATAAGTTATCGACACAAAAGCTAAAAAGATTATCTCCCACAATGTATGTACAACTGCATACAGTATAGATGTGAACGGATGAGTGGAAATCTGAAACCTAGAATTGACCAGAAGGAGAGTAATCTGGAAGTACACATTTGTACAGAAATATAAGTTCATAAGGAGCTAAGTGGAAGCAGAGTAACCATCAACCAATGCATAGTTGTAGCCAATTTTGCACTCTAGATTTTACATCTCATATGATTTGGTGACTGCTATACAATTGAAGACATTATAAGGAGACATATTTTCTAAGTGTGAAACTGTCGAAGAGAGTAATATACTTTACATGATTGTGAAAATATCCCAGGTTATCTTATATTTGTATTGGATGGATATACATATTTCTTTGGGACAATTGAAAAACACACTGATATGTGATGGTAGAGGTATGGTTGGAATGGTCTATGAACAACAGATTCTCAGTGGCACTGTTTGAGTAATGGTATAAAATAATATTTGATAAATAGACTAAAAGATTTGTGAAACTAATGAAGGCACAATTGGGCACAACATATAGATGTATACAGTCATATAGCACTTTCCTGCAATGGTGGACATAAACAGGCACAAACTAAGCTAGCCGACACGGTAAACATTATATTAATTCAGGGTGCATCCTGCCAAGAAGGGAAAAAAAATAGCTGGAGGGTGTAATAGGATGGTAAAAGCCTAAGGAGAACTAATCATATGGTTCAGGAGTATGATGCAATTGATCAGATTCGGTCAAAAATTGGATGATCAGAGTAAAATGTACCAAGACATTCCTATATGTTCCTAGGAAAGTACGCAGAGTGAAAAGCACCTTTTGTAAATTTATTATATCTAAAAAAAATCTATAATGTTTTTTTTCCTACTGTCTCCGGCTTGAGGGTTCTTGCTTTGATAGCAGTCGCTTATTGCCTCGACCTTGAATTAATTCAGATTCAGTGCAAGGCTATATGATCGGTGATTTGATTTGAAAGATTCAAGATTTATTCAGTAACTGCACTCCTTGAATTCTGAGTTCAGGAGCAGTACTTCAATAGTTCAATAATCTTAAAAAGAAAGAAAGGAAGAAAAACTCACTTCACCTTGCACCTCTCTTTTACAACCCTAATTTTATGATTTTTTATCAGTATCAATAAATCACTGCAATCTTTCTAGTAGTAGTAACAGGGTAGATCAATCGTACACAATCTGACATACACCAAAGCATAATTAAGCAACTCGCGTCACTTGTATCTGAAGATAATTTTAAAGATTAATATAGGATTTTCGGAAAGATTAGCACCTAAGCTAGGAGAGAAGAGAGGAGGAGACTGAATATGCGGGGAATTTCTCGGGATGTTTCTACACACCTATCCCTTCATATGTTTCATATATATCTTGATTATATTTTATATTTTAGTCCTTGTGTACATATATAATTACACGTTTCAACACTTCCCCGCAAGATGGGGCAAATACATTGTAAAGGCCCATCTTGCTATAGAAAATGGAGAAAGATCAATTTCTCAGTCAATCCTTTTGTAAAAATATCAGCAACTTAGCTTGTTGTGCTCACATATGGCATGCATATTATTCCTCTATCTAGCTTCTCTTTGATAAAATGACGATCAATCTCTTCGTGCTTTGTCCAATCATGTTGTACGAGGTTACTTGCAATATCTATAGCTACCTTGTTGTCGCAATATAGCATCAAAGGCATATCCTTAAAGAGACCCAACTCTATGAGAAGAATCCGCAACCACAACACTTCACATACACCATGTGCCATGGCTCGAAATTCAGCTTCAGTAGTGGATCCTGCAACAACGGTTTGCTTCTTGCTACGCCATGAGACAATTTCCTCCTAGAAATGTGCAATACCCAAATGTTGACCATCGATCATCTAATGAGCTAGCCCAGTCAGCATCAGTATAACATTCCAACTTGAAGACTTCCACGGCAAGTATACAATAGACCTCTTCCAGGATAACCCTTTAAGTATTGCAAGATCCTAGTCACCGCATCCATATGGGATGATCTTGGAACATGCATGAATTGGCTGACGATACTAACAGCAAATGCAATGTCTGGTCTAGTATGAGATAAGTAAATAAGCTTACCGACCATTCTCTGATAGCATTCACGATCAACCAGCTTTCCTGTGTTTCCAACTAAACGATGATTTTGCTCAATTGGTGTAGCCGCCGGTCTGCAACCAAGCATACCTGCTTCGTGAAGCAAATCGAAGACATATTTTCGTTGGGAAATAAAGATACCTTTAGGCCCTCTAGATACCTCAATCCCAAGGAAATATCTCAAGTGTCTAAGATCTTTAACTTCAAATTCTTTCGCAAAATAATTCTTCAAATGAACGATTTCTTTAATATCATCTCCGTTGATCACAATGTCTATGAGAATAGAGATTTTGCTCTTGGTGCATTTAAAGAACAATGTGTGATCGGCATTGCTTTGGTTGTAGTCCTTTTTAAGCATAGCTTGTACTATACAAAAAGAAAATATGGAAGATTCAGAAAAAGGAATCATGTGAGTGCAAGTAGATGCAGACATACAGTATTCCCAGATGTGGGACGTTGATCAGTGTGTAGCCTGCACTCTGCATATCCAGATGTGGGATGTTGTCTACATTGAGTCTATTATATTTAGAATTTTGAATATATGTTTCTTCTCACGAAACTAAAATCTCTGGTGACACGATGGCTCGAGTATTCTTTCTATCAATAGGAAAGAATTGATGCATTTGTTGTGACCCCCTCATTGTTTGAAACAAGGAAATACAGGTTGCTGCTCCAAAGCAAAGTGCAATAATGTAAGTCTGTGACCAACACAACCAAGTTCAAAATGATTTATTCTCCACACTTTTCTATAAGGGTAATCTTTACCCTTCGCCTATTAACTGCAATGTAGTCAATCGTTTTTTCTCTTGAACTATAGCATTGATTATTATTATAGACTACAAAGGTTTATTTTGAGATATTTCATGTAAAGCAAAAGCAAAATTTTGTTTTAATTATATTTTCAATGCGATATGCTCTAGCAATTTCGAAAATTCCTAGATTGCAGTAACACGTCGATAATACATTCTTTGTGTTTGTTTGAAGCTATGTGTTGCAACATATTATTTAACTACGTTGATTTCACGTGCACGCTTACTAGTTTTGGTAATAAACAACTTGGCAACAGAGTAATATGTAGTCTTGGAGGGTTTTTTTTTTTATTCAGACTTGGAGTTGGACTGGTAATGATAAGGCGGCCCATTGAAGAGCCAAGAACAGAGTACTCTGTGATCTGTGTACATTTCGAGCGTAAAATTATCTTAACTCAATGGAACAGGAACACAAAATTGGAACAGAGATTTATTAAAATTACAGTAACAGGAGATTCGAAAGTAGTGCACGGGCCAAATTAAGTTAGATCCTAATCAAATGGTGCGATATACTCTAGAGGTACGAAGACGATCGCCCGGCCATGTCGGAGGGCGAGAGTGCTAGAGTTTAGACTTTAGAGGCCGCCACAAAGTAGATGATATCACAGCTCCGTAGCAATGGCAGTGGCTGCCGCAGCGAGATTGGGGAATTGGCCTGCAACGAGCGACAGCAACGCAAGCGCCAGGCCGAGGCGCCGAGCAGCCACAGGAGAAAGGCAACGAGGACACACAGGTCGGTGTGGTTGGTCTTGGCCGCGCTCACGGTCATGAGCTCGCGCATGAGGATGGCAATGCCGAGTACCATGTAGGTGCAGCCGGAGTCGAGGACCATCCGGCGGTGGTCGCGAGCGATCGGGACGGCGCCGCCGCGGCGCTGCTGCTGGTTGATGCGTCGTCCGAGGTAAGGAATCGTGTCATCTGCCATTGCAGACACTTGTATTTGTCTAATGATTAATACAACGCTGCAAATAATTTTCTATCACTGTCGCGTCATCAGATAACATATGAGACATGGTATGCAATAAGGTTTTCTGTATGTATAGAAGTGTATATCCTTAAAAATAGGATCAATTTGTGCACTTAAAAATAAATATATATGAGACAGTTGTGCTATAATGGTGAAATTACTTACAACCGTTGTCTTAAGCCGTTTGCAAAATAACATATAACTTCTCTCTCCCTAATCTCTCTCTTCCAAATAGATAAAAATCCTGTATAATACTTCTTACTTACGGCAGTAATTTATCATTGGGCATGCCTTTAGTATGTGTCGCTTGCTATAGTAGTCATAGTAGTAAGCTATTGGTGCGTGCGGTTTGAGCAGGATCTACGGGTCTGTCCACATTTTACAGGTCGCCTTTCATTGCAGGTGGAGACAATCAACTTGGTATGAGTACCATGCGTGCATAGGATTCTTTGACATTGAGTATATACTACCGTGCGCATGCAATGTGCGTTAACTATAGAGATATGCCATCAACAAGCGTCTGATTCTAACAAATACCATCGACAAGTACGAGTTCTAAGAAATACCATTGTACAAGCAACTTTGTTCAAAAATGCCATCGTCGTTAGGATTCTGTCCATCCACAATAGCATTTCCTAGAATTAGTCGCTTGTACAATGGCATTTCTTAGAATTTGCATTTGTCGATGATATTTCTTAAAATCAGACGCTTGTCAGTGGTATTTCTTAGATTATTCCTTAACTATATCGTGCTCATGTCTACTTATCCCAAAAAAGTACTCCCTCCGGTTTTCATTATTTGACATAGTTAACCAGCGTCAAATATTTGTGGAAGGAGGGAGTACTTTGCATATATTATACGGGAGTGGGGTAGCACTACTCCACTGCAATTGGTTAACTACGTCAAATTAGAAAACAGGAAAGACGTTGTTTTAGGAAATTTTTATTGAAATAATAGGGATTTAATGGAAAATCGCAAAAAAATGGGTCGGCGCTAGTAAATTGCAAATATAGATGCCTGTCGATGTTGGGCCAGTTGACAGGCCGCCTATCGAAGGCTGGCAGGACGACCTAAGTCTGTCGATTGTTGGGAGAGCGACATGATGGGCCTGTCGAACAGCCGTTGATCGATTGGGCCCGCGGTCAGCTTTCAGTCCATCCGTCGAAAAAAATTTCATCGATTGGGCCTAGCAAGGGAGGATGTCGAACAACTGCACATAAATAGGACCCCTGTCGATTAACCACACATCGATAGGCAAATCCCACCCTCGACTCCCGTCAAACTAGGCCATTCCCTCTCACTCGACAGGCCTAGTCGACCTTTCCCTGTTCGATAGGCCCAATCGGTGCCTCACTACACTCAGAGTCCTCGCGCATTTCACCACTCGCCCAACCCTGTCAAACCTTGTCGCACTGTACATTGCGCCATCGCGGTGATATTCATCTGCTTGCGGATGCAGCCCCTCCGCATTTGCAGATCTCATGGGCCATGGCTCGTGGCTGCTCTCGATCAATCATGGGTCACCTTGTTTGTTTGTTTGTTAGAGTTTGTGTCAAATATGTATATAAAGTCGGTTACTAATTAGGACTTGGATTGTATTATATGTTAGTATATGGAGTCAGACTTTATCCTAGACACTCTATTTAAAAGAGAGAGACACCTATTATAACCGTATAGTGGCAGTAGCATAGGTAGGTGTAGAAGATGATACCCGCCGTGGCTGTTGATACCCTAATAAGTTTTAGTTGCTCTGAATTGGGAAGGAGCGCCCATAATCAATGCCTCGGGAAATAGGGTCAAATCTCGTTAGCAAATATCGTGTGTCGCTGTCGTCATCAAGATTGGATTTTCTATGGCTATCGCTTCTATGTTTAGTTTTTGATGTCAATTTTAGAACTGTTTTTTGTAACAGGCGGTATCAAAGCATACATGAGATATAGATAGAGACCTGATGGAGGTACTCGTTGTCATGCTGCTCACGGTTTATGTCCATGCGGGACATATGAGCACAACTGCGCAAGGCTTATTGCCACTAAGGCACCGAAGATATTTTATGCTGTAGTGAAGACATTTTTTTTTTAGATTGAGCCAAATGGATGGAGTTGAAGAGGGAGCTTGTAAGCTGTTATTTCAGTACAATAACCATAAGTACGAAACTATTATACGAGATTACTAGAAAGACCAAGTGTGATGGTTTCTACAAAAGAAAGGGGAGGACGACACACAACACGATGATCACCGAGGCATGCATGCATCAGATCGACAGATCGAACACGGAAAATGGGCCGGCATGGAGGTGAATGAGGGTCTAGAAGCCGCCAACAAGGTGGTTGCCGGCATCGAACAACGCGCGCCACGGAAACTGCGCCCCGGCGGCGACGTCGAGCGACAGCATCGCGAGCGCCGCGCCGAGCAGCCACAGGAGGAACGCGACGAAGACGTCGTATACATACAGCTCGGCCTCGGCGTCGATGCTGGAGCTCGTGGTTATCAGGTGGCTTGTGAGGACGGCGCTGAGTAACATGAAGACGCGGCCGAAGTCGAGGAGCAGCCGGCGATTATTCCGGCGGCGGCCGATCACGACGGGACGGCGGGCACCTCCTCGCTGCTGCTGGTTGATGCGTCCAAGGTCGTAGCACATTGCTTCATCTGCCATTACACCTTTTGTAGCCTACTACTGCTAGTAGCTTAGTATATTTTGCATATCTTTTGCATATCAGCAGGCTGATCGATGCGCTGTGAGTAGTATCAGGAGGGGCTATATATATATATATATATAAACAGCTAGCCAGCTAAGCACTACGACTATGTGGTTGTCGCTCGTGTCGGCTCCTAGGACTAGCTGGGTGGTCATGATTGATGAGCAAATGAGCTGGATAGAGTCGGTTCTTCCGCCCGAGGGGGATTTGAGTATTGTACGTTGACCTAAGATTAATAACAAATGGATTACGCCCGAGGGGGATTTGAGTATTGTACATTGATCTAAGATTAATAACAAATTGATTATATCTTTAATTTGGATAAAAAAATATGTTGACTGTACAAATGTTACCAAACTCCACTGTCCTCTTGCCTCACTGGTAGCGGGGCAAATATCCAAAGCAATAGTTCCGGATTAAATTGAGCTCAGGACTAAATTTTTTCTAGTCCCGGTTCGCATTACAAACCCGAACTAAAGGTCTCCAACCCAGCTAATCACTAGGTGCCGGTCCCCGGAGGAGACTTTAGTCCCGGTTAGTATTACGAACCCGGACTAAACGGGTCCCTGAACTTTTAGTCCCGGTTGGTATTACGAAGCCGGACTAAAAAGAAACTTTTAGTCCGGGTTAGAGCCACCAACCGGGACCAAATACATTTCTTCTCTCTCCTTCTTCTCCTCCTCTTTTTATCTGCTCATCCACTCTCCTCCACTCATTGCTTTCTCTTTCTCTTATCTCATCTCTTCTCATTTTCTCTTGTCACAGGGAGGGCCGAGCGGCGGCGCCCAGGCAGCCTGCACGCG
>CM002484.1:15437999-15500423 GCA_000325765.3 Leersia perrieri
GCCACGGCAGCGGGGCCGGGCGGCCTGCGCAGTGGCGTGGCGATGGCGTGCCGGCGTTCGTCGGCGCAAAGGGAGGGATTTTGTTGAGAGATTTTCGTCGGCGTTCGTCGACGTGGAGGAAGGGATTTTGTTGAGAGATTTTCGTCGGCGTTCGTCGACGCAGAGGAAGAGATTTTTGATTGATTTGTTGAGACTTGAGAAGATGTGTGGATATAAGTATCTAGATGATTTGTTGAGAAATTTTGTTTTGATTACTTGCTCTTCATTGTACTAAGTCTCAGAGAATTTTTGATTGATTTGTTGATTGTGGAGAAGAGATTATTGCAAATGATTCTAGATGATTTTGTTGCGTGTGATTTGCTACGATTTGCAAAAATAACAGTGACAAAATAGAAATAAAAATAACTGAAATGGAAAAGGGGAGGGGGATTGGGTGCTTTCTCTCTCATATCTTTTAATCCCGGTTGGTAACAACAATCGGGACTAAAAGTAGGTTTTAATACTGATTGAAAATCCGGAACTAAAGAGGTACCCTTTAGTCCTGGGAGCCTAGTCCCGGCTGGGAATCCGGGACTAAAGGGCTTTCCCAACCGGGACTAAAGCCCAGTTCTCTACTAGTGCCTCCCTTCTTCATTTGAATTCGAGCAAGCAAAGGCACATTTCTCAAAAGAAAAAATTGCTCCTGATAATATATACCTCAATATATTTTCAAAGTCGTACTAGTTTACTACTATATGCCATCAACTTAAATTTGATTTGTTTTTTAAAAAAACTGGACTATATCATTAGAATCGTGTTTAAACTTTAATACGCTCCCATGATATTAAATGTCGTTTATATTTCAAATGTAAGGTTAAAAAATAGTCACCAAAGTCGCTTGTTTACTTATTACCCCCGATACTTTTTACAAGTTTTTTATATGTGACTTTGGTGATTATTTTTTAACCTAACGAGCCATTGGGTCGATGAATTTAGCCCCCGTTGGTAACACTAACCAGGGCTAAATATAATTTTAGTCCAGGGCCAAATTATGCTCAGGACCAAATCGTTAGATATATACATTATTCTCTATTAGTGAGCTAGTGGCCCAAATTAAATTCCCATGAGGTTTATTCCGCTCATTTTGAGAGTCCTACAATGCTGAGAAGATTATACTTTTTATTTTCATTTGTTGCATCGAACAAGAAGAGTACTCATACATTCTAAACAGCTAGACCACGGCACGATGAACGAACGACTTTCATGCTCCAACAGCAAGCAGGATGACGTTCAGCTCGCTTTATTAAAAAAAAAATCATTTGCTCTGCTACTCGTTTCAGCTCATCTCCTCAGCGTTGTCGGTTTTCTAAAAAATAGCTTCTATGAACTATTTATAGATGTTGCAGGTTTTATTAACAAGGAATCAACACATATATTATTTAGTGCCCTTTTTTTTTTAAAAAAAAGCAGCACCTTGTCCTTATAGGTGTCTATTTTTCTTTTTTTACTTTTAGATTGTATGAGAGGATATGAATTGCTTCATTTGTGTCGGTTAGAACCGAACATATGAGGTGTCTAGGGTATTAGTTTTTTTTAACTAGCTCTAGAGTCTAGACGCACCTGATCGATCGAGGCTAGCGGGCCAAAAGAGAAAAAAAAAAAAGGAGGGCGGAAAATCATTGTGTAGTACCAGGAGACTAGTGGAAGGGAAGGAAAGGAAAGGAGACCGAGACAATAGCGTACTCCGTATGTATACGTATATATAATTAACCAGCCGTTGGCACTCAGTCAACTACCCAGCTGTTGGCCAGGCCGGCGGCGCCTCCGCCTCCTGTGGCGAAAGCCTTGGGGATCACACGTGGATACGAGCGAGCACCGAGTCAGTGACACTGACACGGTGGCCGCTTTCTTACCAGGTTTGTTTATAGCCTAGAAATCGATATTTCGTGAAATAAGTTTACTTTAGGTCCCCGAAGTTTACACCGGATCTCAAGATCATTCTCGAACTATAATACCGGAAATGTTAGTACTCGAAGTTACGATAACTATTCGAAACATGTCCCCAAGCAGTATAGAACGGTGATTTTGCTGACGTGGTATCCTAATCAACAAAATAAAAATAAAATTACAAGTGCGACCCACCTGTCAATGAAATAGAGAATAAAAAAAGCTAAAAAAAACTCTCTCTCTTTTCCACTCCGCCGGCGTGCGAGAGCAGTTGCAGCTGCCGCGGGTGTGGAGGCAGCAACGACGTCGACGACGCGGCGCAGGGCTGTCATGGCTAGTCACCGCGAGCGGCGGGCGGCGACCACGTACCGAGCGAGCGTGAAGTGGTCACGGGCAGCTTGCCACCACGGGACTACAACGGCCGTGACTAGCTGCAATGACAACGGATGCGGCTCCCGACATCGACAGCAATATTGACAACTCTTAACGATATATTTTATGTCATCAACGCTGGCATAAAATCATAAATATAAAATATCCAACATAGTGGTAGGGTTTATTTCTAACTATTTCTACAAGTGTAGGTGAATATTTATATGCAGGTGAATTTATGGAGTTTTAGATCCCAAAAACCCTATTAAGCATCTCCAAGAAGGTCCATTGCACATGCCAATGGACCGAGGGGCCCAAAATTAGTTCCAAGCCAAAAACTGGGACAAACAGAGCCTGTCACGGTTAGAGGCCGCTGGTGCAGACCCAAGTCCAGTTCAGTGGTGTATCACTCCTCATGTCGGTTCAGGTTGTCGTCACTGAAAAAACCGCCACAAGCTTGAACATTTGGTACTTAAAGGGTGAAGATGCTCGTTGGATCGTGCCGGGCCGCCGTCCAAACTGACGCACCACCAATGTCCCTTGACCTGTTGAGCAGGCAACATGGATAGCCACGGTTGTCCAGGAGGACAGCCTAACCGTATGCGCCCACGGCCAACACCGGGCCGACCCGGCTGCAGTCACTGCCGATGCCCAAAATCATGGGCCTCCGAGGTCTTCCGAGTCGCATTCATTTCGCCAGCCTATGTCAGGAGCAGGACATCACCTCGCGCTCACCGCCGGTCGCCAGGGGTCGACATATATGATATATCTGGCCATGCATAGGGCATCAGATCCGACGACAGCCCCATCGTTGTCGTGCCCACCGGCCACCAGCCTGCCGCTGGAACACCTCGCTCAAGCTGCTCCCACCCATGGCCGTCCACCAACGCCGTCGCATCACGTTGGGAAAGAGATCGAGGAGGGAATAGGAGCAGCCGTCGGCAGCTGGCTAGATGGTGCTCTCCAAGGCCATCTCGGGGAGTGACATGTCCGTGCACTCCACATTCGCCTCCCGGGCTCCCGGCCGCTCCTCCCTCCCAAGCTACATATGTGCTCTGCTCTTGGCCCAATGCTTACATCATAAAATTGTTCAAATAGTGTGACGTCGACGTCAAAAGATTGATCGGATGTTCCAGATTAATTCGTCGTCTGTTTCGTTTCACTAGGAGTGGGCTTCATGGTAAGAAAAAAAACTATCCGTATTGCTTGCCAACTTTTTGTTCATCTGGCCTCTACATTAGTGAAGACAACGCAACCACTAAACTGTCAAAGAATACAGTATTGTTTGGATCCAATGTAACTTTGGTTCAAACATTCAGTTTGAACAATTTTTGGTTCGATGGAGAACCACGTACTAGTAGTTAACTTTGGTTCAAACATTCAGTTTGGTTCGATGGAGAACTCGTCTCAGATAACACATTTGAACTGAAATATATTTTTTAATAATGCATAAATTTGGCTTTGACTTCAAAAGAAGTTGCAACCAATTATTATACAAATATCAAACTCAGTAACAAAACCAACATTGGCTCACACTCAAAATAGACACCGAGCAACAAAATAAACACACCGTGGAAGTATTTACAAATGAAATATATGGAAGTTCGCGAAGATTTGTGTGCCTGTTGTCTCCAAATTCGAACATATCAAGGAAATGGTTTTCTTATCATCATTGTAACTTCGCCCATAACCCGGATCCGATAAGTTGCTCTGGAAGCACCTACAAATATAATTTTGGTGAAACTTTGTCAAATATGATATCATTTTTACTTAACCAAAAGCTCAGTACATTGTGGAAGCCCCTGCTAGAACAATTTTCCTCGTTGTAGATTCAATTCTCGTCAACCAATTACTACCAATGTCATCAAAATTTAAAGGTATTTTGAACTGAAATGCATGGAACTACACTAACAAATGATTCGAAAGCAAAAGGCAAACTCTTTTAACTACGTACTAGTAGTTAACTACTCTACTTAACTAGTTAACCAAGAATGCAATACACAACATTATACATATACTCCAGCGTCCAGAGCAAAGCACGGAGAAGCTAGAAGATGATGATCATCACCTGACATGGAGGAGGTTGAACTAGAGCTTAGATATCACCAAACAGGTAATTGCGCATCTCCGTAGCCATGTCGGCGGCGGCGTCAGCGAGAGCGGGGAATTGGCCGGCGACGAACGACAGCATGGTGAGGGTAGCGCCGATCAGCCACAAGAGGAGGGCGACGCAACAAGGTTCGGCGGTGGTGCCGCCACCGGGCAATGCCCCGCCATTGGTCAGCAGGTGCACGAGGATGACGGCGGCGATGAACATGAAGACGCGGCCGGAGTCGAGGAGCAACCGCCCGCGGTGGTGGTGGCGGCGGCGGCCCTCCTGCTGGTTGGGTAGTAGTAGTAGTAGGAAAAAGCAGTGCATCGCCCGACCCGCCATTGGAGCCAGCAGCTTCTTTGTGTTGTGACTTTGTGTGTGTGTGTGCCTGCAGTCGTGCTCGATCTGTATCATCTATTTATATAGCACTCATAGACTCGTAGTGAAGTGGCAAATGCATCATTTTAGGAAAAATTAATAGTAGTCGCAACAAGGATCGAGCAACGAGATTAAGGAGTTTCCTTGCAGAAGAGGTTGATGTGTTGATAGGCAAGGGGATTGACATTTACAGATGTTGAGCTAGCTTAGTCCAAAGTCCAAACACTCCAAAGGGAGCTGATGTTGATGGGGGGAACAAATCGGATGATGTTGAGCTAGTCCAAACTCCAAATTAAGGGAGCTGATGTTGATGGGTGAAACAAATTCGCTATTCCAAACACTTCAGAGGGAGCTGATGTTGACGAGGTAAACAAAAACGGATTTCCTAAAGAACTGTCGACAAGCATGGTGTTGGTTAGCTCCCACTAAAACCAACTGAGAAACAAAGCTTTTACATGTTTTTTGCTAGTTACATATACGTTACGATGTAACTGCACTATACTTACAATTACACTAATTATACTATAGTAACATTTGACTAATTTTTAGTCTAAGACAATTTCAAGCCAATAAAACTTTCAAAAGTTATTTTTTTAATAATGGATTCATTAATCCGGCCTTTATATATATCTCGAAAGATATACATAGCCAAAATGATACACACGAGTACTTTGACTCCAATCCTTTCATTAAGAGAAACACCAAACACACACAAAAGAACGTGTTAGCATCAGCTATTAACAACTACTACCATGCGCCACCGTACAATCCAAACGTCTCTAGTGCACCGAGAAGCCGTTAAGTTGTGCCACCACCATCTTCCTCTACTTAGCATCGTCAGAAGAACCGGCCACTACAACTCGCCAATCGGCCAACGCGCCCTAGAACACCAACACCGAGAACCTCTGTCACTGTTGTCTTCAACTGTTGTCACCAAACACACCTCCACAGGAGGTACTAGCCCCCGCCTCACCAGATGCCTCCATCCACCCCACCCCCAGCACCATCGAAAACATTGTCATTGTCATCGCCCCTTATCAAACTAGCTGCTAGAGCCAAATCTAGGGTGCCTCTGTGGTCCGCCGGTGAATCAGGGTGCATCGGCGGCGTATTCGTAGCAGCTATGCCATGAAACCACTCTTGCCGTACACCAATCGAACCTCCAGGCAGCCTCTCCGTCAACTTCGGGCAACTTCTACGCACCAGTCAGCCATCGACCCCCAAGGCCACCTAGCGACGTACATGGCCACGCCCCACACCGCAGTCACCGCCCACACGCCACCAATACACACCACCGCTACGCACAACTGTTGGTGGCCAAATCCGGACATGGGGGTGGGGGGATTTGGCCGGAGCGGCGCCGAAAACGCCGCAACGCTACCATGGTGATCGAGGATCTGACTCTAAGACGACGTCGCCGTCGGAAGAAATGAGGCCCGCCATCGTCATCCTTGCCACTGCACGAGACCGGCGGCTTGCTTCGAGTTTAATTTTGGGTATTCAAAATATGGAGATGAAAGAAAAATATGTCATTTTGAATTAAACAGGCTTAATTTTTAGTTTTTTCATACATACATACATACATACATACATACATACATACATACATACATACATACATACATATATATATATATATATATATATACACACACACACACACACACACCACATATATGCATCTATTTTTAAAAAATTTGGGTATTCTTTTGAATACCCCCATGACACTTAGCTGTGCCTGCCTATGGCTTTGGCGACGGCATTGGGCGGGAGGGAGAGAGGTAGGGTGGAGGCGGCAGACGGAGGTCATCGCCCAAGTCGCCCAGCCAAGCGAGCGTGGGGTCCCTAATGATTAATAGACTATTGCCTAATGATTCAAATGTTTCTTTATTCAACCTAATGATTCAAAAGTTATTTAGATAGTCCAAAAAAATTTGGTGTACACTGGGTGCAGAGAGCATTGTTTGCAAATAGCGAGCGAGCCCGTTCGATCGTAGGGCGGGGTGAAAATGATGTCCTTTGTGCCCGGTGTGCACCAAATTTTTTTCCATGTTAATGGCCCCATAACGTAAAGAAAGACAAAGGTAAAGCCGTCGCGGGATCGAACCTGGGCTGAGCTGCGCTGTTCCTTCCACTGCCAAGAAACCACGCTCGGTCGTTACGCGGACGGGATCACGGGACAGTCTTTCACCGTGCGTTGCAAGGACGGGACGGGACGCGTCTTCCACTATACGTCGCGTCTCCCGCTGCATTGAGCCGGCCTAACTCACGCACGGGCCTCTGGGCTCTGGCCCAACTCACACGCACGCAACCCACCCACTCGCCCATCTGACCGGCTTTTACCAAATCCAACCGGCCATCCACCTCCGCCCCCCTCCGGCAAAAATGATCCTCCACGGTTTAGGGTTCCAGCAGCAGCAGCAGCAATCACCGCCGCAAGAATGAGAAGATGAGCGGGAGCGCGTTCAAAGTCGCGGGCGCGGGTGGCGTGGAGCCCCAAGTTGTACATCACGCTGGTGCGGAGGCTCTGCTCGCCGGGACGCTGGAGGCCATGCGCCTCCGCCGCTGCCACCGCACCACGCCCTCCCTGCTCGGCGTGCTCACCCAGGTCAAGCGCCTCGTCGTCGTCGAGAGCCAGGAGATGTACGCCGCCCGGAGGCGCAGGCCGAGGAGGAGCGGTGCGCCCTGAGGCCACCGCTCGTCGTCTCCCACCGCCCGCCACCCGCCGCCCGCCGCGGAGGGCGCTGCGATCGTCGCGGCGCCGGCGCAGTAGGCTCAGGAGGTAATTCTCTGTTTTCTCTACCGACGGAGTGTTTGGTTCTCCTTGCGCGTTAGCTGTTCGACGTAATGCCCCCATGAGAAAGAGCGTGTCTTTTGCCTCTGTGCCAGAAAATGTTCATCTGATTATGTATGTGACGCACATGTCCTTTCTTCTAATGACGATACAATTTGTCCTGATAGGATGGGTTCTAATCCATCGTACAAAATAGAGGATCCATTAGCTTAGTGATGTAAAAATCCATTTCATTTGTAAAGTAGTAGCAATAGGATTTGTATTCGATGTTTTTGTACATAGCACTCTAAAGAGGATCTCTTCAAATGTTTAAGTTCACTAAATAAATTGTGTTGAAGTTGTATCAGTGTTAGTGGCCAGGATTGCTCAACTTGGTTTGGTTCCATTTCGAAACAAGCTTGCCATTACTCAAGACTGTTAGTTATGGTATGGTGGATAGGATACACAACTGCTAACTAAACACAGGCATTGCCACCTTATAAAATAAGCAGTCATAATGAATGTTCCCTTTGAAAAATAGGAATGATAAAATATACATCACTCCAAAGATGCTACTTAGAGAAATGTCATTGTGAGATTGTTGCAATTATCCAATTCCAAATTTTCATATTTTAAAATATGCAATTATGTAGAGTTTCTGCAATTTCCCATGTCATATTCATCACTATATTTTCCCATGAATCCCACCCATTCTGAGCGACCCGTCTGTTGGATTCCTCTCCTTTGCCTCATTTTTGAGAGAGGGAGGGAGAGCCAATGCCATACTCGACGATTTATGACACCAACCTGTAATACCACTCAACTGTGGCTCCACGCCTCAGGTTTTACAGTTCTATTACATGGGCATCACAGTCACCCACATTAATCTTGATTATGTTACCTACCGCCACCACCTCTCTGACATCTTCTCTCTTTTCTTTATTTATTGAAGAGCTATGTTTGCCTCTTTAGATAAATCTTTCCCTTATTGACAAAGTATATATGGAGTGCTATTTCATGTTATGGCGTATATTACAAATGTAAAAGAAGTCACTGAAATATTTTGGATGATATTCAATGCATAAAAAAGGAGGAAAGCTATTATTAAGCCAAAGTAGACGACCAGGGTCGACTTTTATGGTGTAGATTGATATGCTATGTACTTTGTGACCTTTGAGCAATATTTGAGCTGCCTATTTTATTAAAGTTTGTTGAGGCTTTCATTCGTTCATAATGGAAATATTCAATCTTAATTAGTGACAACCTGATTCGTACTATTCAAGTACTGTGCAATACATCTCTAAGTGCATTTGATCATTACAAATAGTTTTGAAAAACTGCTTCCTGATGTTTCCATTTTTATCATCTTGTATAGCAGACATCCGAAGACATTTTCAATGAAGAGAAGCACTACTACTATATGCTTGAGACTATCTTTGCTCTCAGTGATGACTTAATGGAACCTGCTCTTTTGTAACTTTTTTATTTACCAAAGTGAATCCAACATGTATATTTAAAGATTGTATTGTCTTGGTCTTTGTAGTTAGTTCAATGAAGAAGCCTTTATGTTACTCCCTTCAAAAAAGGTCTTTATGATATTTGGTGCCTTTGACCTATCCTGTGAGTTATTGCTTCCTTAGTAATCCAAATAAGTGCTGCAAAATTCAGAGTCCATTTATGGTTTATTACTTCATTTTCACATGTTAGTGATAAAACACGATGGATCGTATGCATGCACTGGTAGAGCTTTTGTATGATGTGTTCTTCATGTTAATCCTCCATTTTTTTGGTTCCAAACTTCCTGCAAACAAATTTGAAATAAAAAAATAAAAAAGAACAAAAACGTCCATATGGCCTGCCTGCTAGATAGGCCATCCGTGAAGAAAGATGAAAAAACGATGCTTGGGCGGAGCCCATCAAAGCATCATGCTTTGCTTTTTCAAACGTGTATTAAAAAAAAGAATGAAATTCGGCTGTACCTGTACTATGGCTGGCCCAAAACCGAAGGTTCGGATTTCATGAATTTTCTGTTTTGTGGCTGCCTGCCCAGGAGGCCCACGAAACAAGTGGTCATCCGAATTCCGAACGCACCGCATTCCGTACGACTCTGTCGATGCATAAACGTACGTGAGAAGAATTTGTGACGCGCGCATCCGGAGGACAGACGAGAAAATCCGAAGACAATCAACAATCCAACTCCGATTCCCATCAACAAATCCGAGTCCTATACAACTTTCCCTTCATATAATCTCGAGCAACCCCGCAAGAAACCCCACGAGCCAGCAGCAGAGAGAACAAAATCAACGAACCAAATCGATGGCGACGGTGGCGATGGACATCTCGCAGCCGTCCTCATCCTCCGCGCCGCTTCCTCCGGCGACCGGAGGTGCGAAGGGGAGTGCCAGTGGCGAGGGGCTGCGGCTGTACTACCAGCAGAACATCCAGGACCTGCTGCACCACATCCGCTGCAAGGAGAATGACCTCAGCCGCCTCGAGGCCCAGCGCAACGACCTCAACTCCCAAGGTAAAAACATCCCCTGATCAGGTCTCGCCAGGTCTTGGCAGTCGGATCGATCCTTTTGGTTTGGTTTAGTTTAATCTTGCTGCTTTTGTGCAACCCTAACTCCTGTCTCACGTGAATCCTCCCCCTCGTAATTGAACTTGTTGGTTTTGTACCGAGATTGGGGGAAATGGATTTTGTACCAGGATTAAAGCTTTTTTATTATGTTTTTATGTTAGGAATACATACACATGTTTCTGCTGTTGGATGTAGGAGTATGTCACTCATCCTTTGTCTTTGCAATTTTGTTGTTGCAGTTAGGATGATACGGGAAGAGTTGCAGTTGCTTCAAGAACCTTGCTCACATGTTGGTGAGGTTGTGAAGGTTATGGGGAAGTCCAAGGCTCTAGTGAAGTGATACGGGAGGATTGTCCGACCTTCTCGACGTAGGATCCAGAAACACCAAGTAGCCAACAAAGTGGAGGAACAACACGCAACCAGCGTTGCACACCTTTCATCCCGCCTTCGCATAACCACATGATGTGGAAGATAACTATCGAACCCTCTCTCCCCATTGAGAAAGCAAGAACGATCTTAATACGATCACCCAGTTCCCCTTTACGTGGCTGCACCAAATCATAGGAAGAACGGGTGGCGAGACCCTCACATGGCTGTAGCTAGAAGCTAATTTTTATCCATAATGTCGAGTCCCCTTACAATGGACGCACACCTCTAACTTATATAGCAAATCTAAGACCTCTAAAACAAGAAACAAACTCATTACATGACTTACACACAAAGAAAGAAACTCTATTGTATCTGCCGACGGTTTCCTTCAGTTTGTGCGAGAAAACCAAACAGAATCGGGGTCTTGGTCCATATCCATTGCGTGGGTCTTGGAAATAGCTTTCCAAAGAGTACTCAAACGTCCAAAACGGACTCCGTATGTGAAATCCACGACCGTTTTACGATAGGTATGTCCAGGCTGTCAAAACCGAATCCGAACTGAATCAATACCTTCTTATCTTCAAATTTATCTGCAAGAAACAATTGAATCCATGTAGATGAAGTATTTGTCAACTTATGAAGAGTCTTGGAATAGATGGAAAACATCTAATCATACCATATGATGAACAAACACTCCCAAATTGCAATTCCCGTTCATCAATTTGCAGTCTGCGCAACCACTCGTAAAATTGCCGCTATTGTTGAATGGAACATCCAAATCATATGCCGTTTGATCCGTTAGAAAGTAGACTTGAGACTTCTCCCATGTATTGTATCCTTATCATGAAGGTACCACATCATTTCGTTCTTACCTGTTCTTACTGCTGTGTTTTCTATATTTGTGCACATCAGTGTTGCTTCTGACATAATCAGAGAAGATGAATACTTTGTGTTATAAATTTGTGTTCAAGCTGCGATTTTGGCATCACTTAAAAGTGAGCAGTATATGTTGACAGTAATGTTTATTTTCTTTCACTCTGTAATGTGCAGATATGTATTAATAATTAGTCGATTAAATAGAAAACTTGAAGAGCCACTATATGTTCACTTCATGTGACATATTTTTTTGTGTTTTTTTATATGTCATACTGTTGTGATCATAGATTTTAACGTACGGAATTCTTGCATTAACACAACAATACAACATCAAGTGTGAGAATTTTCAGCAATCGGTCATCTTTTGGTGTTAACTGATCAATTGCAATCTTTCAGGTGCATCCAGAAGGAAAATATATCGTCGATGTCGATAAAAGTATCGATATTACAAAGCTCACCCCTTCAACAAGAGTTGCCCTTCGAAACGGCAGCTATATGCTTCATACTGTCCTACCCAGCAAAGTCGATCCATTGGTTAATCTTATGAAGGTTGAGAAAGTTCCTGATTCTACTTATGATATGGTTGGGGGCATTGATCAGCAGATTAAGGAGATTAAAGAGGTGATCGAGCTTCCAATTAAGCATCCTGAGCTGTTTGAAAGTCTCGGAATTGCCCAGCCAAAGGGTGTCCTTCTTTATGGGCCTCCAGGTACCGGAAAAACACTGCTGGCTCGAGCAGTTGCTCATCACACCGACTGTACCTTCATTAGGGTGTCAGGTTCAGAGTTGGTTCAGAAGTATATTGGAGAGGGTTCCAGAATGGTTCGTGAACTCTTTGTTATGGCTAGAGAGCATGCACCATCCATAATCTTTATGGATGAAATAGACTCCATTGGATCTGCTAGAATGAAGTCCGGATCTGGCGGTGGTGATAGTGAGGTTCAACGCACTATGCTTGAGCTTCTGAACCAACTTGATGGCTTTGAAGCGACAAACAAGATTAAGGTTCTTATGGCGACCAATCGGATGGACATATTGGATCCAGCTCTCTTGAGGCCTGGCCGCATCGATAGGAAGATTGAATTCCCAAATCCGAATGAAGATGTAAGTGGTCCCCTACTAACCATGATTCTATCATTTCTTCTATGAGCAGCAAAGTTCATGCTACACCATCTCATAAGTGCCAATCTTTACTCACTTGATTATGTTTTTTTTCCTCATGCAGTCCCGCTTTGACATCTTGAAGATTCATTCAAGAAAAATGAACTTGATGCGTGGAATTGATTTGAAAAAGATTGCGGCGAAGATGAATGAAGCATCTGGAGCAGAGCTAAAGGTGTGTATAGGTTCCACTTACGAGCCAATTTTCTAAAGTATAGCTGAAAAATATCATGAACTGAAGTGAACTTTTTGTTGAAACTGGCTCGTTTTAGTCATCGTTTTAGTGCTGCAAGTGCCGTCCGATTTGTCTCTGTTATGCTCCGTAACATACTGATGCGATCACTTAATACTGTACATAATTTACTCACCTTGATTTTCACCTCTTTTTTTCAGGCGGTATGCACAGAAGCGGGAATGTTTGCCCTCCGAGAAAGAAGGGTTCATGTCACTCAGGAGGACTTTGAGATGGCGGTGGCAAAGGTGATGAAGAAAGATACCGAAAAGAACATGTCCCTGCGGAAGCTGTGGAAGTGAAGAAACTCTCATCTGGACATATCTGCCATGTCTAAACAGCCGAGGCTAACAGAGTTCATTTGTGCTTAGACATGTTGAGAAGATGCTCTTTAGGTTAAATTTCTTCATAGGATTGTCAATATGTGCAATTTATGATCTTGTTCACTGATTTGGTTGAAAGTTATATCCGCCTGGTACGAAAACAACAAGGCATCGTTGCTCCGGGCTGATAGTAAAAGAGCACGGCTACACGTACTAAATAAAAAAACTTACTAAACGTATACTAACAACACTTTCAACCATTTTATCTAACTAAATGGAAGTTTTAAAAAAATCTAGATTCACTCCCAGCATGACACGTCAGTACGAAGTTAGTATAGAAAAATTTTAGTACGCGTCGCATTTTCCATATTAAAATCTTGGATGCATCGGGGCGGCTTTAATGGCTGTTTAGTGACTTTAGTCTTTTAGCCAACTTTTTTTTAGTTAAAAAGAAGAGAATTGACTCATTTACGTGAAAATTTAGGCCGTAAGACTAAATTTGACCCAAAACCATACTGGGCCTAACAGTCAAGCCCATCTAAACGAGGCAACCGATTCACAGTTTCACACACGCTCGGACGCTCCCCCTCTCTCGGCGTCGATTGAAAGCTACCCCCTCCTTCCCTTCTTCCTGAAACTGTTCCTCGGCCGCAAAGCAACCGTTCCGTTTCCCCCCATAGCCCCTAATGAAAGACACGTGTACGGAGGATACGATGCCCACGCCGCACATCGTACGGCCACGGAGAAGCCGCTTAGACCTCAAGCTAAACCCCGGTGGTCGCGTCCACCCCAAGCAGGCCACTCCCGCAGTATATAACCAACCACCCGCGCCGTCGTCTCGCATCGCCGCCTCAACTCCCCCTCTTCCTCGCCGCCGCCGCGCGCCACCCTCCGATCGATCCACCGATCCATCCCGTCTTCTTCAATTCGCGAAGGTTTTGTCGGTTCGGAATGGTGCGTTCTTCTCTTCCGATGCCCTGGATTTTTTTTTTTTGAGTTTTTTGGGTGGGATTTGTTTGTTTGCGGCTAGGGTTGGATTGGTTGTTCATCTCGCGAGCGATTGGTTGGTCTTTCTGATGATCTGCATTGGTTGTTGTGAGTTTTTTTGTTGTGGTGATTAATGGAATCCTTGTGATATGTGATGATGGCGCAGGCTCTCCCTGATCCCGCGGCCGTGGGCTACCCCGCGTTCAAGCTCGTGCTCGTCGGCGACGGCGGCACCGGTGAGTGATCCACCGCCGCCACGATCCACCTCTTGTTCTCCGGCCTCCGCCGCCGATCGGCGTTGCAGCGCGGCGTACTGATGATTTCATTTAACCCGTTTTGCTCTCTCTCCGTGCGTGCGCAGGGAAGACGACGTTCGTGAAGAGGCATGTCACCGGGGAGTTCGAGAAGCGATACGAACGTGAGGCTCACTTTATTGCCCCAATCCTGTTGTTTGCATCATCCTGCTTAGTTTTGTTGAGAGGAGGATGAGAGCGAGGGAGGGATCGTGGTAATTCGTGCCCACAAACTAATTGCTGTGTTCGTGATCTGTTATTGCAGCGACGATCGGGGTGGAGGTGCGGTCGCTGGATTTCCACACAAGCCGCGGTAAGGTGCGGTTCTGCTGCTGGGACACGGCCGGCCAGGAGAAGTTCGGCGGCCTCCGTGACGGATACTAGTAAGATCCTGCCCACCAACTCGTCCAAACTGTCATATCAAATTCAGATGTTTCAATGTTTCATCCATATGTCCTTCTGTACATGCAACTGCAAATTTGCGACTATTGATGAATTCCTGTTGGAAATTACTGTGAACAATCACATTGGCCATAGCAACCCCGGGGAATTGATTACTGGATACTGATCCGATATAGTGGCTTTAAATCTCTTTAATTATTGTTTGCAAAACATTCATCGCATAACAAGTGTGTGATAATTCAGAAACATGATGCATGCTCAGGATCTATATCAATAACATTGTTTTCAGTAGCCTAGACAGATTGAATATGACTTCAAAAATATGCAAGAAGCTGTACAAAACTAGAAATCCTCAAATCCATGGAAATTAGTTGCTGGAACTAGAATTGTTCACATAAATATTGAACTCGTAACTTCTGAAGCAATTCAGTGCCATGATGTTATTATAATCATAGAACTAGATTTGTTTTGCTCATGTGTAACTAACATAATTTTACCCCCTGCTGTTTTTCATCAGCATCCATGGTCATTGTGCGATCATCATGTTCGATGTCACCTCGCGTCTCACGTACAAGAACGTTCCCACCTGGCACAAGGACATCTGCAGGTGAAATTTTCTCTCTACTCGCAAATAATTCTGAATTGTTCATCTCCTTAGTGTCCTGAACTGATCAAACTTTGTATCTGTATATCAGGGTGTGTGACAACATCCCGATCGTGCTGTGCGGCAACAAGGTGGACGTGAAGAACAGGCAGGTGAAGGCCAAGATGGTGACCTTCCACAGGAAGAAGAACCTCCAGTACTACGAGATCTCTGCCAAGAGCAACTACAACTTCGAGAAGCCATTCCTCTACCTTGCAAGGAAGCTCACAGGGTAATTGATAGTTGCTACTAATTGTTGCAGAAGCACAACTAATATTAGTTGTCATTTGCATCAGACACTATACTGATTCTGAATAATTTGTCTGACAATGTGAAAATGTGATGTGTGATTGGAAAATGCAGGGACATGAACCTTCGGTTCGTCGAGGAGCCGGCCCTCCTCCCCGCCGACGTCGCCGTGGACCTCATCGCGCAGCAAAAGTGAGTGAAAAATATCGCAATTGCACATTTGCAATGCATGCTCTATGTTTATACAGGCTATACACCTCTTTCTTGTCTGAACTACCTGCAATGTTTGGTTTATTTCCTTGTCTTATGGTGGTAAAATTCATTGTTTGTGCAGGATTGAGACAGAGATAGCAGCTGCTGCGGCGATGCCCCTCCCTGATGAGGACGAGGACAACATGGACTGAGCTCATCAGAGTCCATGCATGCCTAGTTTAGTAAACAGTTTAGGCCAAATTAGACTCGCTATTTTCGTTTTCAGAAATTCAGTAGAGTAGGATGAAGCCTGGTTAGTTTCTTCTATTGCTCCTGGTGTTATCGTGTTACTGGATGAGGAGTAACGTGGACGCTACTTTCGTATTCTGTTAGTTCGTTATTCTACTGTGTATATATCTTCACTGGAGTAATGAAATAAGGTTGAATTTTCATATTTCATTAAGACCAAATTTTGTTAAAAGAATAACATCCACCAGCTCATGGTAGAGACACCCTGTCCCTAAAATAGATCTCACTTCACAAGTGAGGCATCATCGTGGGCCTTTCGCTCTCTTTTCGATGAAAGCTAGAGTTCATAATCTGTGTGTGTCAAGTACCTTACTTCATTGCTTGATTGAAAAATAAAATTAGCTAACTGGACTGGCAACAATGAAATTACAAAAGGGGTATATACGCTCCCTTTCCCAGCTACTCCGTAGCTATATCATTTTGCCACCTACCTGTTCGAGATCCTGTCTCCCTACAAATTAAAAGTCGACACAACCTAACACGGTTTATGCAGGCAGAACGTAAACACTAAATCAAATTGTGATCCACGAGTACTGACACGCACACACGGGTCCCTGCATGCATGCAAGTCCACAATTCACGATTACCATGCATATCTCCCCCACAGATCGCCTTGGCATTTTGCTGTCGTCAAACGAGCAGTAGATCATTGACTCCAAATGCATACCGTGATGCACCTGTGCTGCTCTGTGATATGTTTTTTTCTGTCGTCAAACAGGTCAATTAACCGTTTCGTCGATCGATCCAGGACAGGCTGCGTCCATACGTGCCAACTCTCCTGCACTTTTGTCGATCGGTCGGTCAGCTTGCAAGCAACCATGGGACCTACACTATGTACGCGTATGTATGTAACACCGAATAACGCGTACATTGGACAGACGTTGCGTTGGTGACGAGGATCGATCGATTAGATGATCCAATGGTTTTATTAATGGCGTGTTTTGGATTGGTATAATTAATGGATGGGGTTAATTTGTTTATTAGTCATGTATTGTCTTTTTGGAAGGTTTGGGAGTAGGTGCAATGCATGCGAGTAAACAAGTCCCCTGCCTCGCTCCTTGGTCTTCAATGATAGGCAGTCATGCTAAATTTCTAATGAACAAATTAATGGTTTATCAGATGGAACTTGATGATCTGACCTAACCTAGAGAGTCACCATTGAAGAATTTTGCAAAAGGTACATAAATGTGTTCTAGTGTTCTGAAATTTTGGTCACTAAACCTGTCACTTAATTTACAAAAAGAAAAAATGCTACTCTTTTTGGTGAAAAAAATGCATTTCAGCTGGTTTCTTCAGCGTGTTGCTCTCTCTTCAACTTTTTCCCTTTTGCGTTTATGTGCTGCCGGTGCATGCGTACGTAGTAGTGGCTACACACCCCTTCTTTACGTCGTCAAGTCAAAAGACGTCGCGTTTTTGACGTAGCTAGTAGCATTGTCGTTGATTAGCTACCTTGCATCATTACAAGAGGAAATAATCAATCAAGGAAACGATTAATTAGATTAGATTCTCCCTTTTCGATCGCTTTTCACACTGATCTGCCGGCCAGCCAGCCGGCCCAGAAAGCAAAGGAAAGCAGACCGCGTCGATCGAGAAAGGCTTCGCACCGTACAGCTTGACAAGCTGAATACAATGCCGTCAGAAGCCAGCAAAGAAGATACGACTACTGCAACAAGAACAAGTTCCTGATCCTGATCCTCCAAGATGCACGGTTTCTTTAACTGTCATGCATGCACTGACTAAAGTAAATAGCCTTTCTGCTGGGTGATTAATGATTAGAATTTGTTCCTTTGATCGCATTCTGAGGGTACCTTCCTCCCCTTATGTATAAATACTGCATCTGTGCTTTCTTAAAGATGAAGTTTAGGATATTTTAACACACTGTTTTTGCGGGGATAGGATATTGGCTTTGGCATTGTCTTGTCTTCTGCATACATACGTTTAATCAGTACTTTCCTAATGATAATAAACCTAGCTATTAAGGTTAGTACTTATTTACAGTGAGCTAAATTTCAAGGGTTTTTTTGCGAAAAAAAATCCGGGTTGTATAACGCATTTCCTATATATCGATTTTTGTATTGTTGACTGCACTGATTGATCCATGGCCGTTTTAATTTCTACGTGAACTATATAGTCATATACTCCTATATAGTTAGTGCATGAATCTTGGTAAAATTCGATAGCATGCAAGACTTGATGTGTAAGTGATGGAGCGATGCGAAGGATCCATCTCTAATCGGTTGTCCAATAACGCCGCATTGGAGGAATTTGGTTGACCAAACACATATGCATGTATAAGCATATAGAATTAATATTCGAATATCATTGATGAGAACTTTTGATAGCGCACTAATCTTGTAACTTCTCCCTTCAATCGACCAAAGAGATATGGCAACAATGGTCAAAAATATATTCAGGATCATATAGTACTTCATCTGTTTTAAATTATTTTCATTCTAGAAAATGCCGCAATTAATATATAAGGAGCTACGGTAGATTATACTCTCATTAAGTATCTGTACAACTAATAATTTCCACTAATTAACCCATCATTTAACTCAGATTAATAGTTGTGCATAATTAATTACACTAATGAATGGTGGGGACGGAATATCCGAGAAATGCAAGATTGTTAAAACACGATAATAATAAAACGTAGACTAGAATAGCAACCCCTGTCCAGTTCGTTGTTCTAGAATCAGTCACATCCAACCCCTCAATGCTTATATTTTTCGACGGAGAAAATACATGCTTGTTTGGAAAGATTTTTTTTACTGCAACCTATAAACCATAACCAATTTTATATTTTTGATAGCTTAGTTTTGTAATTATTTTATAGGCCATTTTTTGTTGGTGTTTTCTCCCTTAGCCTTAGCTTTTGGACTAAAATGAAAACGCACCCCTAGTATGGTTGATGGAGTCGTGGGTACATAACTCCACCCTCTAGAGTTTTAATTCTGGTGCAAATGAATATTACATACACGTTGTAGGGTTTACGTTAAAATTGAGTGAGATTATGAACGTGTTACGTGTCGTTGGTTTTCATCTCTTTGAGCGTGTGTTAGTGGGCCCATTCGTGGGTGTGGTGTTGCATGTTTAGTAGTGTATGGTCAACATGTAAGTAATCGGGAAAAAAAACCTAAAATGGATGGCTTTGGCGTAGAAAATAAACTCCTTAGCTTGGTCCTGTACCTAGTACGACAAAACAGGATATCCTACATGTTACTCGTTCCATACTCCCAAGCATTATTCATGTCTATACACACACACCCCACACGCAATTTGTTGCGCATTTTTTTTTCTACTACCAGAATCGAGGTCTCAACTCTCAACCGGAGACGTGCATGCACAGGAATGTTCCTCCCATCCTCCTCCTATCTCACTCCCAGTCTCGATCACCACCCAATCAATCGCCCATGCAAATTTTCAACAACATGCTAGCCAGCGGCAGCCGCAAGCAACCGCCGTTACTTCCCCCGCGACGAGGCCGGCCGCGTCGCGTGCCCGCGCGGCGCGGAACCCAACCTTCGTGCTCCGTGCCCCGCTACGCCCCGGCACCGTCCCGTGGTACGCGCCTCCCTCCCCGCGCTTCGCCTACCTCTTTTCACGGACGCCAACCCGATCGATCCATCGACCGTGACGCGCGGCTTGCAAGCCCACAACCGCGCGCCGATGCATGTCTCGCGCGCGCGCGCGCTGGCTTGGCGTACTTTTTCCGGGCGAAATTAACCGAACACAAACTGTGTGCGTACTTGGTCGGTGGTCGTCATCGGTTGGGAGGTTTGTTCGATTCGGTTCGGACCTGTACTATGTGAGAGGTACGTAGAACGAATGAACGAACATGCATGCGACGATTGCCTCGATCGATCGCCAGCTCGATCGAGCGCTGCATGTGGCTGGCTCTGCCTAGCTAGCTCGATGGGTATAGTCAGCTTCTGCTGCAACCGCCATTACCTGTCCTAACTGAAAACCCAATCATTCTCTGTACTGAACTTTGCATTTAATCCCTTTTAAAAGCTTACATATATTCGATCGATTAGATTGAAGAAGTTGACAATATGTATGATGTTTTGGTCACGAACAGACATACAGTAAAAATTACTACTAAGTATAAGCGTTAGGTTTCTCAAAAAAATTTAAAAGTAAGTGGTTTGTTGATGCTTACGTTTTCTCGTCCGGCTTTTGGGTGTAAGAAACCAAAGTTTCCAATGCTCGATCTTAGCGTGACTTAGACGGTATGGTGAAGTGGAAAAATGTGGGCTCCCGTTTAAGGATTGCTTGTCGACATCTCTGACCTTTTTGATGTGAAGATCTGTTTGTCTTCTGCAGAAAATAATGCTAGCTTCTTTGCCACAAAAAAGTTTGAAAGCTATTTTTGACGTAGATTTTGATCGATAAAAGATAGACGTACTCCAGCAAAAAATTAAATGAAAGCTGCGCGTGACATTTTGGTCTCTTTGTTGAGAGCTCCGGTCCTAGCATGTGACTTTGCAAAGTACTAGAAGAACACTGAATTAATGCAATGCATAACTACAAAAAAAATGAAAAAGGATAGGAACTAACTAAAGATGTTTAAGTGCCTCAAGACTCAAGAGTCAAGACTGGATTTTTCAATTGCCTCTACGGTTCTAATCGTTTCGCTCTCCTATATAAGCGTGGCATAGTGAACGAGGCAACTGAAAATTATTCTATTTAAAACTTTTACATCCATACATACTATTCGTGGTTTAAAACCCAAGACAGAGAAAAAATGTGGTGAAAAAACGTCAAAATCATATCGAAATTGAAGTATAAAAATTTAATAGATACAACCAAACGATGACAGCCTACATCTCTACGTGTGGCGCCATTTTTTCTTACTACATCCGTCTCAAAATATAACTACCTAAAGCTATAAACCTAGACATGTTTTTTCTAGGTTCATAGCTAAAAGTAACTATATTTTAAGACGGGAGAGTACATGGTAGTATTAAACAATTCCTACTCACCATATGAAACAATGTTTTTCAGATAATGTAGTTTATATAAACTTCAGGTATATCTGCCATACAAAGAAAAGCAGATAATTGTATTTAAAACCTGGTGAATAAAATCATGCTATCATAACTTTACTAGCACATGCATCTGCATGCGCTTAGTTATATTAGCACACATGAATTAATTCAGCACAGATGTCGACCAAACCAGGGACAATGCTCATAACATAATTAACACCTGAGCATTTTTGTTTTGTTAATGGAAGTATATTGTGCCTGAGATGCTTAATCAGTGTATACAGTACAACTGTATTCATGCTATAAATAAGTAAACGATTTGTTCGGGTGTTTTCAATCAACATACACCTTAACACAGAGTACTTAATTATTATACTTTGCAGGTGAAGAATCAATCATTGGGCATCTTGAAAAAAACCACATCATATCAAGACTTGTAGGTAGGAGGAAGACATCCCAAATTAAGCGTCCTGCTCAAAGCGTGTTCTGACCTGTGCAAACAGGCAGAGACAAGCTGGGTCATACTAAGTTTTGTGGTCTGGTCTGAACTACCCTACCACATTAACATCCAAAACAGCTTCTAAGTTTTATGCATAAACGGAGGAACGTGTTTCTCATGGTTACAGACTTACAGTGAAGGATGTAGATCAGGCCAGGTTCTAATCCATTATATTTTTTAAAAAAAGACTTACAGTGAAAAAACGTATTACCCCCATTTTGTATTTACATCCATTGATGAAAAACAGGAAACAAAATCGCTCAGCGCCATCAAGGAAGGATTAAGGTCAAGAATTTAACACCCACCTTCGTCTTTTCGAACGCGCGCTAGAAGACGTATCCGTGTGTGTGTGCATAGCGAATTGTGTGCGTATCTTTTCTTATCTAAAAGCTATTTTAAATTAAAATGTAATGCTTTTTATGCACCAAATACTACTCCAGTAAGTTGAAATATACAAACGAAGTATATGGATGTACATCACAAACATTCAATCAGTCAAGAGCAGCAGTACACGCAAGCACGTCCTCGGTTCCTCCTCTCCTCTCATTTTCCCAACCGCAAAGGGAAATCAAATGCCACGTCCGCAACCCCCAGCTTGGTCAGCTGATGGAGGCCATTCTCACTTCCACGGCTCCACCTACCTCGTTGACGCCTCCTCCTCTCCAATTCTCCCATCCCCCAACTGAATTACCAAGCCAACACAGCACAACACAACACATCATCTCTCTCTCTCTCTCTTTCCTTGGGTCCCACCGCCGCCGGCCGCTTCGCTATATAACGGCCGCCTCCTCGCGCCATCCTCTCCTTCCCATTTCGAATCCCAACCCCAACCCCAACCTCTCGCCAGAGCAAAAATCACCAGCGATCTGCGTGTGTTTTGCCGTGTCATCATCCTCTGTTCCAAGAAGAAACAGGGGAGGCGGAGAGATGATGGCGGCGGTGTCGTGGAGCGGGGTGGCCGTGGCCGTGACGGCGGCGTGCGTGGCGCTGCACGTGGCGGCGAGGGTGCTGGACGCGGTGTGGTGGCGGCCTCGGAGGCTGGAGGCCCACTTCGCGGGGCAGGGGGTCCGGGGCCCGCCCTACCGTTTCCTCGTCGGGTGCGTGCGCGAGATGGTGTCGCTCATGGCGGAGGCGACCGCGAGCCCCATGCCCGCATCGCAGCCGCACAACGCGCTCCCGCGCGTGCTCGCCTTCTACCACTACTGGAGGAAGATCTACGGCGCCACGTTCCTCATCTGGTTCGGCCCGACCCCGCGCCTCACCGTCGCCGAGCCCGACATGGTCCGCGAGATCTTCATTACCAAAGCCGCCGCGTTCGACCGCTACGAGGCGCATCCCGTGGTGAGGCAGCTCGAAGGGGACGGGCTCGTTAGTTTACATGGTGATAAGTGGGCGCTTCATCGACGCGTCCTCACACCCGCCTTCTTCCCCGACAACCTCAACGTTAGTTGTTCACTTGTTCTCGACTCCTCTGTTTCTTTCGATCGATCGGTGCGTGCGCCTGACATGGTGTGTTTTTTTGTTGCAGAGGCTTGTGCCGCATGTGGGGAGGTCGGTGGCGAAGCTGGCGGAGACGTGGCGAGCCATGGCGAGTGCGGGTGGTGGCGAGGTGGAGGTGGACGTGGCGGAGTGGTTCCAGGCGGTGGCGGAGGAGGCCATCACGCGCGCCACGTTCGGGCGGAGCTATGTCTCCGGCCGCGTCGTGTTCCGGATGCAGGCGAGGCTCATGGCGTTCGCCTCCGAGGCCTTCCGCAAGGTGCTCGTCCCGGGGTACAGGTACGCCACGCCGCCATGATTGATACAAATTAATTGGCAAACTATTTCGATGGAAATTGAGGTTGTGGTTTGATCGAACAGGTTCTTGCCGACGAAGAAGAACAGGATGTCGTGGGGTCTGGACAGGGAGATCAGGCGCGGGCTGATCCGGCTCATCGGCCGGCGCAGCGGCGGCGACGCCGGCGAGGAGGACGACGAGAATGCCGAGATGAAACACAAGGACGACGGCTTCAAAGACTTGCTGGGGCTGATGATCAATGCCGGCGCGGTCAACAAGGCGATGCCGGTGGAGGACATGCTGGAGGAGTGCAAGACCTTCTTCTTCGCCGGCAAGCAGACGACCACAAACCTTCTCACCTGGGCCACCGTGCTGCTCGCCATGCACCCGGAATGGCAGGAACGCGCCCGCCGCGAGGTCCTCGCCGTCTGCGGCGACGACGCCGGCGAGCTCCCCACCAAGGACCACCTCCCCAAGCTCAAAACGGTACACACACACATTCCATCGAACACCTTGAGGGCATTTCGGTAACTCCCATCACCGACATAAAAGTCTCACCTTGTTCACATCCCCCTGTCTCCTTCCTTCCTCCTCCAGCTAGGGATGATCCTGAACGAGACGCTGCGGCTTTACCCGCCGGCGGTGGCGACGATCCGCCGCGCCAAGTGCGACGTCACCGTCGGAGGCATCGCCATCCCGCGCGACACGGAGCTGCTCGTCCCGATCATGGCGATCCACCACGACGCCAGGTTCTGGGGCGCCGACGCGGCGCAGTTCAACCCGGCGAGGTTCGCCGGCGGCGCGGCGCGGGCGGCGAAGCACCCGCTCGCGTTCGTCCCCTTCGGGCTTGGATCCCGCATGTGCATCGGCCAGAACCTCGCCATCCTCGAGGCCAAGCTCACCATGGCCATCCTCCTCCAGCGATTCGACCTCAAGCTCTCCCCCAACTACGTCCACGCGCCCACCGTTCTGATGCTGCTCTACCCGCAGTACGGCGCGCCGTTCATCTTCCGCCCTCGCCAATCTCAGCCGTCCGATTAGCTAGCTACTAGGAGTAGTACAGTAGCTAGGTAGAAATGACGGGAAAGCCCCCTGTCAGATGTGTGAATAGTGACACAGAAAAGGCCAAGAGACAACTAACAAAAGACTGTCGCTGGCAGTGGCAGTGACGGATTCCGAAAATGCCCTCTCTAACAGACTAGGATCAGAGCACAACATTTAGGGATTTGATGGGTCAGAAGAGAAGAAGAACGAAGACAGTAGAGTAAAGAGTAGCCCCACATCCACTGCTCGGTTGCTTCCATTTGTTCTCTTCTCCTTTGCATGGATTCTGGTGTATGTATCGATCAATGTATGTACGTGTTGTACAGGTGTGTGTGTGTGTTCAATTTTATTTGAGACAGCCCGAGGAGTTCACAGGAAAAGAGAATTTGAAAAACACGCACACAAAACACGGAGAGAAAGGGGGAGAGAGAGAGAATGAGAATGAGAGGAGAGATATTTGATATTTGGTTCTACACGGTATTCCAGCCTTGTGTTCCTCTCCTTTTTAGCGTCTGGTCGATGAGGTTGCTGTGTTCCCAATCCATTCATTCATCGATCGAGTAGAATCTCTTCACATATAGTTGTAGCATCATACTAGTAATAAATTATTACAGACCATTTGATTAAGTCTATTCGAAATGTAAAAATTTTGCTGGAATTTTGGAGAAAATCAGCTGTTCCTATTTAAATTATATAAAATTCATGCAAAGTGCGCCCCACTACCTAACAATCGCCTAGTGGCTGTCTGGGAATATAGCCCGGGTAATAGAAATGATGGTGTTATTACAATGGTTGAGATTAGAATATTTACAAGCACACGTTGTAGTTTGATTTATCCGTGTTGTAAAAATTTTCTGGATTCGTCTACTACTCCTAGAGGTTTTGGTTTTCATCCCTTTTAATTTAGAATTAGGGCCTTTTGATTCAAAGAAAAACCACAGGAGGTTTAACTTTTAAAGGATTTTTACCCTATAGAAAATAATCCTATGTAGCCATGTGAAATAAAGGGATATTTTCAACAAATTTCTTTACTCTTAGGCTGCGTTCGTCTGGGTGGATTGGGAGAATTGGAAAATTAAAATAGTAAGTGCACGTAAAATGAGAAACGTCATTAGCACTTGATTAAATGAGTATTAAATATTTTAAACTTTAAAAATGGATTAATTTGATTTTTTTAAAACAACTTTCGTGTAGAATTTTTTTTCAAAAAACACACTGATAGTTCGAAAAGTGTGCGCACGGAAAAAAAATACTGTGCTAAGTTGCCGGTACTGTTTTTCAAGAGACATACGAACGCAGCCTTAATATTCTCATGGAATAGAAAGTTCTACTGTAGTTTTATAGGCCCTTTAGAGTTTGTCTGTATCCAGGACCTTTTTTTTATTTCGTGTCACATCGGATGTTTGGACGTCAATTAGAAGTATTAAATATAGACTGATAATAAAACTAGTTATATAAATGAAGGCTATTTCACAAGACGATTTTTTAAGCCTAATTAATCCATGATTAGCACATGTTTATTGTAGCATCATATTTGCTAATCATGGACCAATTGGGCTCAATAGATTCGTCTCACAAAATAGTCCAAAATATGAGGTGAGTTTTATTAATAGTCGATATTTAATACTTCTAATTAGTGTCCAAACATCCGATGTGACAGGGACTTAAAAAAAGCTAGAGGAACCAAACAAGCTCTTAATTTAAAGGATTGGCATAAGATTCATATTCCTATGGATTATTTTCTAATAAGTGTCTTTTTTTAAATTACACAGTACAACGTATACACTCACAACGTACGCATACTCATCCCTCTCATCCCTATGAAGACACACACGCAAACCCTACCCCTATGAGCATCTTTGAAAACTGGGCCGACAAATTCTTGATATTGACGAAGTCATCATGGGCGTCTCGCTGTCGACGGGTACGTCGCTTACCACTGAAAGCACAAAGCCCCTAAATCATAGAAAATTTGTTTCCACGGAAAATCGAACCTAGAACCTCAGATGCTACTGAGACTCTTATAACCACTAGGTTATATGCCCGTTCGTAATAAGTGCCTTTCATTCGTATGAAAAGTTAAGAAAAGTTTATAGAGAATTGCAATTTCCTATTTTTCACTTTAATTTATTGGAAATTTAACATGAGGTTTAGCCTCTTTCTATTGTTTTTCCTATGGCTCTAACAAATGACCGCTATTACCATTTTTTGTGTTTTGGATTTTTTCGGAATGGACAAGTGCACCTTTTCAATTCCTATGTTTATTTCTATTCCTACGTTTTTTTATATCCTACGAATCAAAGAAAGCTTTAGAGAAAAATAAATATGAGGTTTTACCTAATGTTTTCTTATACCTGTATCTTGGATTACTGAATTTTTTTCTATGTGTCAATCAAACAACTATTTTAAATTTTTCCTATAGTTTCGAAATTCTATAGAAATCCAGGGACCGAACGCAGGGCCCCTAGCTAGTATGTTCTCCATCAATGTAGAGAAATAATTGAAGAGCTAGTTTCCTTTTGATGGAATGTAATAGATTTCGGTGCGAAAGACGGGTGATGTAACGAGGGGACGTTACGTATGCCGGGGAGGTTTGTGGAATTGTGGCTGGGATATGGTCGACGAGGCAAGTGATGACATGCACGCTGCCGTGACGGGTAAAATCGAGGAAAAATCCAATCCACGGGCGCGATCGAGATAGGAAAAAGTCACGGACGGGCGCGCGCGCCGGGCGGCCCCCGGCAGGCAGCCTTCCCGGTCAGATCAGGCGGCAGACGATATACTACGTAATAACGAGACAGGCGGCCCCCAGCTGAGCCTGAGCCGACGGGACGGGACGAGACCGCAGGCGCAGGCAGTAGTAGGCAGGCGTAAGCGTAGATCGATCGACCGGTCGACGCGACGTGTGGTGGGTAGTGGCCGCGCCGCACGCGAGCGAGCCGAGACCGCGCCAAATCGGGGGGATGCGATGCGGCTGCTGCATCTGCATACGTGACGCGGACGGGGATGGGTTGGTGTGGATGATGCGCGGCGCGGGACACGCGCCGGGTTGGTGCGGCCCGTGTGTCCGGGGGGCGGGGCGCGGAGGGTTGGGGGGTCGAGGACCCGGCATGCCTCCCTGCCTCCCGCGGGACGGGCGCATGTGTTGCTCGTGCCGTCCGATCGGCGCCGTTTGTTGGCACACGCGAGCCCGCGACCGCGGGCGGGCGGGCGGTTTCACGTTGGGTGATCAACGTACGTATGTCGTCTCCCGTCGTGCCGGGTCCATGATCGACTTCGGGAGTTCGGGTGCGTAGAGCGCGGTGGCGTGAAGGCAAGCAAAAGCAGGTTGATCCTTGCACGGTGTTCAGCTTGTTCACGGTTAGGTTACAAACCATCTAATCTAACCCCCAGCGACCCGCCAACCCAAACCAGTACAATCCATGTGAATTTGGAAATAGGTTTTACTGCGGGTGATTTCAGCTAGACAATAAGACCGTCCCCAAGGACCCCAACTTACACAGCTAGTTAAGAGCATCTCTAGTCATTGTTTGAACCTTGCAGTGCCTCAAAATCGAACACCTCAAAAGCGAACACATCAATTCGATGCATGGAGTGTATAGTTTCAATCTATGGGACCCGTGAAAGATAAATCTCCTAATCATCACATCTATTCTCTCACCCATCTTACTGGCAGGTGGGACCAATGTTATACTTTATTGGTTGAGTCTGACTCTTTTCCAAGCGTCGATTATTTCTCTGACACTTAAAGTTCGATGGCCACAGCGTTGTTGGTTCGTTTCTTTTGCTGTAAAGGTGGATGCTCTAATGCGTCTCACCGGGCGACCGCAAGCGGAGGATGAGGTGTTGACTTTCTTCACCTAGTCCATCTCGTAGTCAACCGCAGCTTGCTCCCCCATGTAACCTGCCACTTTCGATTTCATCATAGTTGCCATACTTGAACATACATATAGCACGAATAGAGGAACACCAAGTATGGAGGTGACATTTGCTGGTGGTGGCAACTGAATAAGCGTGATTGTTGTTCTTCGATCGACTTCTCCCCTTCTATAGGTGGCATCGTGCGTGTTCTCAGTTGGGATGCATGAGACACTACTCGAGCAAATTAAGCGATGAAATCCAATATTGATGTACAAGATGAACGGAGATAACGTGGGATTTGGCACATTCTTCACCATGTTCAATGTCGTCAACACCACTGTGGAAAAGCAAAGGAGGGAACACGAGTCATTCATGGCAAGCATAGCCAAAACAACAATCTAAACCCGAACTAACTCATTTAAACACCTCCATATAAAAGCTGTTCAAACCAACCCGAACCAACAAAACCGTATGCTTTGGGGCTGGATTGAAATAAAAAAACAGCTAAACCCAGCCCAAACCACACATGAAAATTCTAACAGGGCGTACAATTGTGTGTCAAGATATAGAATGGGTTGATCAATTTTTTCAAAAAAAAATATTCTGAAATTTGGGAATGTCTCATAGTCATCTAATGGCTGAAACTACCGCAATTAGCTTTTCACTTTAACTTATTTATGTCACCCAACTATCCATCATGTCATGAAAATTAGTTGGTACCCTCAGACCAAAGGATGCATAGACAAGTCTCCAAATTTTTTTTAGCATAATGGCAATCAACGAAGAGATGTTGGATAGTTTATTGTGCATACAAAAACAATACTTAGAACTATCATCTCAATTTCTCTTTTTTAAATTATCTTTTATTAAAACTACTTCCTTAAAGAGGTGCCACATAAAAACTTTTATGTTAAGTGGTAGTTTAACTTCCATGTACTTTTATTTCTATCTATGTATCCAATATTAATTAATGTTAGATCCATTATAAATTACATCTAAAAATATCATTATGTTCATTAAGATTAACATGCATAATAATTGCAACTAAGTTATACCATAAGTTCTATTTCGACCAACTTATCTAATAAAAGATATATATAATGATACAAAACTCATAACAGTAGCAACAGAAACATTCCTTTTACGGATAATATTATATAAAAAATTGCTCTTTATAAGAAAAATTACCAGCCCATTTGTCTAGGGATAATCATTCCCGCCGATCAGAAAAAAATTCTTGCTTTACCATGTTGATTTTTTTTCGTACACGTGTTTTATTGTGTTTATCAGGGCGATATATGTACGCACATATTGATTTTCATCAGTAAAATCTCGTCAAAGGTCTGACTATTGCATGGAACAACATCAATTAAAGTATCGATCGATATTGCTAGCTTTTGGAAGGTACTTGAGTCGTGCCTTTCGTGAGTCATTGTCCCCGGTGGTCAAAGTACGTTCCAGAAAGAAGAAACTGAACCCGATTAGCGAAAAGGAAAGAATTCAGTTTTTGGTCGTGCACCACAAAGAATGTCGTGCACGCGCGGTGGAATCTTTGTTCGGTGTGACAACCGTTGATGTTTAGACGCCGTATATCAAGATTGATTTTGATATGTGTGTGTTTGTCCGTGTTTTTAGGCACAAAGATCTTGTATTGTTTTCTTTGATGCTGAGTGCGTGAGAGTAACATTTGTGTCTTCCGGTTTTTAATAATGGAAATGGTTTGTTTCTCTGGCCTCTATCATAACACACAGCCAATAATTTAGTTGTAAAAAAAACACTCAGAAGATTATGAAACAAATCACCACATACCTTTCTTATTGATTATCGCTAATAGAGTCACATAGATTCTAGGTAGCAATTTTAATGGTACTACGCCACCCATAATAGAATAAGAGACCCTTTGCTACCAACTCTAATAGTGTAGCACCATTGCGCATAGTATCATGTTCCTCCTGTGATAGCATCATAGGCCAAAAGTTTAGCTGCACTTGTCAAAGGACGTGGTAATGTGGTATACACCAAACAATAACTACCGTGTTCACCACTTCTTTTCTGGAAAAGGGTATCTTACCTACCATTTCGACAAGTTAATATGTTGTATTTTACACTAGGTAAAGCATACCTTGTTTCACTTTATATCAAATGTATTTGTATTAGATATATAAGTATATTTTATGCCAGGGTCTGTTAAAATAAGGTTCACTTAATAACAAATCTATTTAAATTTCATAAAGTTTTAATGGAATTGCGAGCATGGTTTAAATTTTCTATAAGTTTCACTCGTATTATAAGACTTTTACTTAATTATATATTGCAGTAGTGCAAATATAACTTAATTGCCAATTGAAGGCATAAACTAAACGAGATGCAAAGTGTTATTGGTGCAAAGTATAATTTGTTCTTTGTTTAACCTCTCCGCAGAAGGGTTTAAATCTAGAAGGCGATGGAATTTCTATATTGTTTCTTATGGATATCCAGTCAAAGGTCATGACCAATTCATTATAATGGAAAACATACATGTATGGTTTATCGATGTATTGTGTACTGTGACATGTACTTCTTAAAAACACTATAAATGGAACAAAGAGGTAGCTAGCACAGGAAAACACTTTTGATAAATGAAAATACAGGGTGTATGCATGCATGTGTACGTTAGTAAAAATACCTAAACAAGCTATAGCTGCATCAAGCCATCAAGCAACAGGATGGCTGCCTTTCAGTCGGTACGTAGGTTGCTAAAAAATGAACGGTCCCAAGATAGCAGTGGCCGTCATTATCTGCATGCCGCTAACATCCAGCCAGCCAGTGGAAGAGTAGAAGGCATTGATCAGTAGTACATCGATGTAAACAACTACAGACATGCTTACTGGTCCAAACTTCAGAAGAGAAAAAAAAAAGTCACTGGTCCTTCAGAGCATCAACGATTGATGGGCAGAGCATCCAGCATTGCAGCATTGCAAAACCCTCTTCTTGATCATCTATATCTGACAAGCCCATGCAAGCATCCTCTGCAATGGAATGTGACTTGCTGCAATGCAGGCAGAACATCAAGAGATTTCAGAAGTCGTCCCAGTGCACACAGAGTGCAGCCAAGGTTTGATGAGATGAGATATGCATGAGATGGGCATTTGTGTTCTTTGTCATGTGATTTAATTTTGGTCCCCCTGGAGAGGCATGTGGTACAGTAGAAATGGGATATATTCTTTGTTGCTTCTTGCATGTGTGCAGTAATTGCTGCAAGTCTCTGCAAACAGTTCTTCCTATGCATAAAATAGAGGGGGAGCCCATGTGGATCAATTCCTCGGTGCATTATTTTGCTCAATTCCTCAAGTGTATTAATTATTAAGCATCATGTAGATCAGTGAGTTATAGGTCCATGAACCCTGATTTGATTTGAACAGTCGTCTGAAAGTGTTCATCTTATTTCCTAGGATTGGTAGCCTACTCCTTTGCTTTAAGGAACATCAAATTTATGACCAAAACATGGTATGTTTACCTTTGTAGAGACAGGTGTGAAGTAACAATGGTAGTAGCAGGTGCAGTAGTTGATGTGCTGTTCAGACAATGAGCTAGATGTTTTGATGTTTCAGATCCAAATGTCTTAGCAAAGAGAAGTGATTGGCAGGTAGGAAGCAACAGGTCCCTTTGGCTCCTTGCAAGCAGGCACCAGCACTCATCCTCTTTGCTCAGTGCTCACATCTGATCCTGATGTCTCAAGCAATATCTGCATCATCACCAGCCAACAACAATATTATGCTAGGGACACATCCAATGCATGCTTTGTTTGAGAGCTCAGCTATAAGGCAGAGTGGAATTAATATGATTGATGCTAACGTTGCATGATTAAAATTCTGGTTCGCTGGTCACAATTCCACTCCTAAATTTTTAGGTTCGCATTGAACACGACAAGAACATAAAACAGAACAGTGGTAGACCTAACTCTCATGAATAAGGAGCAGTGCAGAACCCTGAAAACTAGACTGAATGAAAAGGCAGCAGAACCGCTTGAATTATATATCACAGATTGTTGCACACACCTTTGAAACTGAATTGAGCTATAACTGAAGACAAGACAAATCTTGTACTAAACAAGTGCTTCTCAAGCATCGTTCTCCATGTCCTTTTGCCTGCTGATCATCTTGCAATATCATTAGTTGAAGCTGTCGTGAAGTATGAGAAACTGAGGCACAACGTCATGTGCAATTAAGGAGTTGGTTGTCTTACGCATCGCTTGCTTCTGACTGCTGAATTCCAACACAATCATCAGTGAAACTAAGTGATGCAATCATTAGAGATGTATTAGACAGGTGTCACCTCAATTATCCACTAGGGAAGCAATAATAATGAAATAGATGATGCCTGGAGAGGTAATTAAGCTATATTAATTAGACCAGCTTAGCACATGAAGACCAAATGTCAGTTTGGTTAGTACTACTGAACTGACACTCGGCTGCACGATCAGCACATGACATGAATATAATCAGACTGGAAGTAGCAAGTCTTTGAGCCAAAATATTAAATGAGTTAATTATACCAAGCTGGCATGAATTAACCGACAAAAATGAAGATCGATCGTAGCTTTTCTATTATTTTTAGTTGTATTATAAGGTAGTAAGGTACACATGCATGCATATACAACACCATGCACATGCCTACGACTGTGGATAATAAGGATGAATACGACCTCATGGAGTGTTATCATGCAAAACTTTCTTGAACATTGAAGGAGGATGTGATGAATAGTCACTCGTGTATAAATTAGATGCAAGTATTATGGTCTGATTGCTATACCCTATACTTTCAAGTCTTACTAATGCACTACAATGCAACTAGGACTTGTGAAGTTCTGATCCAAGATGCAGTTAATAGGGCACATGCACAATTAGATACTACAACTAACTAACAGAGCTTAACTGATTACCTGCTCATCAGTTTAATTACTAATTTGTTTGCTGTAGTTTACTACCCTAGCTTGGTAGGCTAGCTAGTGCTTTCAGTTGCCCTAGATTCTTGCTTATCTGTTCCCAAAGAACACATGCTGCCTTGACAAGAAATTAATGAGGGACCCTATTATATTATAAGCTAATTCAAGACTATCTAACAGTGAGTTACATGATCAGACCAGGAACACTAGAACTTATCATTAGGTATTCATCAGTAAAACTTTCAATGGAACTACTCTGTTACAGATGAGTAGTAGTGCACTCACTTGCCTTGTCAGTAGCTAGCCATCTCATCACTGGTAGAAGAACAGAGCAGATCTGCAGATGAAGCTTTTTTTTTTGTCATCGTCAGTTACAGGAAATCTGCAGTGCCAAACTAAAAATGTTACAATTAACAACTCTGAAATTAAGGCAATTTTTAATCAGTAACCTAATGGATAGCTAGAGCTGAGAGATGCCAAGTGTCACAGACCACACTAGAGGGGCTCTCGAGCTATATCTAACGCAGCCATCATTACATGGCCGGAATGCACATGATGAGAGATAAGGACTGGAGTAGGAAACAACAGCAACTGCTCAAATTGGGCAAGGGAGTGTAACCTGTCATTGGAGTGGGAACGAAAGGTACACGCAGCAGCAGAATTGATCATCAGCACACCAGGTCCACCGCACAAGCGCAGAGAGAGAGAGAGAGAGGAGTTGGTCCGTTTGCTTGTTGGTGGCATCATCTCTTCCCACCGTGTGTTCGCCTAGTCCGATTAGTCGGTGACTAGTCGGTTTTTGGGAGTCACAGGCATGATAAGAGAAAATTCGGTAAATTAGTCAGTCAAACTAATTAGTCGGTGACTACTCTGGTCGGTTGGTACCAGTCAACGACTAATCAATTATACGAGCTGACTAGGAAATGTAAATTGGTATAAGCAGGAAATTTAGTCCGCTCAAAACAAACTGGCTAGGGTTACAAACTCGCTTCTTTTTTATTCCACGTCACTCTCTCTTCTCCATTTTTAAACGCCGTCATTCTTTCTTCTCACTCTCGCTCGTTGTCCGAGCAACACCGTCACATGTGCGGGCGTCCTACACCTTCTAGCCCTATGCTCCCTTTTCATGAGAATTCTTTTTCTTTACATATTGAAAAACCGACTAGTCAGTAGTCGGTGGGTAACCGACCGTCAATGCCATCACGTATTTTGCTTTGCAAAAGAAAAGAAAAAGAAGTGTGTGTATATATATATATATATTAAAATTATTATATCATATATATATATATATATTTCTCTTTGATATGATCATTTGATTGATGCTGAACCGATGCTCCATCGCGAGTCAGCACCAGACTTATGGTTGAGTTAGTTGGTGCATGCAACTCATCTGCGAGGTCGTCACGCTCGCGAGAAATTAAACCTAGCATCAGCCCACACACAATCATGCAATGGTGGTGGTGACAGAGCGTACTCTGGATACCGGATGACTGCATCTCGCCTCATCAATGAGCGTCTGGTACCCTTTTGATCGATCAGTGATCAGAAACCATCATCAGCGACGCCATCTCACGCCCATACACTGCAAATGCAGCATAAACATTCACTACAGCGACAGCAGCAGAAGTGACAGTGTTCGTTGAGCTGGTCGCAGCAGCGGCGTACAGGCCTGGGCCCATCGATGCAGGCCGTGGTCGTCTCGTCTCGCCGCCGTCGCCGTCGCCACCGGAGATGGTCCCCGGCCGGCCGGTCGAGCCGCTGTCGCCTGACTGACATGGGGACCATCTCCTTCAAGGCCCTAATTTGCATCATCGATCGAGAGAACAGCATGGTGTGGAGAATCTATGAGCCCATGATTGATTGATTAAAAAGTAGTGGCTTGGCTTGGGGCTCATGCTCATTGATTCCTTCCAGGGATGGCCTCTGCTGCTGTCCTTGGATCGTTTTTGGCTTTTTTTGCAGAATGGAAACCTGAGTGTGTCTGCGTCGTCTGATCCGTTGTACTCTCTGATTCTGCTGTGGATGATACCATATTCCCATATCATATCATCCTCATCCAATGCAGATCATATCAAACAGGGTTTTTCTCTGAACAGATTGCGTCAGCTAGATCATGACTTGAGTACTTAACTGAAGAAACAATTATTCATTTAAGGTTGCTGAAATGCACTTATGATAACATGGAAATTGATGTGGTAGTCATTCTTCCCAAATGGAACATCAGTGGGCTCTCCGAGTCTTTATCATGTGCTTTAAAGTTTTAATTGTTCTGCGCAGGAACACAGACAACACAAAACATTTGTTTCTTCGCCGGGCAAACAAAACATTCATTATGCAGAGAAACTTCTGAAATTTTACTGCTAATAATGAATCTCAGGATTATGACTACGATTCCACGAGTGGTTGTAATTTTTGGATATTCTGTCTCTAAAGTACATAACCAGCGATGACCATGCTTAACACAGTTCCTCTGAAAAGAAAACATAGAACCTCTGAAATCACTTACTAGGTTCAAAACTATAAACCTGACAAAGTTCAGGTTTCTTCAGAACGATATGAATCTTCGCCAAATACGACATGAGAAGAGTAAATTTACTCTCGCAGTGGGGAGTCACTGGAGCAAACCAAGGAGGACAAGCCCTAATCTCCGGTGGCGTCGGCATCCTTCTGCATGACGCCAACCTGAATGATAATGCAGACGTGACTGAACTTTAGTCTTTGGAGCAAATCAATCAAGATGAAAAAAAAAAATTTGGCACGCAGATGCAGAGTTCTTTCAAAATGAAACTGGCAATAGTGCAGATTTTTCACTACTGCTTAAATATGTAAGAACCAGAAAGAAGTATGGCATCCACTAAAAAAATGCAACGGAAGCAGGGTGAAGTGAAGAACTGAAGAAAGAACCTCCATATAGATGAACTTCATTCAGAATTGGACAACAAACTGGAAAAGGTTACAAAAATCAGTATTGAATGTTTGGGTAGCGTGATTCAGTAAAAGAACCTGGAAGTATCTAAAAGGACAACAGAAGTATTATGAGAAGAATCGAAAGATGTCACCTAAAAATCATAGAACAATATGCATTTACAAACAAAATTAGAATGCTAGGATGACATGTATGTATTCAGGGGGTCTAAATTTTCGATTGAATCGACATCGACAGAATAATTGCACCTGTAAAAACTCAAGCAGTGGACAGCCCAAATCTGCTACTATTAGGCCTGATGGCCCATCAGACCTGCCTGAAAGTCTGAAACTCTATCCCAACTGGAGCCACTTCACATTTATTTGGTCATGTCTACATGATATACATTGTTACCCACAAGTTTCTGTAATACATGGTTCAATAATCCTCCTCGAAAAAAAAAATACATGGTTCAATAATAAACATCATCGTTTCATCGGAAACTAATGAGACATCAAGGTACATGATGTTCCGTATTCTTTGCTTGTAGTTGGCTTCAAGCCTTCAACAGGGGCTTCTCGCTTGCTCATAAGAGAAGGTCTAGGGTTTAGGGCTTATGTACAAACTTTATGAACAGTAGAATTTAACCTTTATTTGAATTAATTTAAATTTGAAACTTAGAATCACCATAACTTTACCATGCCCCCAAATGGAGTGAAATCAAAACTAAAATTTATCTAAATTCAAGATCTCCTATCAGTACCATGTTCAACATTTTTAGAGATAACTTGAAATCATGAACAGTGACATTTCATATTATTTGATTTAAATTCAAATTTAAACTTTAGAAATGCAATAACTTTTGAAAATATAAACAGTAGCCTTTCCTGATTATTTGAGTTAGTTCAAATCTGAATCTTAAGATTACAATAACTCATCCTTCGTAACTCCGATTGAAGTAATGCTTGATCCTAAATTCATCTAAATTCCAGAGCTATCCAATGATGTACAAATCATGATTTTATCAATTATATTATATTTTCATCAATAAATTATTTCTAAAATATTAAACAAGGGTTAACCCATAATTGCTACTAAATCAGTTTAAATGTAAGAAAGCTAGGTATGGCTTAGCATAGTTTGATAATATTAAGAAACCATGTAAAAGAATATATGATTATAAATAAATTGAACATAAGAGGTGGCAAAGTCCCCTTTATTGATATTATCAATTAAACCTATGACTTATAAATCATTCTAATAATGTGGAAGCCTTATAGAAGTCAAAAATTAAAATTTGAATACTTATAGATTGAGTCCAATATTTTTTGTTGGGATAATATAATAACCAAGCTATTATATGAAGATTACATAAACTTAATTTCTAATTCAATGAGAGATACCATGAAATACTTTATCTACACCATAATAATACTAGTGTTCATTAATTAATCCAACTCTTGTATATTTTGGGCTTGTATACAGTACGTCTCAATGACCCATACAATATGGTTAACACACTAATAACATACTTTCAACAGTGGAATAAAGGACCAAAATATAAGGATGTACAATTATTAATTGCAAACCATGCCATTTAATTTAAATACCTATTCCATTTAAAATTATCACCAAGTGATAATCATTTAAGTGAAATGTTAAACACATCAACCCAACTTTAGAGCATGGGTAAAATTATTATATTAATATTACCACAAGCAAAATCCTAAATGTCATAAGTACACATAATTAACTATATTAATAAAAAAATGATAGAAAAGTCATATTAGTAATTTGCCATGACATGTTAGTAAATTCAACCATGCACAATTCCTAGTTAAGTCACAATAACAACAATGAACCTTATCCTTTGAGGTTGCTTTCTTCTTAAGCTATCTCTCCACCTAAGCAACCTTATCCATAAGGTTCCTTCTCTTATAAGCCTCCCAAGTAGCTTACCTCTCTTTCTTCTCTTGTAAGCCATCCAAGTTCCTTATATAAAGAGATGAATTCCATGCCTCAAACGAGAGTAAGGTCTTGTTTAGTTCCAAAAAAATTTTGTTCAAAAATATAACATCAAATCTTTCGACACATGCATGGAACATTAAATATAGATTTTAAAAAACTAATTGCATAGTTTGCATGAAAATCGCGAGACGAATCTTTTGAGCCTAATTAGTCCATGATTAGCCATAAGTGCTACAATAGCCCATATGTGCTAATGATGGCTTAATTATTAATCAGTAAATCAGCTGAGAAAAAAATCGCAATGTTATCTTCATAATCATTAATGCCTATTAGATGAACAATATTGACAGCTAGCCCAAACGAGAGAAAGGATATATCAGAGCATCGATAGAGATAAAGTAATTCATGAGAATAATAAGGCAACCTCAATTTTGAATTATAGAAATACCAATTTTTGCTGGCTATGTAGGGGACAAGATGAGTAAACAAAAGGAAGACATAGTAAAACACACACCTTGTGGTTATAAACATAGTAAAGCACACACCTTGTGATTATAGACATAGTAAAGCACACACCTTGTGGTTATAGATGACTGCCCTCTTGGCCTTGTGATTGGACTTCTGATGGCTCTCGGTGTCCTTGGTATTCTCAGCGCTAGGCCTTTACTGCAACAATAGAATCTAGGGGTAAGCGATGTAAAACACCTACCAACGGTCAACTAGGATAAAATGTCAATTCAACAAGTAGACATACAGACAAAAATTGTTAGAGTTAAATCTTAGTGTTTATGTGTTTAAAATTAGTGTTTTGTGTTTATGTGGTGTGACTGTGTGAGTACATGAGTTAATTCAATCAAAGATTCAGTCACAATCTGCATGCTAGTGAATACATGCAGGAATTAGTCCTAGCTTGGAGTGCACGATGATGGCTTGGATTGGTGCCTAATCAAGTGGAGCCCGGGGCCATTACGTGAATAGTGGATCAATTAGCTCCTGCATGTGTGTGTTTGTTACCTCGTGATGTTGTACATGCAAGAGATGCTAACAATAGAGGTGATTAATGGCTAAGTCACCATGTGGTTGGTTGGCCGGGTTGTGCAGCTGATTTGACTGATTGTGCGTGTGTGCGGCTATTTAAGCAGTGTTTCAGCTTGTGTTCTGTTAAGTGAATAACACGAGCTGTGTGAGTGTTGTGGTGTGCAGCGCCAAAATTCTGTCTTGTGCAATTCATTCATGTATGTGTGTGCTCTCTCATAATTCACTATCTTCTCCAAAATCCTGAGTGTGTGTGCTTGTGTGTGCGCTCGTGTGAGAGGAGCTAAGCCACCAGGTTTGGGCCAACAAAATGATCCTTATTAGTTACTAGGAGCAAATTTTGCAAATATACTTTGGTATCACATATAACAGTTGTACACCACCGGCAATTGGCATAAGAACGAACAGGTACTAGTGTTATCCTCTGGTCTATCATTATCACTGCCTGCATTCCATTTACAACACCTAGAAAAATATATAGATTTGTAAATTAATTAATGTTTGATAAGGAATAGTTAATAACAAATTAAAAAAGCATATGCCACAGGAACCATACAGCGTAAAAAACAAAAACAACAGTACTTTATAGCTCCACTAAATTCTAATCCCTCCTATTTCTTGTTCATACAATGGAGAGGAACAATATTCTTCCTGTTGTGCACGACTAAGTGTCTAATTTTAGTTGTCTATTCAAGAAACAAACCGATAGATCCAACAAAACTAAGCAAAAAAGATGTTCATTAAGAGTTGCATCAGTTTCATCATTATCTTATCAATCATTAATTCCTACTTGACCAACAATAATGGCAGCTGGCTCAAACTGAACAATCTAGGGGGGTGAATAGACCAGCCTGCAAAAACCTGAAAACACTCCGCAGCGGAAGTCAGTTCTCCAGACACTCCGACCAATGGTCCGGACAGTCCGGCGTTTGCTGCCGAATGGTCCAGACCTAGGAACACAAGATTCCTTGAAGGGAATCTACAGATGAATAGGAGTGAAACCAGAAAGCAATACAGACAGGGAGACAAAGACACAACTTATTTTTACCGTGGTTCAGATCCAAAGACCCTACTCCCCGAACGATCCCATGATCAAGTCCCAAGCCGAGAGTCCTAGCCCTTAGTAGCCTCCTTGCTCTATCGATCCCTACTTCTAGAAGATAGAAAGATTTATACTAAATTACCTCGTTAGGGAGAGGAAATCCCGTACAAACAATCCCGGGCAAACCACACAAGGTCGGAGCTCGCGGGCGATACCTAGTCGTCTAGGAGATGAATCTCCAAGAGTAACAAATCAACCTAGCTAGATCTTGTGCCAATCCCTATGCTCATGAAGGATCAATCCCACTCAAACCTAAGAACTCACCAACTTTCACTCCAATCCCAAGGAGGATCTAAGGACAAGTGATGCAATTGAGTGCTCTAGGAATAGTAGGTATTCAATGTGGCAGCCAACCTAGCCAAGTAGAAGAAGGTGGGCTTAAATAGCCCACGCTTCCACCCACTAGCTGTTGGTAAAGCATGTTCGGACTATCCGGGCACCCATGTCCTGACAGTCCGGACCTCCCAACCATTACACATGACGTGTAATGGTAACGTTCATTAGCCGTTTGAACGGTGGTCCCTATGTCCGGACAGTCCGGTGTTTGCTACCGGATGGTCCGGACATCCCAGGTCCAGATAGTTCGGTAGAAACTATCGGACAGTACGGACTTACTGTCCCAAACTGAAACATGCAAGTGTGTGAAGTACAAGTGTGTCACTCACTAGACTAGAGTTGATCCTTTTCTGAGTATTTAGAGATTGACCTAAGTTCTAACCAGTAGATCCCGCTTAATAGTATGGCTTTTCCTACGACTCAAATTAAATTGCAACCTAATTCTAATCCTTCGAGCCACTTCGTCGTTACATCTTTCTTCATTGAATTTCTTAATGTTATTGGGGGTTACTTGTCTTCTTGCTTTCTAGCACAACTCATTAAACATGATTAGTCTCTTAATATTATTATCATTTATCACCAAAACCCACTAGGGTTTTATTAGTGCACTCTCACAAACGAGAATAAGGATAGATCAGAAAATCAGTTCAGATAAAGTAGTTCTTAAGAATAATAAGGCAACCTAAATTTCGTATCATAGAATACCATATTTGCTTGTCACCAAATCCTCAATTTGGTCATGTGGAGGACATGATGAGTAAACAAAAGTATGACATAGAGTAAAGCCCAAACCTTGGTGTCTGTGGGCAATTGTCTTGCATATTCTCACTGCTAGCCCGATTACCAATTCTGTTGCTAGATTGTCCTGCAACAACAGAAGCTAGGGATAACTCTACGTGAAATACCTAACAACGGTCAACTGGATGAAAATGCCAATTAACCAATTAGACACATCCCGATATGCGACAGAAACCAAATGGTGTAACAAACTAAAACAACATGACTACAAAAATTGTATCTCTACTAAATTCTATCAGTTCGCTTGTGTTTCTTTTCCTTGTAATGGAAGGTAATAATGGTCTTCCTACGGTACATGAAAGCATATGACAACTATGAATAAACACTGTAGATAATTACTAGAGAAGAGCACAATAAAAAGAGAGCAGGTTACTACAAATTATGAGAGAGATTATATCATATCAACCTATATAAACAATACAAATGGTCAAAGGCGGTATTAGGGGTACCTTCATTACCAGTAAGTGTATAACTGGAACCATTCTCAGTGAGACAGTGATACTATGATAGTGACTTTATCGTGTCAAACAATAACAAAACCATCAAAGATGAAATAAGTGGGGACTACATTAGTCCTAGCACATGATCACACCACAATAAAGCACTAGAAGGTTATATGGTCTTCTTAAAGAGAAGACCATATACCTTTCTGTTTCCGCTCTGGTGCCTGTCATGGTGACTTTGGTGCGTCTTCTAGTGTCTCAATGACCTTGTCGATCTAGAGAGAGGAAATCAAACAATTAGATGAATGATCTTGTCAATCCGGAGAGAAGAAATTATACAACTAACTCACGAGCAGAGTGGGAAGTGAGAAAAGTTCTAAAATATCTAGGAAATACTCTTTCTATGCTGGGCAGCATGTCGATTTTTCTCTGTCGTTATATCAGTGGCGCATTCAAGCTTATCCAGCTTGCAAACACATCTTCCTTATAATTGCGATCCCTTAGCACTTTCCATAGGTGTTCAAGCTTCGGTCGATACTGCAATTAATAATAGACCCCAACTGACATACAAATCCCACTCGAAATAAAACAACAAAACAAATGTGGGATTCAGATATTACCTTTTTTAACCTCAAATTATACGACAGACTCAACACGGCATCAATTTGTCTCACCTTCCTTGGTGAGATACTACGACGAGGAGGCGGTGGAGGGGGAGGTAGAACAATGAGTACGGCAATTGGGAGGCATGGTGGCTACAAACTCGACGAGCATTGGGTGAATTTAATCCCCTGGAGGAATCTATCCAAGGAGAGATTAGGAGTTTGGGACATTGTGTGGATCCTTCCCATGTCACTCAAACCCAGTGGGGGATGAATCCCTCGCTCCCCAAATTCTGTTGCGGCCGCTTCCTCATCGCCACAAAATTGATCTGGTCTAGGGGTGGGTGGATTAGCTCGACGGTGTTCAGTTCAGCCTAATCCTGAATCCCCTGCTCTTGATGTTTATGCACGGAGCCAATTTGTACTCCCAAAATGAAAATATTCCCCTATGTTTCCCTCTAAAAGCTCCCCAAATTTCGCGCCCTCCTCCTTCGGTTCTGCTTTCCTCATTTCTTCCTCTCGGCACGAGCCCACGCAGCCACGCCACGCTCGACATCATGTACTTACGTCCCGTGCTCCACCTTACGTGTCCAGGCCAAAGAACTGTGTCCATCAGCCAGTTGTGATGCATGTACAGTACAACAGTAGAGTCGTGTTCTTAAACAACAGTGCCTCCGTCAGTACAAGGAATTTTAATTATTTACTTGTGTCATTTAACTATTCGTCTTATTGAAAATTTAGTGCAAAAATAAAAAATGATAACCATGCTTAAGGTACTTTGGATAATAAAACAAGTCTCTAATTTTTTAATAAGATGAATGGTCAAACGATGTAAATAAATAGTCAAAATTGCTTATAATACGGGATCTCCAGTTTAAATCCTAAACGTGGCCCCTAGTTGGTTTTAGGCTTTAAGGCTGAAAATCAAGGTTGAACTAGGCACTGATATGGGCTCGAGGTACCCCCAACCCCAAGAAGCGCTATCAAAGAGCCACGTGGCCACCCCGAATCAGGGGGTCGGGCTTAAGGTTGGCGATGTATTTCACCAAGGCAAGGTTTAAGGTCAGCCCGACTCCCTCGCGAAACTTCACGCAGCCTATCCCTGTATTTAATCATACATTAACTTAATACAAACTAGTCAATGCATGCTATAAATATTTATTTTAGTTTATTGTTTTGCCAATGCATGTAGCAACATATTTAATGCACGTCTTATATTTTGGAACAATGAAAAATGAAAAAGGTGGTTGTGCCTTATATTTGGAATGGAGGGAGTAATAAGCTGCTGCACTTTATTGCCATAAAAGCCGTTTGGGATGCTTGTAATTAAGAACAAATAATGATGACACACATACAACACGAACGACATCTTTCATAACAACATCCTGATGGAGCATCTGAATTAGACATTTTCCAGCTGAACACTGAAAAGAGGTACGGAGTAGTAAATTATATTTCGCAGTTAAACCTTACCTGACTTGCTGCTCCGATTGCAAGGTGTAAGGGCCTACCTACCTTAACTTCTTTAATTGTAAGTCAGCTGGTCCTCTAAACTTAGCAACTCACATGTGAGCTCTTGAAAGTAAGATTGGCAATCAGTAAGAACATCTTCAAAAACTAGCCAAAATTTAGCTATTCAAATTCTAATTTAGCTGTTTTTATCAAAAAAATTACATAGCCAAATTGATGTGCACTCTAACAGACTAGCCATCTTCACTAGCTAAATCTTCGCTGACATGTGGGTCTAGCTAGGTTTAGCTATTGAGATGAGGTGGAAGAGACTAGCCAAGTTTGGCTATTGAGGGAAAAAAATTAGCTATTCCAATTGCCTACCAGGTTGAATAGCTCTTCTCTTGAAGACTATTTTTTAACAAAATAGTTAAAATTTGGTTTAGCTAGTCATATACCTAGTCTTTTGGAGATGTTCTAACACTAGTTGCTGTCCACAAAGTCACACCACCAGTAATCTTTTGGAAATCTTCCCTGCCTTTCATACTGCAAACGACTTATCTGTGCCAGAAAATTGACCTGGCTGTGCACTGAGTAGGAGTATCTCCTAAACACAAAATAATTCAGCATCACGCTCTTCTGAAAATAGAAATTGGGCTTCTTAGGATCATGAAACGATGATAGAGAACCCAAGAGAATTCACATCTATTTCCACATGTATATGTATTGAGTATTTGAGCCGGACACTGTCGGAAGCATACATACATCTATTACAACTAGCAAAGTACCCATGCTTTGCTATGGATAAAAGGGAATATACGCTATAAACAACAAATATTTTTTTTATCAAGTGCTATTATCACTTGATATCCACTTATTTTAGATAAATATTGGACTTTTTAATTCCATAAAATATGATGTGTCAATTTGTAAAATCTATAGTGGGGTGGTATGGCTCACTGCCACCACCATAGTCTTTTAAGAGGAGTATAGATATTTGTGCATGCATATGTAGAAATATTAAACAGTAAACAATACTGAAATCATCTACTTTGCTAGATGAAACTCAGTCACACACTAAGCAACCATGTGAGTCAACTATAATAAACCATGCACAATCACATAACAAGCATGTCATGAGTGATTTGTTAATATACAGATTTCCACGAGCCAGCCAAATGCCTCAGTGATCAAACATCCCATGGTGCATACGCTAATTCATTAAATCACCATGCATCTTGAAATAAGACCTCTTAACTTAAACATTATACATATTCTTGTATATCGTATATTTAAGAAACTTCTGTTTTTGTTACCAACGGGGTAGTGTGCATATTACAAATGTGTTACAAAACCACACAGTTGAAACTGCCATGTTTATAATTGCATTATCGCTACTGCTCTACATATTTAAGCTCGCTGATTGTAAACACTATATTATGGCATGCAAAATCTGCAGGTACTTCTCTCAGTTCCCTCATTCCAACCAGAAAACAATATGTCAGAATATGTACATGCGAAAATAACTTCATCTTCCTTTTTTAGTAGTAATTGAGCCAGATGTACTTACCATGTACTTTTGTTTTATTTTCTGTATGAATGAGGTGTGAAAGCCCCTATGGAAATTATACACATCATCAATGTTCTGAAGATATTCATTGGTCAATCACATGCAAAAATGACGCACATAGGAGAATCCTAAAGCAAAAGGAATAACAAAACAGATAAGGTACCATGAATGTTGCCACATTTAACACAACAGACCATGTGGCAGACTCCTCCATCAACATGGACCTACGGAAGGATGCTTTACAAGCCTCCAACTTCGGCCCTGGAAAATATATGAGAAGTATCAGATTTCCCTTGTCCAACTTTGCTCTATTGCAAACTTTGCCAAGAACAATCCTTGAGTGGTAGTTTCCCGAGTACAAAGATGCATTACAAGTTAGCTATTATTACTTGTTCAACAGTTTCTTTCCTTAATAATGAAGTTCTCACCTATCATAGGTACTACAATAATGTTCATGACATATAGCAATGTTGACCAATGAAAAAATTAAATGGATCAAGTACCCAAAGTAAAGTTAAATCACAGGTTGCATAAAAGGCTCATATATATATATGAATTAGTTAGTAACAAATTAATATTCATACTTAAATATTTTTGAAGTTTTTCGTATTCATTTAAACATAGTTCAAACTCATTTTGAACCTTGAAGGCCATACACGATGAAGGATAATATATATATATATATATATATATATATATATATATGACTGGATTTCACTATTGAAGACCTCACTTTCACATTGCACCACTAAGCTGAAAGCAGAGTTTGGTCATATTACGGTAAAATTCAATCAGATGATCACAAGCAACATAACCAATGTAAAGCTTATATACATCAGTGTGAAGAAGTGAAGAACAGTAACAGTTTGAGACAATGTAGCAAAATTTCAGATACCTTGGCAAGTCTATGGTACAAAAAAATATCAGACTAGGTTACTCTTTTAACAGGTAATACAGAACATTAACTACTCCAGTACCTCATACTTAATCGGATTTCCCAACTTACAGTGATTTCAAGAAAAAAGAAAGATGCCATACATGTCACCAATAAAGTACCTACAATTGCTATCTAGAAGCAACAGCCGATGAAACCAAACTCCTTAACTCCGCTAGATGTTCATCAGTCGAGATGTTCAATGTAAGCCTTAGGTTAGTCAACAAAGCCTCCTGCTCCCAGCTAATTGACCCACAAACATATAATGCCAGCATTGTTGCACGGTAAGCATGCAACTCCAGTAAATGAGTATCTCCCTTTGGTATAATCTTATCATGTTGAGATGTTTCTCTTTCAGATACAACAGCTTCAGCAACATCAGTTCTACTACAGATATCACCACTTTGGTAGGCTGAGTAGAAGTGTTGTGAACTATAGGGGCTACTGCTGGGACTACAACTACGAACGGAGGACGAGGTACTCTCAGTGTCACTAGGATATGCACTTGTTAAAGGAAGGTATTTATTTTCAGTATCGACATTTACCTCAGCCAAGTTAGTTTTACGAACACCATTTTTTGTCCTAATTAAGGAAGCATGCATGTATTTCTCACCCAGCATTAAGCATGGGGAATCAACAGCATCTCCCTTTTCAGCCAAACGAGGAGAAACTCCAGCAACCAGCAGCGAGTACCTTCCATCTCTACGGGGTGTCTGTAATCTCTTGGTCACCTCACTGCACTGGGTAGGGTTTGTTGACGGAGCAGATGCTTTTCTCTTCATGCCTCTAGACCTATCACTGTTAAAAGCCTTTTGGTTCTTTAGTAAAAGATTGTTGTCCATTGTACAATAAAGCTGCTTGTGCTTGCCCAATTTGCTTCCAAAATTTCCAGATTTTGATTGACCTCTGAATGAACCACCGTAGCATCTTGTAGAATCCTGAAATCAATTTAAGACAAAATCATTAGAGTGTTTGCATTGATACATTACAATCAAATTGTTTGCCTAGATAAAAAAACATCCAGCTTTTGATGTTAAATTTGCTAAGATAAGACTGTCAAACTGCCAACGGATTGATTTAACTTGAGGAAATAAATTAGCTTATTCTATTTTCTATGAAATATCATAAATAGTTCTATAGTGAGGATTTGAAGGAATGAGCCATTACCTTCTGAAGAACAGTCCATTTGCCATCTTTCCAATGCTTCCTCAACCGAAGTTCCGAAGCATGTATTCTTAGCTCCAGCGACGACCCAAGGAGCCTGACGAGATAGTAATCCTTGCCAAGCACTCTCACCATCTCAGAAATCTTCCATGAGTAGCTGTCAAACGCCTCAAGGATGTCACCGATAGCCCAACACACTGAATCATCTGGAGGGGGGCAAGGCCTGATCAACCTTCTGTGCACCCTTTCAACAGCGGCACATGTGTCAACTGGCGAAGGATCATATCTCACATAAAAGCTCTCTGCATTGCCTAATACAATCTCAGCACCCCTCCAAGAACCTAGGGGCACCTCTGCCTCCTGTAACACCTCCACCTTGTTCCCTTTGACGAACTTCATCAAGCTGGTTCCCTTCAAAAACTCTGTTGCAAACAAAAAAACAAAATTAATCATCAATAATCTAGTAAAGTATTTACGAGTGAATCAAAATACAATAACTTTTCAATTCCTACAAGGTCCACTGCAGATTAAACGGACAAAATCATAGCCTAGTTTCCATCGCTAAAATTAACAGATTGCAATGCAAAATCTGAAATTTGCTATCAGAAAAGAACTTGCGAGTCAAATCAATCGTTTTGACTATTGCTAACAAAGCAGTCCCTACGGATCACTAGTTTACGTAGTTTAGGTTATGGAAATCGCTATTATTGCAGCCGTAATAGAGCACATCTGGAAGAGCAATTTGCGGCAGGTTACGGCAAAACAGCTATTCCGCCGGAAATCGAACAAACGAAACAAACACGAAGAGAAAAACACCCCCCAAACAGCAAGACGAGTCACACAACTCAAGATTTCGCCAAGAAAATTACGAACTTCAAACAAGCGGTTCCCCCAAAGAAGAACAACAATCGCAACACAGGAAAGAACACGAACAGGTCTGACGATAACAAACCGAAACGATCTAACCGCCAATCATACCGAGAACCAGCCAAAGCAAGAACATTTGAACTGGTCAATTGGGCAGCAGTAATAATCACCAATAGCCAATTGCCACACCAAAAATTCCTACCGCTCCACCTCCATCCCCCTCTCTTTCGCCCCCAATTCCCGCACAAGAACACCTAAACCCACCCAAAAAAAAAACTCAAACTCAGAATCAAAAGGGGGCACGAACCTTGCGATCCCGGCCACGGCCGAAAGGGGCCACGAGAAATCCCGCGGAGAACTCCCTCTTCTCCGGCGATCCCTGGGCACGAACTCGAGATTGGGCGAGAAGAAAACAAATTCGAGAAGCGAAACGAGGAAATCTTTGCAGCTAATGCGGTGTGATTTTCTTTTTTCTTTCTTGTGATTAAACTTGTTAATCCATGATGCGGCCGCGCTTATATGCGAGGTGGGATGGCTTGCGTGGAATCTCCGCCGTTGGATCGGAGCGGCGCTGCGCCCGGTTTGGGCTAGCCGCCAGCGTGGCCCGCTGCTGGCCGTCCGATCGAGATCGGACGGTGAGTGGAAGATAGGGTTCTTGGTGGCAATGCTGCCATCGTGGCTGTCGGTTTTGCTAGCTGTGGTAAGTCGATTCTTTTCCTATTCGGAGGAGGTCGGTACTCGGTAGCCAAAGGGGTTAATTCATTTTATTTTATCGTTCCATAATTCGTGAAAGAATAATGTCATGCATAACTATTTTTCTAATAAGCATAAGCACTACACACAACTAAAATAAAGTGTTTATAAGAGAATTTGTACACACGTAACTAATGGTGATTATCATAGTTAAATTATTAGATTTGCGCCATGAAGTACATGATGGAGAACTTGATTTGGTATTATTATTGGTGTGATATCAAGAAATAACCTTGGAGAACTTTAGACAAGAAAATATTCATCTTCGGTTAATTAAGGCTTATGTGAATTATTAGGTGGATTAGCTTACATACCTATGAGACGTGTCATAAACTTTTATAAGTTTTGAGCATTCTATAGAAACCTAAAATAGAAAATGAGGGCTTCAATTTGTGTATATGTTCGGTTTTATGTGCGAGTGTGCACCCGAATTACTCTCAATAAAATTGGCATGTATCTGAAGTGTAGGTTTAATGTCCAAGTATATATTTTGGTAATTGAATTATTCAAATAAATATGGGGCATTGGATAAAAGTTTTGGCGTGATAACATCGATCCCATCCACATTATCATTTTTAATTAAATAACTACAAACATATATTTTTTAGATTATGTGAAGATATCACACTTTTGCCTTAGCATATACTCGAGAGACGTAGCCGCAACAGCAAACTTGTGAGTCCCACTAAAAATATTTATTTTTATAATAAGGATGAAAATGTAGGCTTTTATAACCCCTTTGGATATATATATATATACACTGCAAAAATTACAAATAGAAATACTTAAATTGCATGTCCATAACTTAGGAACACCAACATATATTTTTTTAAAAAAATTATAGGACTAACCTTCAAATTCCTCAAACTGCTCTATCTTATGCAATAAAAATTCGACACATGTTTCCTTAAAGCATTTTAAATTTTCCAACTAGAAAACAGTCATCTGTATCTGTTGCACGACAAATGCTCGTGCAAAAAAAACACACACACAAAAAAAACAAATCTTGCAAATTTCTTAGCGCATCCTATACCAGTTTGATAATACTAGATGTTTTGAATTGTCCTAAAGTCAAGCTTTTAAAACTTTAATTATAAATAACTTTAGAAATATTTATTTTAGCAACATAAATATTATTTGTATAGGTTAATCTTGAAAAGTACTTCAACAAAATCATATATTTGTTGATTTTTTTATATGTATTATAATAGAAAAATATAGTTAAAGTTATTTTTTAAAGACCGTATTCTTGTTCAAAACGTGTATTTTGAAACTGGAGGGAGTAACAAGGCTTCAGGTGGTCGATGTCGTTCGTTTGGTTACTTCTGGCTTGGCGGTCACGTTTAGCAGCAACCGTCAGTTTTGCTTTGCTTCATCACTTGGCTTTCATATTGCTTGCGGGGCACGGGGGCAGGAAAGGATGACCAGGACAAAACAAATACCATAAATTTGCAACAAAGATAAGCTTTTTCACCAATCTATCAAGCAAAAAAAACTATATTACAAAATAAATTAAGATATGAGTTGGACACAACGGGGACAACATTCCTCACCTCTATGGCATTAATTAGTAGCTTTCAAAGCTTTGTTTGGTAATAGGACACAACGGCCAACGGGTGGTTCCCATTGCCAAGAGCGGCCTAATTTACATTGAGACATCTCGAATTTTTGTTGCACTGGTTGATTAGGACACATGAAATTTCTTTCGTCAGAATTTGCATGTGTCCAAAAATTTCTGAATTACGCCCTCCAGTCATTAATAGTCATTAATATATGATGTTTTTAACACTAATTTTATTATTAAAAACGTCATATATTAAAATACGGAGCGAGTACCATTTTATGTTTGTGGCTGTGTATAGACTTGCAGATTTCGCTTCACGCATGGAACCAAGCCTATCTCACTGGATAGAACATTGCTTTCTGGTGAAATAGATGGATCCCCTTTGTGACAGCACATGATAATATTATTAATAGTAAGGTTGCTGCAATAGTGAAACAGTGATAGTTCGGTCTGCCATTGGCATCCACAAGAAAATGTTCTTTTGAGTGTCAAATTCCACAAAAGTTTGATTATTTGACGTCCTTTTGTACAAGTAGCCATGGTTATGACAATATCACCCAATATTTGAATACAAGCTTCACATGGAAGGAATTTGGATTTCGAAGTGAATATATATCATCATTTGTCACTTTACACACCGGGTGATGCAATCCAAGCACAAAATAAAAGGATAAACTCGAACAGAGTTATATGCACAGCACAAGCTGGATGTAAATTACTTAAAAAAGCAAGAGATGCTTCGTCGATCAAAGACAAGCAACGGCAATTTTGGTTCTGCTAGAAATCACATATTCACATGTATAGAATGTGAAAGAATCTCATCAGATGTATTACATGTGTAATGTAGAAAAAAGTGTACACACTCCCTTTGTATACAAACTGCAAGGGCGGCCAAATCATCCCAACTCCAATCTAAAGTTCAAAGAATATCTGTACCGAGAACAGCTACCTTTTTTCAGGGGAAACAAAAACTATAACTATAGTAAATGAGCTTCTTGCTGTGGTAATCGTTTGTAACTTAACATCTCTGTGTTTTTACTTGATGATGCCTGATCTAGTTCACCTGTATTTTGTATAAACCCTACACTGTGGCATCAGATCCACTTATAACACATACTATTTATCAATCTGCATAAATCAGAAAAGAAATATTCACATCAGAAAACATTCACGGGCAAAAGAAAAAATAACCATATTTCTGTAAAATTACAACTGATAATCGCTATATCATTCCGTTCACGATTCCCGAGGAAGAGTAACTGTATCAAGAAATTGCTATGTGATATATTGTAGTACTGGCATACAAAGAGACTGCTCCAAGGATAAGTACGTTATATCCCCTGTTAAACTGTGGTGTCACAAAATAGCATATCTTCGCAGCAATAATAGATGGCACCACAAACATTGATATTGATTGTGACAAAAGGATCAAGCAAACTCAAAGAAACGGGAAGAAAGGTTGGATGGAGGCTGGTTAACATAAACAAGGATCAGACTCTACCAGGAACCAGGATCCTCCAGCATCTCTTCCTCAGTAAACAACAACGGCTTGCATGTAATAAAGATTAAAGAGGGGTGTTCACTAGCCTGAAAATGTTAATATCACACAGGCGGGGGTACTTAAAAGTTAAAACATCCCCCTTGGTGTCTTAATGGAAACAAGTTAGAAGTGTTTTTAGTACTTTCATCTCATACAAGGTATAGAACATTTTGCAAAAAGTGCTGAAGCCAAAGCAACTGATATTTCTTGATATCATATACATTATATTTTTCAGGAAGTGAAACTGGATACAGAAAGAGGACATACTCCACATCTTTTTCCTATGTCTGTGAACTTCTTTTTAAAACGAGAAAAAAAATTACTCGACTGGATATCCTGTACATTACATCTTTTTCTTGGCCAGGAGCACATAGCAGTAAGCACCCACATTCAGTTGAGGAAATGGACTGCCATAGTAGCATGCCAATCATATCTAATTACGAGCTTATACTGTTAGCAACGTCCTCACCAGAAGACCATTCGTCTCGAATTAATTCCAGTTCATTGTAGAACACTTTCAGCCTAGTGCAGTTTTTTTAAAAAAAAACTTAGCCCTAGTGCAGATTTGCAAATCAATTAATTATTTTCCTCTAAGATGGAACTGAGCAAGAAGAAAATGGGCTAATCGCCTAATCGTGATGGGAAGTCAAACAACCTCAAAGAAAAGTAATCAAGAACGTTAGTATCGAGGAGGATTGCAGAAACATCGTTACAGATTGCAGTGAGAGTGTGAGACCATATAAATCTTGAGGTTTGCTGGGAAAATCAATCGAATTTTCAGCTTGATGCCGGGAAGTGATTTGCTGATGATCACACAACCAAAAAGAGCCCTTTTCCGATCTCCGGACGCGTCCGTCACAAGGCGCAGAAATGGGGGAGATTCGATCAGATCACGCCGCTACGATCGCTATACTAGGGAGCTAATCACTAATCAGCATCTCGTTTTTGGATAGATCGAGAAAGATCGGGAAGGCTGGTTGGTACTCACCGAAGCTGGAGGAGGAAGAGGCTCAGCTGCTCAAGAGGCGGAGAGCCAGAGGAGGAGCGCGCAGAGGATCAGCACCAGCGGGATGCAGTGCACGGCGCGCTCCAGCGCCCTCACCCTCTCCGCCTCCCTCCTTCCTGCCGCCGACTGCGGGTCACACGTCGGCAGCCCCGCCCCGTCTCCGCCGCCGCCCCCGTCCTCCGACGACACCCGCGCCCCGCTCGACGACCGCCGCATCCTCCCCCGGCGCCGGCGCCGCACGGATCGTGGAGCAGACGAGGCGATTCGCCCGCAACTGCAAGCGCGCGTGCCGCCGGCGACGAGCTTCTGCGCGGCTGCGCCGCCGCCGCGTTGTCTTCTTCTTCTTCGCGGAAGCCGTGTTTGCCTTGACGCGTCTTGACCAGTTCAACGCATACATACCCACTCCACTGACAGGTGGGCCCCATTCCTCCCCTATAAAGTTGGGCCTCGTACTCATGGGCCTACTAAATGGCAACCCATATAAGCAGGTTGTCCGCGATCTTATGTATGGGCCGAAACTGAGGCCTAAGTGGGCCGACGCGCGGACGCTAGGCCCATTTGGGTTTTGGACTCTGCGAAGCCAAAAACCCATGGGAGAGGGCAGAAGTGGGGAAAAGCGAAAATATCCAAAACTGAGAGAGCTCGCGGAAATGGCGACGGTGGTGGTGGCGCCGCTGGCCGCCGGCGCTCCAGGGGCGCGGGTGTTCGGGGCGCCGGAATCCTTCCGGTGTTACGCTTTCCGGACGCTCCTCCGCCGCTCTCCGCGGGGCGTCGCCTGCGCACTTCGCCGGAGGCCCTCCAAGTACAAGGTTACCTCGGAGTTGTTACTTCATCTAAACCCCCCTCAATTTTTACTGTGGAGTAGTGTGGATGAGATGGCGCCCTGCGGCCCTGAATCTTAGGTTGTCTGTGTGATAATGAGTGAAATGGTGGTGGTACAATTGCTGGAGACGAGGTGGTATAATGAGTGTCAAACCTAGAACTATGTGGTATTGTGGTGAACTGGTTGCGTTTTGTACCTGTTCATCCGAAGAAAAGGAGATTTAATTGAACTACCGTATATATCATTTTGTGGAATTGTTGTGGCCTTACGTTATTCCCCTCTGCTTGCGTGGTCATGTAGATGGAGAAGTATTATCCATTTTGTGTTTGTTGCCTGCATATTGTATCTTGGGATCTGTCGTAAAGTTTGTTTGAGTTTTATGTGTTTCCCAAATGTTGCCTCATGTAGCCATAAACATGGCTGGAAGGCTTGCTGATAAAATGTTGTGTTCCAGAATAAAATCCAGAATGAGGAGGCCATAGCAGAGGATGACATTGACGGTGGTGGCGAAGACAATGACGATGCGCTGGAATCACTTTTCAAGCAGTTGGAAGAAGATCTCAAGAATGATGATTTATCTGTTGAGGATGACGATGATGGAATATCGGAAGAAGATATGGCAAGGTTTGAACAGGAGTTGGCAGAAGCAATAGGGGATATTGGTGATGTTGATGAATCTGCAGGGGATTCATCATCAGTCTCTGAAAGCTATGGGAATGATGAAAAAACTGATGAAATTGAACGACCAGCGCTGAAAAACTGGCAACTCAAGAGGCTGGCTCGTGCTCTGAAAATAGGTCGCCGTAAAACTAGTGTAAGTAGATATATATCCAATTTGATTATGTTTAATTTCCATTTCTAAAATCTTTGTGGTTTCTGTTTGTATGAAGGACTCGTTTATAGCAACAAGTTTATATCCAAACTTCAAATTGTTGAAGTTTTTTTTTTCATGTTGACTTACATGAATTGTTTTCTTTCCATTGCAGATAAAGAACCTTGCAGGAGAGCTGGGCCTGGATAGGACTTTGGTCATTGAATTGCTCCGTAATCCACCTCCAAAACTTCTATTCTTGTCTGACTCCTTGCCTGATGAAGCCCCTTCAAAACCTGAAATCAAGGAAATAGAGTCCTCTCCACCCTCTCCAGTAGTTGATAACGCTGATGTCACTGAAACCAAGTCACAGTCAGAACTTCCCGTTCATGTCATGTGCGCAGAATGGTCTGCACAGAGAAGATTAAAAAAGGTGCAACTGGAGACATTAGAAAGAGTCTACTCCCGAACTAAGCGCCCTACGGTAAGTGAATTTTCCATTATGATCATGCTTTTCATTCTGTGAAGTACATTTCACGTCATTGCTTTTATGCTTGTTATTGTATTCTATGACAGTTTACTTTGTTCTTGCATGTGATATAGAATACAATGGTCAGCAGCATAGTTCAAGTAACAAACCTTCCACGGAAGACCATTGTTAAATGGTTTGAGGATAGAAGGGAACAGGATGGGGTACCTGATCATCGCGTTGCATTCAAGAGATCCCTATCTGAGACCATAGCTAGTTGATAATAACTTCAGATAAGCATGTATGAATTATGATGGCTTCCTCTTTAAACTATTTGCAAAGTGTAAATTCGAACTTTTGAAGTAGAAGTTTTGCAAGCCCAATGTTTCATACTATACTAATACTCCCAGATCAGCCAATGTGACAGGTACAACTCTTAATTGCCACTTTGAGAATTTTATTGGTTTCTCTCTGGACCACCATTTTGACTATTTAGCTTCAGTGAAAGTCGGTTGGGGGTCTGTTGACCAGATCTTGGTTTTGTGTGTGATAACTGTCGCAACAGATTTTGCCATATTCTAGCTTAGATTGGTTTTCTGGTTGGAAGGTTTTTCACATAATCTTTCCCTGGTCTGGTTTTACGGGATATGTGCCCAGTATATGTTTTTGTTTTGTGCACTTGATGAAAAAATGGCAGAAGAAAGTGTAAGGGTTTAAGATGAAGTTGTACGCCAACTAGTTTGGGAAAGCAGCGACAGAGTAGCTGATGCGAATATGTCATTGTGTTAAATGTTTGGCATTCACATTTTTGAGTTGAATGTTTGGTGTCCACAATAGGTGACTTTTAGTACTGTATTAGATCAAACCCATTCCTTTTTGTGCCTTACTTTAATCAAAATCGTGTTGTTTTTTCAATGTGAGTAGTTTGGGGCTTTGGGCTTATGGTCAGCTCACCTCTGTGTTGGTCATGTCATCATGAGATGCTCGTATGCTAGTGACACAAGTGATAAGGTATTTAGCCTTTAGGTGTATCTACATGATAGATTTAGTTTCCCTTCTTGAGGAATACATATCTGTATTTACCAGTCTTTCAAAAATTTGCAACTCTATGATGATTTTGATTCTGTAATATGAGTCCTGCCACATGTTCAACATGCTGTGGGATACTGGGGCAGATGGAGAAATTTCGGAGCTCATCAGAAGGAAACCATGTGGAAAGAGGAGGGGGAGGTAGCAGCTGGGGACCTGCAAACTAGTGGCAGTGGGTTGGAAAGGAATGAGAAAGACCTGTGGGGCATGTGTGATAGGATCATAAGAGATATACTACGGAGTAGTGTAGAGTACTAGGACTGTAGGGTGAGACATGAGAGGATAGAAATAAGGGGAAAAAAAGATTTTTTATGGCCTATCGTATAGTATCTCTAGTACCGATACCGCGAGGTACTAAACTAAAATCCATCTGTTGATTGAAGAAGGATATGATCGTATCATGTTGAATCAACGATTAGATTTAGTTTACTATATGGTGGGCCGTAAAAAATCTCGGAAAAAAAATGTACTAGGAGTTAAACATATGTTGGTGATTATTTACATCCATATATTAGATATTTATGCTTCAGCAAAAGTTTACTTGTCATTTGTCACCACTGAATATAAATCATATTATCGATAGATTAACGTATATATATATATATATATAGTCTACGATAGTTGGTTGTCAGCTGGTGTTAATTGGAGCTGAATTAATACAACTGACATTTGTCTATGCATATTTTTCCCTATGTCTACACGACCTTTTCCTCCTATGTACAGTCCCTTCACTAAATAATTTCTGGTAGAGATGGTAAGCATGGTTCGTACCCAACCCTTGTCAATTAGGTTCCTTCATTAACTGACTTTTGGTAGAGGCGGTCCAAATTAATGGCTTTATATTCAACATTTTATGCCGACACATACTACAATTTAGATATTTTTTTCTATGGTTCCTTTTTGTGTTGACATACCATGGACAATCTTTTTCATACAGTACCGTGCGCAAATCTCCAAAGAATTTATGCATGCATGGTCTGGTTGCTCTCATCAAATTGTCTTCTTTCTCTTATGGCTTGGTAATGTCGGGTTGCTTCGGCGCACTTGGATTGAATCCTCCTTTTCAACACCACATGCTTCTGATGGAAAAGTAAAACCAGAGGCATGTGGTTCAAACTGGAGAGACACATAGTATGGTGAGTTTACCGTACTGCTCTACCTGTTGCTAACAAACTAGTAATCCCTGCTTAACCCAGTTAGTTAATGGAAGACAGCCCCTGGTACCTTTCCAATGGCACCGGCTGTTGACTGCTCTTCTGTCTGTACATTAATGGTTGTCTCTTTTCTTTTCACATATATACACATTGGAAGTCTGCAGAGGCAAGCAACACCAGGAGGAGAAGAGAACACCCCCGTTCAGTTCATCCTCACCTCTTGTTCTCCCTATTTGCAGATAAGTTGATTCCTTTTTGCAGAAAGGAGTGGTGGTTCGGTGGTGCAGATGATGGCTGGCTTGCAAAGATCAGCGACAACATTCAGAAGGTCCGGTTCATCAGGCCTGGTCTGGGACGAGCGGTTCTTGACCGAGGACGCCGAGGCCAAGGCCGGCGATGGCGACGGCGCCACCGCCGAGGAGCCCCAGCCGGAGCTACGGCATTCGAAGAGCGTTGGGAGCATCGGCATGATGCGCCGTGTCGCGGCCGACGACAGCGACGGCAAGAAGACGACGAAGCAGAAGAAGAGCAAGAAGGATAGCCAGAAGGAGGACGACAACCGCAGTCATCAGGTGTTCAGGACCAAGGACATCGCCCCAGACATCGACCCGCCGTCGCCGAGGGTATCCGGCTGCATCCTCTGCTCCATCTTTCGGGGTTCCGGCTCCGGCTCGTCGGCGACGTCGCGCCGCGCCAAGCCGAGGAAGAAGTGAAACAAACGGTGACATGAAAATCATATATACTTTCTGGAATTCTGGTGGTGCATCATCTGTTACTGTAAAGCTGTGTGAGCCATGGATCTGGGCATGTCTATACACTCGAGTGACACATGAGCTTGTACTGCTTATAAATACATATATATTTGTCAGGTTAGTTTTTTTTTCTCTTTTGATCATCAGCTCCTCGATCCAGATCCATGGCTCAAACCATAGTTAGAGAGCTTTAGTGGTAACCAGCAGCTATTGAGATTTGAGTTTGCTGTTCTTCCGTTCTTAGCCTGGTGCAATTCTTTTCCCTCTCTTGTTTCTGCATCAGCTGCTCTGCTGAGTGAGCCTATGGATCCCTGTGATTGATTAATTGCTTTGCATGTGAGCTTGAGGTGTGTTGTGTTGTGTTGTCGCCTGTATGGAGCAAACTACTATAAAGAATTTGGCCTGATTCAAAGCTGGCTGGCATGCATATGGCCATGTGGAGATGGAGTTGGCGTTTGTGATTAATTTTGTGATGCTGCTCTTGTTGGAAAGATGAGAGTTTTTTTGGTCGTTTTGTGTCGTGGGGATGTGGCGCACATGATCATGGTTCATCATGGATGCAGATGGCATGGTCGGTCTGGCGAAATTTCGCTGCCCTAGGCACCGTACCTCTAGATATGATTTCCTTTCTTGCCGGCTTCAAGTATGATTTCTGATCTGGCACTCTCCTTTTTTATGGAATATAAACAATACACTACTGGTCCTAAACTAAAAGCATTTCTAGCCATTCAACTGAACAGGGGACGGCTGTAGTAGCTGAGTTTTTATTTTCTCGATTTTACAGGAACCAAACTAATTATGGTGAAATTCTTGTATATTCCCTGTATTCCGAAAATTTGGCGTTTTTGGATTTATATCACGTACATGTATTTATCAGTTGCAAACCATGGGATGGATTCCTGGAGTGTTGAGATAGCAGGGCATATGACTATGGTCCAGTTACCCGAATGTTATGGCAAACTGACGACAAATTGATTATCATGATGACCTTTTCACAATGCTACAAAAGCCGGTTTGGATCCACGCCTCCTTTGAGAATTGAGATGAGACGGCAGCTCTCATTCTCACAGCACAAACATGTCATGAAGGGACAGGGATCATAGAATTAGAGTAACGTGATTCCTGACAAGGATTGATATGATCTTAATGCATCACAGCAAAGCACGACAGGGGACAAAGACGCACGTAGGTAGCTTAGAGAGAGATCAGATCCAATCACGATATATTTGGCGAGAAAATTGTAATTAGAGAAGGATCAGGGCCTTCCCGGCTAGCAGCACAAGTTGCGAGCTAGCCGATCCTAGCTTAGAGCATCAATTCCCTCTTAATTCCATTGAAATTGAAATGAAAGTTGTTCTTTTCTTTCCAAACAAAAGTTCGTTTAATATCGGGCTTTTTGCCAGGTAAAAATTAAAAATTGTATCAATAAAATACATATCGATCCTAAGCGATGGATGATCTACAGCTACACAACCTCAAGTGGCTACCCGGGTTTCCTGGTGAAGTATCAACAGAATGTATGTGCTATCATAAAACTGAGGATAGCGTTTTCTCAACAAATACTCACCATGGTTTGTTCGGAATGGAAAAAAATCTTTGAATCTTCAATGAACCTAAGTGGTCAAGCAAAAATCCACAAAAAAATCCTATCGACCAGGTAAACGCTAACAAACTATGAATTCGTAAGGGATTAATTTTTTCGGGAAAAATTCATAAGGGATTAACATCCCATCACTTGGCCCCATTTTGATTGTTACTCCTTCACTACCCCTTAGCTATGTGCATCGAATTTAGAGGGAGACGGCTATCCATGCCGATGCTGACATGAATATATATCTTCAAGTCTTGAAGTGTCTTGGATTCATACAGTCCACCTAAGTGCCCAATAATTGACTATTTGTCATCCCCGTCTTGGTGCTCGTCTTTTTCAGTCTTTCTCTAGGGTGTTCTTGAGCCACTGTCTTTGCGGTTTTGGTTGGAGCCAATCAAGTCTTGCTGGCTTAATTGATATCATTTGGTGGGCATTAAGCTGTTTTACAAGTGCAAGACCTGGGTCTCTCAATGATTGGAGCTAATTGTCTCTGTCACTGATCTTCCATTCTTCCTCATGCCCAAACCTTCCAGCGTTAAGCAGGGTTCACAATATCGAGACGGAATATCTGAAATCCCAGGTCTAGCGGTATTATATGTCAACGTTTGTCTGAATTTAGGGTGCGGGTTTAACCCAAAAAAATAATAATACTAGTACCTCCACCCTAAATATAAACATTTTTATCTCAACATAAGCACTCGTTTAGTTTTAGAGCCGAAAATACTTATATTTTAGAATAGAAGTACTATTTATTTCAATTTAACATAACATTGTTCAAACTTAACAAATACTCCCCCCTTTAAATGATCTTCATATTTGGTTTTGATGGGATACCGATACAACCTTGCATGTCACTTAATAACATTGATTTATGTGCAGTCATTAGGGTTGGCCAACTAAAACAAACATGTATCCGAAAGGTATTTAGTTATAGTATTCTCTTGTGTAAATATGAAGATCAATTATAGACATTTTCAAATTTTTAATATGAAGATCATTTAGTGATGGATGGAGTATTCTTAAACATTAAAAAATTCGAGTCTAAAAAGTTTCACCCCATCTCCAGCTCTCGGCATTTTCGTTGGATTTTTGTATCTTAACAATAAGCTCACCCTCTTTATCCACCGTGACTTTTCAAAAATTTGAAACAAAAATTATGCGCATATTTTTTATTATGTGGAAGATTCACACGCGCACTCAAATACACACGCTGACAAGCACATCACACTTCACGCCCATGAATTTGCCCCTCAACACACGATCGAAGAAAACAGAGTAGTAAATCTCTAGTCTCCCTACGATCATATTTTGAACACTGGAAAAACTGATATTTTTCTAATGGATTACATATGCAGCTAGCTGTTTTGGAAGCATGGTATGAAAATGAATACCATATTGGCACCTTCTTTTTTACTCAACAGAGGAAATAACGAGGCATCCTCTGTTTCCTCCATAGGTCCAAAAGTTAATCTGTTTCTGCCCCTCCTTTAGCACACAGAAACACAATGGTATTATACTATTATTATACAATTGATCTATGATCCAGATTGGTCACCTAATTCAAATATAATAGTACTGTATAATTAAAATGGACCATGTTTATGAACGGGTACTTGCTACTTTTTGAGCTGTCCGAAAACCCGGAAATTAAAGAAGTACCAGTGTGCTGCTACGCCGGTAGGTAGGGTAGGAAGAGAGATCACCCGATGACGTCATCAATGACGTGTCGACGTCCAAGCTTGCACGAGCCCATGGGCCTTTTTATGTCACGTTTGCGAGGCCCATTTAAGAGTACGGTAAGTGTCAACGTTCCAAGAACACTGCGTTAATGCGAGCCCAAATCTAGGCTGGTGAATGCAATGCTTTCCATAGAGAAGTGCATCGCCGCGTGTGTATCTGGCTATCTGCTGCTATGTTTCTAGTGATTTTGCAGTCTTCCCCGGATTCGTATCCTTTAACATTAGCACACTAATGTCACCGTGACATTCTTCTCATCCTAGCCATCTATTCCTAAATCAATGGCTATGGATTAGTGTTGGTTACCAGGCTATTTAAGTAATAATTTTAATTATTTACAATCCAATTAATCCATGACATTTGATTAAGAAATGGATGGCGCGGATGAAAAAAATGCCACGGTGACATTAGTATGCAATGTTAGAGGATACGAATCCGTCCCCTCCCCCCCCAACCCAAAACAGAAATAATCAGATATGACCAAATAAAACATAGTATTTTCTTCATTTTGTTTATTTATGTCAAATATTGATGACCGGAGGGAGTATTTGGTTTGTAATGCATAAACAAAACAGACGAATATAAAACACACGAAAAGACCATTTAAACAAACACCGTGACGGAAAAAAAAAGATGCATGAATTGAACGATAGAGATAGAGCTCAAAGAAAGTTAAGTTAAAACTAATGCTAGCTTTACCCTACCGCCGTCAAC
>CM002484.1:15500523-15529837 GCA_000325765.3 Leersia perrieri
CCCCACCCACCACCCACTCCTAGCCTCGCTGGCCGCCGCCAGAGTATCTACCCAGAAGGACGACGGCAGGGTTGCTTGGCAAAGTGGCGGAGCCAGAATTATAGCATTGGGGGTGGGGGGGCAGGAGATAGTGATAAAAACTATGCATATATCGGATAATAAAGTATATCTACCTATCACATACTCACTATTCAATTCAAAATTCAAAATGACTATCGATGTGACTTAAAAGGTGATCTTGTACGACATCCTTAATTTATGCTAAAGAAGCTAGAAATGTTTATATTTTGAAATAGAGGAGTGTGTGCTTTAGCGGCTTCAGAAAACAAAAGGATGTTTTTTTTCATAAATGTCTTGTGTCTTGTAGAAGTAACCTAACATTGTTTTTGCCTTTTGTTAGACTGATAAACAAATAAATTACCTCTTCATAGATTATCAAGCAAAATATCTAAACTACAGCCAATATGTACTAAAAAATCATAAGAAACTAGAGTGAATATTATTACAAATTAAATGCATACGATGTATTTCATAAATTAGTCTCACGATTGATCAGTGAAGAAGTGACTCCTGGCCATAATCGTTTCAGCCTGTTGGCAATTGGTTGCATTAGATGGGGCCTAATATGTCTATATTTTAGACAATACATAGTTTGCTACGTAGTTGGTTTAGAAAGAAGCAAATGTTGGGGTTGGCCAGGCCACAACTCGCCCCCCCCCTCCCCCTCCCCCCTTGGCTCCGCATGCCACTACGGCAAGAGCAGTGGGGTAGTTTGCAGACGGCGATGGTGCAGCAATGTGGATGTGGCAATGGCGGCCTCGGCTTTCACAGACATATTTGGTGTCTCTGTGCTGAATTCAGTCTGATGGCCTCGTGTTGCCCAGCACGGCTCGGTGCGGCGAAGCGGTGCGAAGGCATGGCCAGCATGACAACGGGGCGCATCAACGAGGGAACCGACTTCAAGATACAACCTTGCGAGGATCATCATGACTATGCATGATGGTGAGTCGTGGAAACGGTAATAGCCGGTGACAACATTGGATTTAGCTTGAGGGCCTCACGCGAATTGTCACGGCTCCATGCGATAGCGACGATGACGGCACCAGATTCGGCCTAAGGGATCACATGGCCCGGCATGTATCGGCATTGTGGTGGCAGCTCAGCACTGGATCTGTCCGTCCTCGGTCGATTCTGGTGAAGACCGACATCATTGGCAGTGTTGCATGCAGGGTCCAGTGATGGATGCAGATATTTTCTTAAGTCCGGACAAGCCTAGCGACCGATAAAAATGCATGAGATTATATTGAAGAGACAGTCCATCTTGAAGAGACATTCGAGATGCGGCAATCTTCTTAAAGGCATCGTATTGGAGGTCCATCGTTGTCCTAGTTAGACAGGTTTCGCTCGATCATAGTAAGTCATAGCTTAGCTAATCTCCAACGTTTCTAACATTTTGTTTCGACACTGCTTGACAAAAGATCAAATGATGATTTTGGAGATTCTATTTCTTCGATTCTAGGGAGACAACGACAATGTACATATCATTGGAAGGACAATGGTTACATGAGCTCTGACCAGATATTTATTTTTCGGTGGTCTTATTTCAATTTTTTTAATCAATCTATGTTTTTTTTTATTTGCGGTTATTAATCTTATAAACATTTAATAATTGATCATAACTTCTCTGAATAGGTTAGTCATGAGCTAGCAAACTTTGAATGAGTAGATAAATGCTCATGCTGCCTCTGGTTTGGTCATGAGACTACTTCTGTCCTATAGCTAGTCCCGGAAGATTGTATCAATCCTTATTCTAATTAATGAAGATCCTTTAAGAAAATATCATAAGAAGCCGGAATTGATCTCACCATTGAAAAAAAAATATATGTTCATCCAGCTTTTCTTTTTTTAAAAAAAAACGGAATGTTTTCATTCCATTATCTTAAAAACAAACAGGGTGATCCCTCAAAAAAAAAAACAGCACGAAAAACTAAAATATCATTCTCACATAAACTTCAAACGGGAATATTCGACTCACTTTATACAATCCAAAGTAATTCCTACATCGATCGTCGAATCAAAATCACCATCCCTCCCCCCTATCGTACCGCTCGAAAGCGAACACACCACGGCATAGCTCGATCGATCGATCGATCGTTCGCCCACCCCCTACCCCTGCCTGCCGTTACACACACCATCTGCCCGACACCGACGACTCGATCGCTCACACGAGAGCTTGCTAGCGCCGCTCGCACGACGCGACCCGCGGCTCCGCCTCTTCGCGTGGCCGACGGCGAGCCATGCGCATGAATCATGCGGCATGATGCAGCTGCTCACGCGAGCGCACGGCGCCGCGCGGGGCCCGCGCGTCGGTGGGGGTATCTCGGGTGCGGGGACGGGAGCGCGGCCACGCGGCGCGGCTCGCGGCCGCTTGATGGCACCGGCCAAACGCGTGGCGCCGCGCGGCGAGACGTGGGCGGAGGGATGGCCGCCCGATCCGGCGGCGGTGGAAGGATGGCCGTCCGATCGCGCGCGGATGAACTGGAGGGATGAGTCGTCCTCTCGGCATGGGGACAACCAGGGTGGATCTTACAAAAAGGGCGGTCTTTTTGCGATATAGCCCCTATTTTTTCGGAAATTTATGCACCTCTGCATGATCTTCAACCATATATATGTGATTACATGAAAACCACCATATGTAATTCTCATATGTGATCGTTGATTTTTTTTTAAAAAAAAAGATCTTGCTATCAATAATTTGTCTGTTTTTGTTTCTAATCTATTTGTCGTATTTTAGACAGTTTATATTATGTCAAGATTTCCATTTCTCTCGTCAAATCAGAAGCTTAACTTCGACATACAACGTTTTGCGCGTCTTTCTCTGGTCTCAAGTCTTCCTCCCCCCTTGCTACTCCCACCATCCCATACACTAGTGTTTCAATCCTCTTAAACAACTCCAACAACTTACTTTTGTCTCATCTACTAACAACAAAGCGTCATTTGCCTTCCACGTCATCAATTCTGCCGTCTCTCCATCCATTGGTCCACAACCAATCTAGCTTTCACTATAAACCAGATCCCACCACCCCTTATACTCCACCACTGTCCAATCTATCAACCATATATGTTAATCATTGAAGAAATTGCAATGCCCTCATTGCTGAAAAATAATGCTTTTCCTTGAAGTGACATTGATTGATTAGTAGACTGAGATTTGGGAAAATCCCAATTAAATTGTATAATCGATTTTTTTAGATAATGGATTAAAAACCCGGCCTCTACATCCAAAAGGATCTACACAGCCAAATTGTACAATTGATGAATTAAATGATCATACCAAAGCTGAAAAAAAAATAATAGGAGGACTTGCTGGACTGGAGTGCTGTGGATCCAAAACATGCAAGGTTATGCTCGTAATACATACAAACAGCAGGGGGTGAGAGTTGATAAAGTGTCATGTTTCCATATGCCTATTTTGAAGAAAAAGATTGGCCATGTCCGGACGCATGAGCAGTGCTACCCCTACTTGAATTGAATCAAAACAAAACAAGCCACCAGGGGGACATAGAAACGTGCCCACAATTACTAATTCCCTAGCTCGCTAGTCTTTTTTAGTGAGTTAGTGAGAGGGTCACCACAGAGAAGAATGCAAGATCAGAGCTCGCCGGCGGCGGCCTCCAGCAGCGAGAGGTCCTCCAGCTCCGCCCCAAACACGGAGGAAGGCACACACACACTCTCTCTCTCTTTTTCTCGTCATCTAGCTTGCTTTGTTCATTCTCTGATTAATTCTCTTTGATGTTGCTGTTCATGGCTTCATGATCGATCGATCGATCGATGCATATATAGGGATGGAGGAAAGCGAGGACGAGATAGGGAGGGTGCCGGAGTTCGGTCTGGCGCTGCCGGGGATGGCGCCGGCGCCGTCGACGTCGGGAAGGAGTGTTCAGGACGCCGCGGCGGCGGCGGCCGGGACGTCATCGTCGCCGGCGGCTCAGGCAGGCAGTAGCTCGCGCCGCCGGGGACGTAGCACCGCCGACAAGGAGCACCGGCGACTCAAAAGGTGCACAGATTTTTTTTCCCCAGTTTTCCACGCTGTATATCTTACATGTACGTATGTACTCTCTCCATGCTCAAATATTTAACACACTGTTGACTTTTTATAAATGTTCGACAGTTTGTCTTATTCAAAAACTTTTATAAAATATGTAAAGTTATATATATACGCATAAAAGTATATTAAACAATGAATTAAATGGTAGAAAAATAATTTATGATTACGTAAATTTTAAGATAAACGATCAAATATATATAAAAAAATTAATGGTGTTAAATATTTAAAGACGGATAGAGTAATAATATAGCGCGATCCAACATAAGAGTTCGTAGGTACGCCATGCTTTGCTTGCCACTGCACTGCACACTTGCACTGTATATGACTGGTATGTACTGTACTGTACACCAATTTTTTTCTATTCCTCCTTCGTCGGAAAATATAAGTGACTGGATTATTAGTGTTTAAAAAATATATGGTCCTCAAAGAAAATTAAAGTCTAATATACATGAACCGTGTAAACTGCCGATAGATGCCGAATTTGAAAATATCCTATTATGTTTTAAACGTTTTGAAAATATAACAAATAAAGTTGATATGTTTCCATTTGTATTCTTGTAAATTTGACGCTATTTATCGTTTAATCAACCATTTAAACATATGATAGAATGCATGTGTAACTAAAAGTCAAGATTCCAGTGCGGTACGAACCTATTTAACAATATTCCAACAATTTGGGACAAGTTGCATTGTCTGATGTTTGATGCTTCTATGGAGAGACAGAGAGAATCTTCATGTGAATATTATGCATTTATATATATTTGACAAATGGACCCGTACGTTACTTTCAAGCACATGAAGGTTCTTTAGCAGTACTTTAGCATATCATGAATTCATGATGCTATTCCAATCATAGTTTGTTCTCTTATGCAAAATGCAAATTCTGAATACAGGAAATGTGCCTTATACTTGTAGGTGTGAAAATAGGATACTACCTCCATTTCAAAATACTTCTTTTTGAGTTTTCATTTGTAACGTTTGACCATTCGTCTTATTTAAAAATTATAAAATTATTATTTATTTTTGATTTGTTTTATTATCAAAAGTATTTTGGTGTGACTCTTATCTTTTTATATATATTTGTAATAAATTTTTAAATAAAATGAATTGTCAAACATTACAAAACAAAAACAACAAGTATTTTGAGATGGTCAGAGTATGGTGTAATTGATTTTATGTATTTGAATCCAACCTACTTGCATAACCCATAATTTTGTACCATTACGCGGAAGACGCGCGCGTACACACAGCACACGCGACACCCACGATCGCACGAGCCACCTAACCCAACACATGCTAAACAAAGAGTGCTGATGCTAAATTACTAGTGTGTCCGTTTGCCCTTAACTAAACAGTGATTGACCGATAGGCGATTCCTTAACTAATTTGTCTTCTTTTTCATTGCATAAGTAGAAAAATTTATTATAAAAACCTTTTGTCGGAATGATTTTGGCTACATTATTTCGTATTCTTAAAAATACACTTTAAACACAGTTACTTGTATTGCTTACATGCTGAGTTGCTGACATGCATCATGCATGCTAGCTAAAATGCGTGCGTCATTTGGTTCTCAACTGCAGATACTCACTAATTAATTCTATCTAAGACCATTATTTGTGGCCGGTGTGTTGCAAATTAATCCATTAGATTGCTGAGAAACCGGATGTCGGCACAGCAAGCTCGAGAGAGAAAGAAGGCATACATGAGCGAGCTCGAGGCGAGGGTGAAGGAACTGGAGAGGAGCAACTCCGAGCTGGAGGAGCGGCTCTCTACGCTGCAAAACGAGAATCAAATGCTTAGACAGGTATCATCTCTCTCTCATATAATAAATCGTTTTAACTAGCTAAAGCCAAACTGCTTCAAGTTTGACCAATTTTATAGAAAGATAATAACATTTGTAATAGAAAACAAATATAATATAAAATATATTTAATTTTAAATTTTGAAAAACTAATTTAACGTTTTGTACATATTAATTATGCATGATTAGTTAAAGTTGAAGCAGTTTGACTTTGACCAAAGTTAAAATAATTTATAACATAACACAGATGGATTAACAAGTTATAAGTTTTATAACTTGTAACTTATAACATAGATGGTTTACAACCCCAGTCCCTGCCTAAGGCATTATTTTTTGTTAATGGTGGTAACAAACTGTATTGATCCTTAATTTCGCAGACATTGTATGCATGGGTCCTATATGATCACAGCTCTTATTTAAACTAGATCGTTGGCACTACTTTTGAGCCAGCTTAATTTTAATTTAGCTTCTTTTGCCAAATAGCACCACTCGTATACATAATATCAAATTGTAAAAAAAAAAATCGTGAGCTGCATATATAGAAGCGTACCTGATGCTAATTAAGATGCCAAATGTTGACTACTATTACTACCACCTCCGTTTTATAATATAAGGGTTTTGTTCGTAATGTTTGATTATTCGTCTTATTTAAAATATTATAAAAGTATCATTTATTTTGTTTGTGGTTTACTTTATTATCAATAAAAGTACTTATTTTTTATATTTATATAAAAATTTTAAAAATATGAATGGTCCATCATAATATGGAGAGACTATACGCTAAGAGCTGCATATATGTACGCCTACCAGGTACTGAAGAACACAACTGTAAACAGGAGAGGGCCAGACAGCAGTTCCGGCGGAAAAAGCTAGTACCGCCCAATATGATTGCTCTCGGCTATTGTATCTGAATACATGTAGTCTGGATTTCGATTAATGTCGTTGATTGACTCCATTTGTCACAAAACTTGTAAGGGAGTCTGAGACTGCTCCTCCCTTCATCAATTTAGTTTGTTCTTGAGATGAAACTATTATATTTAGTAGTGCTAGACAGATCGAGACAAATGAACTTACCTTAGCTATTTGTGCCTTCTCTAATCAGCTAAAGGAAGGCTTATAATTGTCTCCATGCATGCCTACCTCCAACTGGCCGCCCCTGCAAAAGGTAATACATATGTATGTGATTCCGGCCGTGTAATGGACTAATGATGGTAACATCACCCAATACCAAGTAGGATCTATATGGGTGTAACGCTGTAATGAAATGCATGATGCAAATGCAACTCATTTAAAAGATTTTAGTTTTAAATATTTTCTCATGCGAATGCGTTCACCTGTGACTGTGAGCACTGAGCAGCAGGTTTAGCACCAAAGTGTTCAGCTTGTAAACCAGATCAGGTAGTTGTACAACCTCCATTTCATGATGGAAGACGCTTTGACTTTCTATTTATAACGTTTGATCATCCTTATTTATTTAAAAATTTTGTATAAAAATAAAAACCGTGCTTAAAGTACTATTGATAAAATGTTCATGTTTTGCTATTGATTATAATAAAATATACTACTAGTTTGCTTATTCAAAAAGTTTGATGTTCAGCTGTTTGAACCAAATATTAAGTTATTCCATAATATCAGAAAACAACAGTGTTCAATTTGTAAAAAAAAATTGATACGTCGAGTAGTGGGTGGCATATTTAGTGCCACAATCACTGGAGACATACATACAGTAGTAAAGATAAAGCAAGTTACAAATAAAATAAATAAAATAAATGATACTTCTATAATTTTTTAAATAAGATAAATGGTTAAATGTTAAAAAAAATTAAAGCATCTTACACTACAAAATGAGCGAGTAGAAATTAAGAACGCCATTCCCTCGGAAATTTTTGGTCAAATGATGAATTGTCCCCCAGATCGGATTGGTAGCGCATTTTTTAGAGATTTCACCAAAATGGGAACGTATACATTGTTGGCAACATGATGGAACATTTGGCATTGTGGCGATCAAGAACAGGATAGGCCGGCAACGTGGTTCACTAATCAGGCCTTGTTTACCCAAGACATCACATCGAAATAAAAACTAATTGAACAGTTAGAATGAAAATTGCGAGATGAATCTTTTGAGCCTAATTAGTCTATAATTAGCTATAACTGCTACAGTAACCTAGATGTGCTAATGATGGTTTAATTAGGCAATAGATTCGTCTCGTGGTTTGTAGGCTAGCTATGAATTTAATCTTTTTATTAACATCCGAAAACCCCTCTCGACATCCGGTCAAACGTTCGATGTGATATCAAATCTAAAATATTTCCCTAACTAAACACAGCCTCAATAAAAGAACGAAAAAAGATTGGCGCTTATTATCAAGGAGGATTTAAAACTGGGAGCTACAGCTTTTAGGCCGTCTTAAGCCGCCTCTTTTCTGTAATTTTTGCTTTCCCTCCTCCTTGGTGAGTTGTGTCACTCACTTTGTTCTGTCTTTCTCCTGTATCTGAACTTTGCACTATTGTTTTTTTTTACGAGATGAACTGTTTAAGAAAAGGAAAATTTTCGGCGTATGTGTGTGTTTTTGGTCATTAGGCCTCAGTCTAAGTTCACTCTTTGTAGACATCAGTAAAATCTACATGAGAGAATCAATAGAGAGAGTCTCTTTTGTAATTAATAGATGCTGCCTCTCTTGATCACTCACTTCATCGGCGCGTACATAACGAATTAATCTTTTGTAATTTTTACTTTGTCTGTTTTTGCCTCAAGTTGTACGTTTGTAGAAGCAGTTTGTCTAGCTATATTGTTTCTTTCGCTGGGGCTGCCTCGCAAACATCGCAAGAAGCTAGTTCAGCATCTTGTCATTTGTAGCAGGAAACTTGGAACAGAATTTTACGTATAATGGACTGGATTTGAAACCATGGCAAAGTTATCCAGATGGTTACATTTTTTAGAGGGTTTTATTTGGCCTTACTAGCAATCTATCATGCATCTAAACTTATGCTACTTAAATGGTTTCGTATATCAGTAAACACTAGTAATTCAGTATTGCTGAATTGTGTACCTGTTAGCTTCTTTGAGATGGAGGGAGAGAGCCCAGAGATTATGCCTGTAGAATGTCCTGACCAGGAGCCTGCTTCTTCAAAAAGGTAACAACTGAAAATCCTGTCAGTCATAGGTTCATAGCACCAATCCCCACAATGTTAAACCTTGTCTATGCTAATTGATCATAACTAATCCTGCAATTAGGTTCCAATTATAAACATGATCATTAGTTGCATGATTAATTACATTTGTTTTTTCAAGATTGAAACAGAAAAAAAAAAGAACAATTTGGGTTTGTGCACGTTTACAGTGATGATGTCCCACCTGTGGCTCTCAGCAGCAGGCTGCCGATACCGTCCGGCGAGCTGAGCCTGTACCGCGCCGCCGTCGCGCTCCGGCTCGTCCTCCTCGCCGCCTTCTTCCACTACCGCGTCACCCACCCGGTCGCCGCCGCCGCCGACGGCCACGCGCTGTGGCTGACGTCCGTCTCCTGCGAGCTCTGGCTCGCCGCCTCATGGCTCATCTCCCACCTCCCCAAGCTCTCCCCGGCCAACCGCGCCACCTACCCCGACATGCTAGCCGCCGTGCCGTCGGGGCTCGCCGGCGTGGACGTGTTCGTGTCGGCGGCGGGCACGCTTGCGACGGCGAACGCCGTGCTGTCGGTGCTCGCGGCGGATTACCCGGCGGGCGGCATGTCGTGCTACGTCCACGACGACGGCGCCGACGTGGCGGTGTTCGAGTCGCTGTTCGAGGCTGCCCGGTTCGCGAGGCGGTGGGTCCCCTTCTGCCGTCGCCACGGCGTGGTGCCGAGGGCCCCCGAGCTCTACTTCGCCCGCGGCGTCGATTACCTCCGCGACAGGGCCGCGCCGTCCTTCGTCAAAGACCGCCGCGCCATGAAGGTGAGACCCGATCGATCGATCGATCGATCGGTGGCGTGTGGTTGATTTGACTGAATCCGTTGGTGTCGTTGCAGAGGGAGTACGAGGAGTTGAAGGTGAGGATGAACTGCCTGGCCGCGAAGGCGAGCAAGGCGGCGGAGGAAGAAGAAGGGTGGGTCATGTCGGACGGCGCGGCGTGGCCCGGGAACAACCCGCGGGATCACCCTGCCATGATCCAGGTGATGCTGGGACATCCCGGCGACCGCGACGTCGACGGCGGGGAGCTCCCGCGGCTGTTTTATGTGTCACGGGAGAAGAGGCCGGGGTTCCGGCACCACGGCAAAGCCGGCGCCATGAACGCCCTGGTGCGTGTGCAACGTTGCCTTTTCCATGGCACATTGATCTGGTCGTGATGAGAACTTTGTTTACGTTTGTGAATGCAGCTCAGGGTATCTGCCGTGCTCAGCAATAGCGCCTACGTTCTCAACCTGGATAGCGACCAATGCGTCAACAACAGCAGCGTTTTGAGGGAGGCCATGTGCTTTCTCATGGACCCGGTCGCCGGGAACAGGACGTGCTTCGTCCAGTTCGCTCTGCGCGACGCCGATGACGGCGACTCTGTCTTCTCCGATGTAAGAGATCTCCACAGTTCGCGCTTACATGGCTGAGGAATTGCATTCTATCGCTGATCAATTTTTGTTCATCGATCTGGTTCAGATCGAGATGAAATGCCTCGATGGAATCCAGGGCCCCGTCTACCTCGGCTCCGGCTGCTGCTTCAGCCGGAAGGCGCTGTACGGGTTCGAGCCCGCTGCGGCCGATGACGGCGACGACGACACGGAGATGGCGGCGAATTGGTGGACGTTCTGCTTCGGAAGGGGGAAGAGGATGAGTTGGCTGAGGAGGTCCATGTCCGCCGTGCCATTGCTGGACTCGGACTCGGAGGAGGATGACTCCGACGACGATGAGCAGGAGGCGGCGGCGGCGGCGGCGGGGAGGAGGCGGAGTAGGAGGCTGCGTGCGTACCGCGCGTCGCTGGAACGGCACTTCGGCCAGTCTCCGGCGTTCATCGCCTCGGCGTTCGAGGATCAAGGCCGCCGTCGTGGCGACGGCGGCGAGCAGGACGCGGCCGTGGCGGGAACGGGATCTCTCCTCCTCAAGGAGGCCATCCATGTCGTCAGCTGCGCGTACGAGCAGAGCACCAGATGGGGAAAAGATGTGGGTAATTAACATCCTCGCCTTCACCTTCCATGGATCAAACCAAAATCTCCATGATAACGCCGCCGCCTCTATTCTCCTTCAGATTGGATGGATGTACGTCGGCGGCGACGGCGACGGCGGCAACGGCGTGGCGACGGGGTTCAGGATGCACGCGCGGGGGTGGTCGTCGGCGTACTGCTCGCCAACGCGGCCGGCGTTCCGGAGCTTCACGAAGGCGAGCCCCTCGGAACACCTCGCCGGCGCGTCGCGGGGAGCGGTGGCGGCGATGGCGATCCTTCTCAGCCGGCGACACTGCCCCATCTGGGCCGGATGGGCCGGCGGCGGCGGGCGCATCAGGCTCCTGCAGCGAGTGGGCTACGTGGGCCGAGTCGCCTACCCGCTCGCATCCATCCCTCTCACCGTCTACTGCTTCCTCCCGGCCGTCTGCCTCCTCACCGGCAAGTCCACGTTCCCCGCTGACGTCACCTACTACGACGGCGTCCTCCTCATCCTTCTCCTCTCCTCCGTGGCCGCATCGGTCGCGCTCGAGCTGAGGTGGAGCCGCGTGTCACTGCACGCGTGGTGGCGCGGGGAGAAGATGTGGGTGGTCACCGCCACGTCGGCCTGCCTCGCCGCCGTGTTCCAGGGCGTCCTCGCCGCGTGCACCGGCATGGAGATCGGATTCTCCACGGAGACCACACCAGCTGCTTCGCCGCCGGCCGGCGAGGAGGAGGAGGCAGTGGCGTGGTCGGTGCGGTGGACGAAGCTGGTGGTGTTGCCGGCGAGCGTGGCGGCGGCGAACCTCGCCGGCGTGGTGGGGGCGGTGGCGTACGGGGTGGACCACGGGTACGATTCGTGGGGCCCGCTCGGGGCGAAGCTGGTGCTCGCTGGATGGGTGGTGGCCCACCTGCAGGGGTTCCTACGGGGAGTAATCGTGGCGCGGCGGGAGCGAGGACGCGCGCCGCCGACCATCGCCGTGCTCTGGTCGGTGCTGTTCGTCTCCGTGGTGTCGCTGCTCTGGGTCCACCTCGCGTCCTTCTCGGCGTCGCCGCCGCCGCCCACGGCGCAGCAACCGATCTTGTGAGGCTGAACGGAGTTACGGAGGTGGTAAGGGATCTGGGCCGGGCCGTGCTAGGCTTTCCTCGAACGCGATTGCGTCTGGAATCTGGATAGACTCGATGAAAAAACTGTTGAAAACTTAACTTTCAGTCTAAGCTCGGTTTGCAGCACTTGAAATCGCCACAAACAGTTCGAGACTTCATTTTACGGATTTGCTATTTGTCAAGCGCCTGATTTCAGGATTCACGCCAGTCGAATTCCTGACCGTTTGATGTACTTCAGGATCCGTGCATTTTGTTGGGCTGGTTTGATGCAAATTGGTAACGGGCTGCCTTGGATCTCATCAACCCGCTCCGACAAGGAAGAAAACGGAGAGGGGTGTCGATTCGTCAACCTCCATCAACTCCGTCGCGTCGTCACCCTCCAAATCCATCACACACTGCACTCCCTCATGCCTGCTGTTCATTGATCCCCATCGCCGACTCGCTTCTCTGGTCACCACCACCGATCCCCACCGCTCGGATCTGTCATACATGAACCATAGGCTGCCGGATCTGGCGTCTTTTTGGTCTTATGGCGGTCAGATCCGGCGGCTGGAGTGAAGAGAGGGTGGGGACGACGAAAAGAGGAGAGGAGGTAGCAGTTCGTTGGGGATGCGGACGCGATGTCCCTCAAGCTCGGCGACGTACTGATCGTCCTCTCGAGTAAAGAGTTGTTTTGAGTAGATGGGGTTATCAGTGATTCGGCTAGCCGGCGGCGGTGAGAGGTGATGAGCTGCGATGTTGTCCTCGCTCTCCATAGGTACGAGCTGGTGTTTTTGTTTTGCTGTGATTACTGTTTGCTACAATTTGTGATTGGACGGAGGTGTATGTGCGTGTTGGGGAGGGGTAGTGTCCGTTCCAGCGGCAAATCATCAGTTTTCAGCTCACGCCATGTAAATTGCTACATAGTTGAAAACCATTCGGTCTAGAGTAACACGTGAAAGTGATAGCAACTATTGCATTAAGATGTTTCTCCTGACCTACCGTGAAACTTTGCAAATGACAGTACAGAATTCATACACAAACCCAGATTCTTTAACACAGGAAAGTATGGTAGGCACATATTGACGGGGGCTTTATGGCAATATGGCATAAGTATCACTTTGATTTGATTTTGAGAGTTTGTTGTACCACCCAATTGTTGTAGTTGCATTTGTAATTTGTCCAACTTTAGTACTGCCCTCTGTTTCAGATTGTAAGGCGCCCTACTAGAGAGGTATGATGTCTTACAATTTGAAACGGAGGGAGTAATAGATTTGTCCAACTTTAGTTATAAATATGTATAACTTCAGTTATATAAATTTGCTTTTATATAAAAAATTTTATGCATGTCTAGGCTTGGCAAAGACGGCACAAGATGCAAGATGCAAGGACTGCGCATACGTTTTAGTTGTGTTTTCTGACTGTCCTCAATTGTTTAGATTGAGAAAAGAGGGGTATATTCAGGGCTGCTTTGTCAACGTTTTTAGTGCAAAAAAGAGCCCGCTATGCAAACTGAATACTATTATTTTTTAACTTTGGCATAGAGGCCATCCAAATGACAAGCATCGTAAAATGGCTATATGTTTTTTTTTATACTGGGTACTTGTTTGTCATTTGTTTTGGTCTCACGTGATGACCTGAATGCCCTGGTTTTACATTTTGCTTTTGTGGCATGGTGTTTTTGGTCTTATGGTTTTAGCCGATCAAAGTGCTTTTATGCAAATTGCACCGCTAATGATTTGCCTGTTGCTAATTGGAATCCTTGATTTTAAGAATTTGTTGTAACACCCAATTGTTGTAGTTGCATTTTTAATTTGTCTAACTTAAGTAATAAATTTGTCCAACTTCAGTTATCAACTTGTGCAACTTAAGTTATAAATTTGCTTTTTAATATTTTTTATTTCTATGTATGCCTAAGCTTGGCTAAGCATGTACGACATTCCATAGGTCTACCCATATGTTTTAGCTGTAATTTTGCTTTTGCAGTTTGGGGTTCAATGATGTATATGTGCGAGCAGCCGAGTACAGGCCATGCATTTTTTGTGTGATCGTGTTATGTAGCTTTAGTTGGTACATACAATAATATATTATGAACAAATGAATCTTAAAGTTGTTGTATATTTATACTAAAGATGCACCTTTCGTATGGGAGTTTAGTGTATATGTTGTGCAACTCTAGTATAAATAAGATCAACTTTTCAAAACAATATTCAAACCAAACCAACAATGTTTCAGAATATGCCCTATATAATCAGATCAAGTTTTCTTGATCAAGTTCAAGAAACAAAAGTTTGCTCGGTCACACTTCATGTGCACCATGATTTTAGGAAAAAATGAAGTAATGTGTGAGATGGGTGTAGTTGCTTCAGTATTGTTTCCATAGAAACTCATGGGTTACAGTGGTTAGCCCATGCTTCAGTATTGTAATCTTGTGTGCAACATTTTTTTCAGGTCAATTGTAGCGCACCAAATTTGTTGCTTGTCAAGTAAATGGTTGTGCAGAATGTTGCTGCCATCCATGAGGAGTGACAGCGAAGTACTGCATCCACGGTGAATGACAATGACGGAGATGTATTAGTGGTGTAAAACTTAAGCAAACCTTTTTGTAGACGCGCTGTCATACAAAATCGAAAACACGATCTTTAAGCTCTTGAAAGAACATGAGCCAACACAGAGCAAAACATGTCTCAACGTAAAAAAAAAGTCCTAAAATTTTCAGATTCAAAAGACGTGTGCAAAACAGGCCAAAACCAGACCCGATAATCCATTAGCATGGATTAGTGGTGCACGACTGCACGGTGCTAGCAACGTAGCATTTTGGTGGTCTGTATGCGTGCTTTTGGATGGGGATCCGACAGCTTCCAGAATCGACTGATAGGCAACTAAAATTTCAGTCACCTAATTTGTTGGCCCCTTCATTTTATGCATGATCATTGAAATATACACACATTCTAAATAGGACCTTATTTACTAACAGGACTTGGCACTCTAGTTTGAACTTTGAAGTATCGGATTCGGAGGATTAAGTAAACCACCATTTTTTTTTTGAAACAGTGGGAAGAAATCCACCATTAAGAGAGAAATATAAACGTGTCAGGATTTAAACACGGGACCTCAGGGTTAAAACCACACATACTTACCACTGCACTAATATCAATAACGAGTGCATCTCGTAAACCACCATATATACTCCATACGAGAGTTAGTGCTAGAACTAAGAACACTTCGAAAGATTACTGCCACGAGTAGTGTTTCGTCATCTAGCGGCCACTCGTCCTACGAAACTTCTCAGTAAATTTGCTTTAGGCCGCGTTCAGATCCCAAAATTTTTAGAGTCAAAAATATCACATCAATATTTAGACACATATTTAAAGTATTAAACATAGACTAATAACAAAACAAACTACATATTCCGACTGTACACTCCGAGACGAATCTTTTAAGCCTAATTAATCATTAGCACATATTGGTTATTGTAGCACTTATGATCAATCATGACATAATTAGACTTAAAAGATTTGTCTCGCAGTGTGCAGTCGGAATATGTAATTTATTTTACTATTAATCTACGTTTAATAAGTTAAATATGTATTAAACATTGATGTGATATTTTTATCCAAAATTTTTAAGATCTAAAGGCAGCCTTACAAGAAATGCGTTGAACGCCCTGCTTTTCAGAAACTTCACAGCAAATTCGACTTTCCAAGCTAGGAACGCTTGCAGCGACCATATTGCCCGAAACAGGTTGCTGCTGTAGGGAGGGTCTAACTCGACGTCTCGACACGTCTGCCGGGGCTTTAGCACGCTTCGGGCACAGCACGGGGACTCGGCGAGCAATAATTGCCCGGCCCGTTACCTAAACAGGAGCCAGACTGACCATGCACCGGAAGCCGAGCCGGCGACGCGACGAGATGGTGTGTTTCCATGAAGGAACGCGCCGATCGATTGGGAGCGAAATTATCACGCAGAGCGGGGACGAGATCTAGTCTCATGCTGGACAGCTGGAGTACCTCTGTTCCAAAAATACCAAAGTTTATATATGAATTGAAATGATGAGCGATGACACGGGCGAGTTCCCATATGGCCATATATCTACCGATCTGACTGTTCGTTTCTTGAATCTATACCAGAACGCTGCACATTTCATCGGTGATTTTATTCACTTCCTTCTTTATTGATACTCAATGCATGTGGTGTTAAGAGCAAGTTTAATACTCACTCCATCCAAAAACAATTTTTGTCACTGAGACCAAAAAACAATTACTAACATATAAAGATTTAAACAAAATGATTTAATGAGCCTTGTTTACTTAGCCAAAACATATAGAGTGTTAATGGTTGAAATGCATGCTTGCAAATGTAACATACCCATTAATACTCCCTGTATTTAAATTCCGATATTTATTTATTTATTAATGTTATTTTTCGAACTGAACTGTAGACACTTCTATCAATATTCCTTTTTTAATTTTAAATTTCAGTAATTTTATAATTTAATTTCTATATGGACTCTTAGAATCCCTTTTCATATTTCCTACTTTTGTAATTGCAATTTTCACTTATTTATAGCTTGTATTTGCATATGGACATATACCCCTTCTTTCAAATATTATTATTTTTTAATTTCGAGTTTTCACTTATATCTTATTGTATTTATATATGGGCTGTACACTCTGATTTAACTTTTCATTTATGAATTTAAGATATTTCTAAATTATATTTCTGTCTGTACTATCAACTGTACTTTCAATATTTCTTTATTTTAATTCTTGATTATAGCGAATTGTATTCCTACCTAATTGTTTTTAAATTATTAATGTGACAATTTTCTAGCTTAGTGAACGTAGAGCTTTTTCAACACTTTTTCATTGAAAATTTTAGTACTAGACAATAGTTCATTCCATATAGATTTCTTAAGAATGGGTAGGGTTAAACAACAGCTCATTTCATAGGAATTTCTGAGATTTAATCATTTGATCCAAATGGTCTAAAACCTTCATCCCTATAGGATTTAAACCCTATAATTGCTATTGCATCTGTCTTAGAATATGTGGACGTGACATTTATATTAGAAAAATATCATATTAAACTTAAAAAATATCTATATTCAAGGACGTAGCATGCTTTTCCTTTTTCTCAAATGTCCTAGAACCATCTAGTTACGCGAAATATCAAGTTAAAGACTTCACCAACCAAATAATTCTAGGAAAAATCGGAAACATGCCACTCCAATTTTACAAAATTGAAGATATAACATCCTGACCCACATGTCATTAAGATACCGATGGCATATTTTTAACTTTACAAAATTGCAATAACATGGATACAATTAGTCTAAAATTTCATAGTTCGCTCCGCTGTACAGCTGGACTGCAGCAGTAGCTTGGTTAAAACCGTGATTCCGTGAAAGGCAGAGGAGAAAACCAACCTTCCCATCATAATCTCGCAAAGACCGATACCCCAGATACTCAACCCCACATGGCAGCCTCCAGTGGCTGGGTACGAATCACCCGGGTACGCTTAGAAATGCCTCTCCGGCTTCCCTGGTGTCAGAAAACAGCAGAGGTGGGCTCCACTCCCCCGCGCGGGAAACTCCGGAGCCGTGTCCACCAAAGCCCCATGCACCGACTCCGCGACGCAATCGCAACCTTCCATTCCCAATCCAACGGTCACAAACACCCTCGCGCCCATACACCGGTTTCACCTACCCATTCTGAGTTCAACGTACGGTACGCATCGTAGCCGTTCATTTCTCGAGGATTCAAGATTGCACGGCCAGATCATGCCCTCTCTCGTGGACTTGGTGCAGGGATCTTACCCCAACCACTCCTCTACTCACAGCTTACGAGACGAGAGAGCTCTCGCCTTAAACACCCAACCCCCTCGCCTTCCTGATGATCGATCTCTTCTTCTCCTCCTCTCTTCCTTCCATTCCCAAAAGAGGCAGGTGGGTTTTAGTATTGGTGGTGGTGGTGGTGGTAGGATTAGGGATAGGAGGGAGATGGCGGCGGCGGCGGCGGTGGCGAAGGCGGTGGGGGCTGGCGGCGACGGTGCGTGGACCACCGTGTCCCGCTCCGGCCGCTCCTACCACGCCGCTCCGGCTACCAGCGGCTGCGGCGGGGTGGAACCGTCGGTGAAGGTGGGGGATGTGGCGGAGGGGATGGCGGGGCTGGAGATCGGCGACGGCGATGGCGGGCGGCGGCTGGACAAGTACGACATCCCGGTGGAGGTGAGCGGCGAGGGGGTTCCCCCTCCCGCGGACGGGTTCGAGGCGGCCGGCCTCGTGGAGGCCGTGCTCCGGAACGTGGCGCGGTGCGGGTACGAGAGCCCCACGCCCGTGCAGCGCTACGCGATGCCGATCGCGCTCGCCGGCCGCGACCTCATGGCGTGCGCGCAGACCGGGTCCGGGAAGACGGCCGCGTTCTGCCTCCCCGTCGTGAGCGGCCTCGTCGCGGCGGGAGGGAGCGGGATCGGGCCGCGGGAGAGGTCGTCGTTCAACCGCGCCGCCGCCAAGCCCCGCGCCCTCGTCCTCGCGCCGACGAGGGAGCTCGCCGCGCAGGTATAACGGTGGAACGGCCTCGATATCCTCGATCTCGTTGTGTGATTTCGCGCGATCTGCTCTGTGTTTGTGTGTCTGTGTGATGCTGCTGTCTGTTGTCTCGCCGTTCCGCGCGTTCGCCCCATGCGGCCGTGTGATGTGCTTCTGTTTCGTCTCCGTTTCAGTGCGATAGCGCGCGTGTTCGCCTTCGCGTTCGAATAGATTAGGCTTCACAGTGCTTCACCATGTCGGTGTTGGCATCTGTGCGATTCTGTGTCGTCTTGTCCGTCCGCGCCCGCCCTCGGTAGCTGTGGACTCCGCGTCGCGCCAACGAGCTGTGGACTCCGCGTCGCGTCGTTGGCGCGCTCTCGGTTGCATGTTTCACTCTGGAGATTACGCAGGCGCGTCACTGCGAGGCAAGTGGCTCTGGTTTTGTTCACGTCTAGCCGTGCCCGTGTTGTGCGGGCTCTGATGCAGTGAAGCATGCAGTTCTGTGGCAGCCTGTGAGGCTGTGAGTTGGCACTCTCGTGAACATGGGGGGATTTGCCTTGCTTCTTATTCGTTGTGACCTATGTCCTGTTGGGTGTGTTTGTTCATTCTGTTGCTTGTGATTGCCACTGTGACAAGAATTTAATTAGTTTCCTAAATTACTTTCAGGGTTTTGTGCATGCTTTACTTTTCCTGATTTTGTGGGTTGATGGGTTGGTAATATGTGGAGGGAAAGTATATATTTACTAGAAATAATCTGAATCTGAACCGTCGTTTGAGGGTACCCCTCCACATTGACCACCGGACCAAAGCTATTGCTTGAGTACTTCACATTCTTGCTTACCTTCATTTGTGATGCTGATGATGTAGAATTTTGAAGCAAGTTTGCAGTATCTTTGCTTTGCTATCTATCCTATCTTTAAATGGGTGATGCATCACAGTTGGTACTTGGTAGAATCACTATCCGTTAGTTGTAACTATTTGAGTTTCTCCTGTCGACCAGAAACTACATTCTCACTCCATTGAAGCGCTTTCTGGTCCTGTTTCCCTGTGAATCAATTTGTTAGTGTAACAAATATTCTCTTATATCCACAACTTACTTCTGCTTGCACTACTTTCAATCAGATTGTTACGAATTGTTGTTATTTGACTATGCTGATCAAAATGTCTTTGTAGTCTCTACTCCCTCTGTTCCACATTGTAAGTAGTTTGGCCCCGCGCCTATCTCTCAGTCCAGATTCACTAACATCCATGTGAATCTGGACACATGAAGCACATGCATGGGAAATCAAAACCAAAACATCTTAATTACAATGTGGAATAGAGGAAGTGCTTGCTAATTTGCTTTAGATTATGCACATATTTATCTGTAGCTAGTTATGTTCCTTTGGTCTGACCTTGTTCCTGTGTCAGCTGCTGGTGTTAGTTGCATGAGTTTGCACATGTAAATGCATGCTACTGTGCATAGACCCTATGATAAGGTGCTTTCCCTTAGCAGCATTAGTTCATGTGTTGTCCATATGTTCTTAAGTATACTCATTCCCAACTCTTTTAGAAAATGTTTTAGTGATGACTGCATTTTTGTGTTGATATTAATCGGTCCTCAAAATGTGCTTGGCACTCTGCCATTTGATGAATATGTTTTACTAGAACTATATTTTTTTATGAATTCGTCTAGGAAGGAACACTAATTTTGATTCATGTATACTTTTGTACTTGTGGTAATACTTGTGTGCTTGTTTCATATTTTAGATTAATGAGGAGGCCAAGAAGTTCTCTTTCCAAACTGGACTCCGGGTCGTGGTGGCCTATGGAGGAACTCCAATGTATAACCAGGTGATTGATGCACACTCTTTATTTCTTCTTTCATTTCTTTTTGACACACTGACTTTTGTTTCATTCCCTATTTGTGAAGCATATTTAACTGTCTAATCTGTTGAAATGAGCTTCATGTATGGATAAAAAAATATTAGAAAGTTTAATCTGCAAAATCTTGTATGTTACTCTTACCTTGCCTGCAAATACTTAATGCAGCATTCAAAATTAAAGATACAGCTTTGGTGGATGTTTAAGGCTACTGTTTTCTGCCCTGTCCTTGTGCAATTTTCATCTTACTGTTTTTTATGCCTTTTGCTTTTAGCTGCGTGATCTAGAGAGGGGTGCTGATATTCTTGTTGCTACACCTGGTCGCCTCGTGGACATGGTTGAAAGATCAAAAGTCTCCCTTGAGGCAATCAAGTACCTTGTAATGGATGAGGCCGACAGGATGTTGGATATGGGTTTTGAGCCTCAGATAAGGAAGGTCGTTGATAGGATGAACATGCCTAGGAAGTCTGTGAGACAAACAATGCTTTTCAGTGCAACATTCCCACCAGAGATACAGGTAAACTAAACATATTATTTACTAAGGGTGTTTCATGCAAAACACTAAGATCAAGGGTGGACCTTTGCAGTGTGTGTTTTTGGCCATAGCAGCAAATCAACCTTTACCCAGCAAGTTCGCCCATAAAAAACAGATATATCTTTTAGGTTTTATACTTCACAAAAGCTTGACATTGTTTATGCTGTGATTAAATATTCTATGTCTCTGCAATAAATTAATAAATTTGTAGCTTTATGGTGTAATCTTGAGCATTTGACTAAAAAGTTGTATTTGATTTATATTTGAGTATATTTTAACTATTGTATTTGACTTGTCTGCTTAGATGCATTTGACCTATATTCAACTTTCTGAATTTAATCTTGTTTTCAGAGGTTGGCTTCAGACTTTATGTCAAACTACGTATTTATCACTGTTGGGAGGGTGGGGTCAAGCACTGACCTAATTATGCAGAAAGTCGAATTCCTCTCTGATGGGGAGAAACGAGGCTACTTGCATAATCTCTTACAGAAGCAATCCATCAGTGTGGCTGACAGTAAGGTATTGTAGTTATCTAGTTTACCATTTGCTCACATATTAGATAATTGATTGAGTGGGTACTATGTGTCGCTTGAGAACGTCCTCCTGATGTTAGGATGCATGTTCTGTAGATGCAGCAACCTTTAACGTTGGTGTTTGTGGAGACAAAACGGGAGGCTGACTCACTGAGGTACTGGCTATTTGAACAAGGTTTCCCTGCAACAGCGATCCATGGTGACAGAACACAGCAGGTAAATATATTTACCCTAAGTCCTTGGTGATTACCTAACTGTTTCTTTAGCAACAGTGTAATGCGGCAACAACCAAGCAGTGTTGCACAATATGTGCTGTGCTGGTTTGATACCTCTGTGCAGCCTCACTGTATTCTTCTTGTTTTCAGTCTAAATTATTGAGAGCTACTCCTATATCACGGGATCGCATTTAACCCTGTATTCTTCTTGTCAAGGGGCGTTCCTCTGCCCCTGGTTTCATGCATATATATGGCCTTTAATATGTACTTGGTGCTAGATTTTGATAACTCAAGGTTTAGCTTGTCTTTCATGTAGCACATATATTCATTTATATCACATGGCTCTGTGAGCAAACAGTTGTTTTTCGATTCATTATCATTTACTGCCTAGAAAAAGTGTAGACATATTGTTAATACAGATCTGCTTAAGAATGCCTCTGCCAGATTCCGGTACTAGATAACGCCTTTCACTCTCATCACCCTGTGTTTCTATTATTTGTGTGATACATGGCACTGAACATGTTAATCATCATTCCGATAAGACGTTTGTTTATGCATGCCATTTGTAGGAGAGGGAGAGCGCACTGAAATCCTTCAAGACTGGCCTCACTCCTATAATGGTCGCCACTGATGTAGCCTCAAGAGGCCTGGACGTCCCAAACGTTGCTCACGTAATCAACTATGATCTTCCCAAGAGCATAGAGGACTATGTCCACAGGATTGGAAGAACTGGGAGAGCTGGGAAGGCTGGTTCGGCCACTGCCTTCTTCACCGACAGGGATCACTCCCTGGCAAAGGGCTTGCTGGAGCTGATGACTGAGGCGAAGCAGGATGTGCCTGACTGGCTCGTGCAGTACGCAGAGAGGCCGTACTATGGAGGTTCAAGCTATGGTGGAAGGAACCGGAGGCCCAGTGGCACGGGCAACAGGTTTGGTGACAGAGATTTCCGCCGTGGCAGCGACTACAATGACTACTCCGGTGGTGGTGACAGCTACTCAGGCAGTGGCGGTTACTATGGTGGCCGCGGCAGCGGCTACTCTGGTGGTGGTGGCGGCGCCGGCTATTCTGGTGGCGGTGGCGGCTACTCAGGTGGAGACTCCTACAAACCAAGGGATCCACCACCCCCACGTTACTACTCTCCCTACCCGATGGGTACCTCCAACATCAGCGCCTCTGGCTGGGACTAAGTCCTCACTTCTCAGTGCACATACCGTATATAGTACCATACTTTGCTTAGTAGGTGAACCGAAATGGCTGCTGCTCGTTTGCGTTGTTGATCGTCTTGTCTCGTCCTGTGCCTGATATAGTTATACCTCGGTGGTGCACAGAGGCAAGTGACTGTTGGGGAGGAAGGGTTTTGGCAAGGATGTGGTTGTGGTGGTGTTTGACATTGTGATCAGATCAGGCTTCACTTGGGGCTTTAACTTGTTTGTGTTATTGTAAGTGGCACCTGATCGATACTGCTATATTTACTGGGGAAGTTTAAGAATCCAACTATATATTCCTCGTTGATGCTGGTTTTTTTAATCACGTGTGTGAGTCTGGGCTGACTAGGCATTAGTTCCTTCCTAGAAGTTTTGGGGAAATGCCTGGAATGTCCGATAATAACTTGCGTGAAAATTATAACTGTTGTTGATTTGAACTTGAATTGTTTGGACTGGTGTGATCGGTTATCGGCCGGCGGCCAGGAGCAGTCAGTCACACGGATCAGATTTGTATCCTTTGTTTTTCCTTTTTCTGGAGTTTCTAGCTCTCTTCTGATCTTCTCGCTCCGTTCCCCTTTACACTCGCAGTACCCCTGGTGAAGTTGACATCGAGTCAAAGATACGGCCTATGAACATATTCGGCCCAAACAAGCTGGCTTCTCCGTTCTAGGCTTCTGGCCTTGAATGTTTCGCAATCTCTCCACATTGAAGCCTAATAAGGGAAGAGCCTATGCGCAGCCCATATTGATGGAGGACCATCCCAAACTCACCGGCCGAACCCGCATGGTTGCAAACGGCAAATGCAAGCCGGTGAAGTCGCGACTCGCGAGCTATCGAAACACCAGAGGCCCAGCTCCAGTCCAGTCGCCGTCGACTCCATCGCCCCAGCTCCGTCGTCTGGACCGGAGGGAGGGGATGGGAGGCGATTAGGCTAGGCGAGGCCACCGCCGCGCGACTCCGCTCCCCGCTGCTTCCTCGCCGGCTCGCCGCAGGTATGGCTAGCCTAGCCCTAGCATGCATCGTTGGGTTTTCTCAGTAGTCTCGTGTAGTCGTTGGGACTTGGGAGTACCCCCAAATCTGATTTTTTTTTTTTGAGAGGAGAAAAAAAAAATTGGATGCTAAGGAGGAACTCAGCACCAGTTATTGATAGAGAGGGAAAATGATGAGAAAACCTGTCCTTGAAGTTCTGAATCAGTGCCGTAATGCTTTTGCTAGGTTGGTAGGTTGGTACTCGTAGTAGCAGGCTAGCAGCTGCTCATCCTCTGGAAATTCCATGGAATATGGATGAAAATGCCAATCTGAACCCATGTATTGCTGTTTGTTGTATTAGTACTATGTCGCACAAGGGCTCTGCTCAACCTGGCACTAGAAAACTGTAACAAAATGCAGGCAAGATTTGCCCCGGCAAAGAAATTCACCATAATAGCAACTTCTACAAACCATTTTAAGATAAATACAGGAAAAGCACATCCATGGACAAATTACACATCATCCATTGATGCTAGAGCACATATTGCCTGATACAAATTTTAATTTCTTACAGTAAAAGCTATCAATAGGGTACACTGATGTGTCGAGTGGATTATGGATCCAAAGATACTGTGCAAACTCCTATTATTTGGTGCAGGACTGATAATTTGCTATGTAATGTTCCCCTGGAACCTTTATATGTAATATGTTCGCTTTCTATAAAAGCAGGGCCTCGTTCTCAAAAAAAAAAAAGTAGGGTCTCCGACCTTTTTTCCCAAAAAAGAAAGAATTGCTATGTAACGATACTTTCTTCATCAACTGAAAGAAGCATATGCGCTACATTCTCCATGGTTGGTCTTTTGCTTCTATCTTCTTATATGCATGAAACGGCCAACTTGACCATTGTTCTTGCTTGCAAGTAGTTGAACTGGTCATTCAATCTGGAGTCAATGAAGTCAGTGATCCATGACTCTTTGCTGCCCTCCTGCAACTTCACATTCTCTGCAAGCATCCTAATAGCCTGTTGAAGGACCTCATCATCTCCATCCTCAGTTTTTACCCATTCTGAAACACGTGTTCCCTTCAGTAATTCTGGAAGTACCACTCCAAAGCTGTAGACATCAACCTTTGCTGTTATTGGGAGGCTGTAAACCCACTCAGGAGTTATATAACCTCTAGTTCCATGAATCTGCGATACATTTTTATTGGATCCCCTTCTGTTCAGGAGTTTTGCAAGGCCAAAGTCTGTGATCTTTGGCTCAAGTTCTCATCCAACAGTATGTTCTCAGTCTTCACGTCGCAATGGATAACCCACTCTAAGCACTCGTGATGAAGATATGCTAAACCTTTGGCCACCCCACAAGCAATCTTAAATCTTTGCTTCCATTCAAGTAAGATCTGTGATCTCTCATTTCCAAATAACATCTTGACCAACGAACCATTCTCCACATATTCTGAAACCAACATCCTGCGTGGACCATCCGAACAGAATCCCCAAACCCTCACTAGGTTCATATGGTAAATCTTGCTGATCACACTCAGCTCATGCTGAAATTCTTCTTCACATTGGGTTACATCTGCCAACTTTTTCACAGCTACTGCCCTCTTGTCTTTCAAGATTCCCTTGTAAACTACACCAGATGCTCCCCTACCAAGCTCATCTTTAAATTTTCTAGTAGCTCTCTGCAACTCCTTGTAGGTGTATCTGCGGAAATGGTTGGTTATCATTTCATAGCCAGCCTCAGCTGGCCATACGCCTGTCAATTGCCTGCCCTCCTTTCTCATAATAAACCACCATCCTAATGCAACAAATATTACCTCAACAAGAAATATTGCTGATAAGAAACCGTAGAAGTACAAATACCGTGATTGACTATGACCACTTCTTGAGACGTCTGAAAATTTTGCAATGAAATACTGGTTATCTGTGCTACAATGGGGACCATACTGAGGACCAGAAGGCTGTGAGCGGGAGCGGGGAACAGAAGACTCGGGGATTTCGAAAGCCTCAGGAAGCTTGAGATAGGTGGAACCAGGCAATGACTGGACTGTAATACCAGCAACAAGTGAGGATTTTGGCCAGCAGTTACCATATCCTTGCCAGTATGAGGAACCCTTACAGCTGCAATCACTCATGCATATGTTCTTGCAAAAACTAAGAGAAACATGTTTATATGTAGCTTGATCATACCCTAAGAATTCAGTAGTGGGCAGCCTCTGAAATTTCAACTTCTGCTTCCCATCACAATTAATTCTAAACCTTGGCTTGCATCCTTTAGTCAAGTCCCTTGGGTCACTGAACTCGTGTCCAGGGGCACATGCACATGCAGGGTTAGGTGTATACACACATATTCCGTTGAAGCCACACAAACCACGTAAGCAGCGCATAGTAAATGCCATCCATGTGATTAGCCAAGTACCGTCTGTCTTGTTGAGACTGTATATTCTAAGATTACCATCATAATCTAGTGTTAATCTCCAGAAAATCCCAGGACCCCAGTCGGCAGCCTTAAAACTTGCATTATCACTTCCAAGAAAATGTCCCGAGCTATCAAGAACTCCAAGCATTGTGGTATTAAATGATATTCTTTTCTTTTCATAGACATTTATGAATGGATTTGGCCAATAGATAAAAGAGATATCCTTCTCATCATCAAACAATGTAAGGATATGTTGATCATCTACTAGTCGGTTGCGTGGAAGCACGACAATGTTGGTGGCTTGTTCTTTCCTCGCTGCAACTGCACCGTTGCATGCCGCAGGCCGAGACTTCCTTTGTGGATTGGTGGCTGAAAGGGCGGCGGATGATTCAACCTAACAAACGCCGGGGGTTTGACACGATGATCTCGCTGCTTGCTTGGATGATTTGGAAGGAGCGTAACAGCAGAGTTTTCGATGGTCTTACCCGGCGCTGGCCAATTGTGTTTCAATCGATTGCGGCTGAGGCGCGAGCCTGGGGATCAGCTGGTCGACGATCGCTCTTATGTTGATCTTTCCTTTTTTGCTTTGGTTGTTTCTTTTCTTTGGGAGATATCAGCTAAGGTGTAAGCCCGCCATGGCTTTCTGGCAAACTCTGTCCTACCTTCAATCTTAATACAAATGATGCGCAAATCTTTTGCGCATCCCCCCAAAAAAAAAGCTGTAGTGGCCAGGAACAACTAATCTATTACTACTAGTACTAGATACCAGTTTTATAGTACCATTAATAATCTGATTCGGTAGCAAAGTGTCAGATGGAGAAGCAAAGCTTTGCCATAGAATGATATCACCTTGGCCTTTGGCGATAAGGTTCCCACTCTCCAATAGCTGAGCTTCTTGGACATTTGAAGAGCTCACATTGTTTGTCCACACAATCTGACCACTGTAATCTTGTAAAACCATATTTCCGTCGATGTTTAGCTTGAGTTTGGATCCCCAGGTGTACACAGGACGGTCAAGATTTGCACTCCACACAACAGTCTTTTCAACTGAGTGGGAGAACCAAACTGAGAAGATGGAGGAATTGGGGGAGATGTTGTAGAACCCACAGGTGAAACTACCATCTGGTGAATAGAGCACATCAGAACTGTGCTCTTCTGAGAGAGAGGAGCCAGGTGAGAGGTAATCAAGAGCTGATATGTGCAAAAGAAGATGGATCAAAGTGAGGACAAACATGGAAGCAGAGCGTGCATCCATGGTTTTCTCCACTCCCAAGGTGATCTGCGAGATGATCAGAATTAATTCATGTTATTTGTGGATCCGACTAGCAATATACAGGGAGCTTCTGTCAGCTGTAGCTTCTCCTAAAAGCTGCAGCTAGCAGAGGCTGTCCCAAACAGTTTATGGCTTCTGAGAAGCTACAGTTACAGATTCTGAAAAATGAACTGAGAAGCTAGAATTTGGAGAAGCTGGGTTTCAGAGCTTTTCCAGATTCTCAGAAGTTGGCTACCAAACAGCTGCTTCGAAAAATCTTAAGTTCCTCCAAACAGGTCCATAGACTCCATAGGTGGGGAGATGCATCAGTACTGATCTGAATTGGCAGCTTCTTCTTATCCTTTTCTTTTTTCTTTCTTTAATTGAGACTGTGGTAGTGTGATACCTTCTAGTCAGTTGACGATTCAATTGACACAGACCGTCTTTCAACCTTTTGAATAGTTGCCTACTTATCTCTTGTTTCATACCTTCAGCTAGCTGATATATACTCGTCAAGCTGTGCAGACGTATAACACTTGTGGTTCGTCATCTATGCAGGAGAAAAGTGACGGATAACTCATTTACTTCAATTGTCTCCTCATAACAACATGAGTACTACAGTATTTGCCTTCCTACGCACAAGTGCTCTGCTAAAGTATCACGAAGAAATGGTAATCATTGCGGTTTGGTTTTCATTGTTGGCTTGTTGCACATGGGCGTCTCTTTTCCTCACAAGACATTGACATGATGACAGATGACAGTAATGGGGCAATGAATTTCAAACCTTGAAAATTCGAGCACAACAGTAACAGTTGATGATCTTTTTAAAAAGAAATAGTAATAAACATTGTGGCCCATAATTTTGTGACAATCACTCTTTTTTTATGCGAATTTGTCAATGGCCATAAGGAAATGTCAATAGCATTTTCATGAAGTGCTAACTCTCTTGTCCAAGCATATTCTACACCGAGAATATTGTAGAATCTTTTCCTAATCCCATTATTTGATTATTAATGTGTATAGAAAGACGCGAACAAACTTAACCCTCTTGTACAAGAAGAGCTCATTTACAGTGCTCCATCTTACCTCTCAAGAGGCAAGAGCCAAGGATCAATCTTGACCATTGAATCATATTTTTTATAAAATTTCCAGCTCTTAATAATTAGAGAGAATCCATCTCGTACCACCGAGTTTGTTCTGGTTCAACAATATACTATCGATTTTGTCACTCTTCATAATATACCGGTCACTTTACCTATTGTTCCACAATATGCCATTGGCACTACAAGAAATCTGCTGATACATGACGTACATATTTCGTCATAGTTGGCTAAAAAACCATCATAAAACGCTATTTGTAATGAAATTGAGAAATATCATGAATCTCGCGTCACAGATTGGTTTGCATGACGATTTTAGAAAATCGTCACGAAGTTGAGCAGTCCATGATGAAACTTGATTGTCACAGGTTTGGGTGAGGCTGCCCACATAGCCAACGGCCCATTTTAGCTTGGTCCAGCAATTTCGACCCATGTAGCAGGCCCATTTAGATACAGGCCCAAAAAAATTTTGTTGGCCACATTGATAAAGGCCCGTTTAGAAATATATTTAGATCCAGGACATATTGAGGTTGATAAACAGGGTCCATTTCAAAAAATATTCTGGCCCACTATGGATTTTTAGCGCAGGGTAT
>CM002484.1:15529937-15571834 GCA_000325765.3 Leersia perrieri
TCACCCCCAAAATGTCATGAATCTACAGATTTGTTGTAGTGTGGGTTGAGTATATTTTTTAAAAATACCCAAAATGCCCTCACAAAATACAATGTTTATAGTTGATTTGTACCTTTAGAAGTATCCAAAGATTATAAAATTTTTGTTGTAGCCTCCTTACGCAATATGAAAGTTTGTGTATAAGTTTCAACTTTTTGCATTTCAAATTTTGTGTATAAATAGATATATCCATCTCTTTATACGTAGAATTTAAAAGTAAAAAACTTACCAAAAAATTAAAATATATAGTACAAAAACTTCCATGTTGCGTAAGGATGCTACGGTAAAAATTTCATAATTTTTTGATACTTCTAAATAGGCAAATCAATCACTAACTTTGTATATTTGTAAGCGTATTTTGGGTATTTTTGAAAAATATGTTTAGTCCAATGACATATTGTAGAACAGTAGATAACATGGCTGGTATATTATAGAGAATAACAAAGTCGATGGTATATTGTTGAACTGGAACAAAGTTAGTGGTATATGATGGATTCTCCCTAATAATTAAATCAGTGTAAGGAATGTGCAAACAAATATTACACTTACCAAAAGAAATAAATGGTTGTTTTGAAATCAAAGGTTTCATATATAAGAATAATTAATTATATTTCAATTTTTAAAACACTTGAATTTACCATGATCATTTAAGTGAATATAGTAGGAACATTTATATTCTATGTTATGCTTAAATTCTAAGGATTTGAGCACAAATTTTGATCATTCAAGATGTATAGACAAATTATCTTTACTCATTTTTGAAAACACAAAAAAAAAATCCAAGCAGCTTTTCCTAAATGATATATAATCCAAAATTGTGTATAAAACTTTGGTAACAAGCAGAATATGTTGGAATTATAATTTGATTACAGAAATTTTAATTCAAACTACGCCGGCGGCCGGAGTCCTATCACTTTCGGCTGGAATGGGGAGGGGAGGCGACGCTCACGGCTCCACCGCTTCCTCGCCGCAGGTATGGGTAGACTAACCATAGCCGAGTTTTTTTTTTCTTTTTGTGCATAACCCTAGCCGAGGTTGGGGCTTTCAGTTTTCTACTCTCGTATGTTGGATACTAGTGTACATATGTGTTGCTGTAGGAGAAATTGACGCGCGCTCCTCCAGTATGAATCTATGCCTTTTAGTGCTGTTACTAGGTAGGTAGGCTTGTTGGTTGATTCGTAGCAGCTGCTCATCTCCTCTGGAATTTCCGTGGGATGTGGATGAAATTGAAATTGCCAATCGTAACCCCATGTGTTTCTGCTTGTTATGATTGTAAATGAAATTGAAAATGCCAATCGTAATCCCATGTGTTTCTGCTTGTTATGTCGCTCGAGGATTCTGTTAAACCTGACACTAGTAAAAGGTAACAAAATGCAGGCAAGATTTGTACTGGAACATAAATTCACCATAATTGCAACTTCTACAAGCCATCTTTGGAAAAAAAAAACCAAACAGGAAAAGCACATCCATGGACAAATTACACATCATCCATTCATGCTACAGCACATATTGCCTGATATAATTTTAATTTCTTACAGTAAAAACTAGCAATAGGGTACACTGATGTGTCAAGTGGTTGTATGAGTCCAAAGATACAGTCCAAACTCGACTGTATGGTTCAGGACTGCTAGTTTGCTATGCAACGATACTTTCTTCATCAACTGAAAGAAGCATCTGCGCTACGTTCTCCATGGTGGGTCTTTTGCCTCTATCTTCTTCTATGCAGGAAATAGCCAACTTGATCATTGTCCTTGCTTGCAAGTAGCTGAACCTGCCATTCAATCTGCAGTCAATGAAATCAATGATCCATGACTGTTCACGGCCCTCCTGCAACTTCACATTCACTGCAAGCATCCTAACAGCCCGTTGAAGGACCTTTTCAACCTCATCCTCTTCATCCTCAATTTTCGCCCATTCTGAAACACGACTTCCCTTGAGTAATTCTAAAAGGACCACTCCAAAGCTGTAGACATCAACCTTTGCTGTTATTGGGAGGCTAGAAACCCACTCGGGGGCTATGTAGCCTCTAGTTCCATGGATCCGTGATACATTTTTATTATTTCCCCCTCTGTTAAGGAGTTTTGCAAGGCCGAAGTCGGTGATCTTGGGCTCCAAGTTCTCATCCAACAGTATGTTCTCGGGCTTCACATCGCAATGGATAACCCACTCTAAGCATTCATGATGAAGATATGCTAAACCTTTGGCAACCCCAAGGGCAACTTTAAATCTATCTTTCCATCCAAGCAAGATCTGTGATTCCTCACTTCGAAATAAAATCTTGTCCAACGAACCATTCTCCACGTATTCTGAAACCAACATCCTGTGTGAACCATCAGAACAGAACCCCCAAACCCTCACTAGGTTCATGTGATAAATCTTGCTGATCACACTCAACTCATGCTGGAATTCTTCTTCACATTGCTCTATGCCTGCCAACTTTTTCACGGCAACTTCCCTCTTATCTTTCAAGATTCCCTTGTACACTACACCAGATGCTCCCCTGCCTAGCTCATCCTTAAATTTTCTAGTAGCTCTATGCAACTCATTGTAAGTGTATCTGCGGAAATGGTTGGTAATCATGTCATAGCCGGCTTCAGCTGGCCGTACTCCTGTTAATTGCCTGCCCTCCATTCTCAAAATAAACCAACACCCTAACACAACAAATATTACCTCGACGAGAAATATCGCTGACAAGAATCCATAAAAGTATAAAAACCGTGATTCACTTTGACCACTTGAGATATCTGAAAATTTTGCAATGAAATACTGGTTTTCTGCGCTACAATTAAGGCCATACTGATGACCAGAAGGCTGCGAGCTGGGTATGGAGGACTCAGGGACTTGTAAAGCCTCAGGAAGCTTCAGATAGGTTGAACCAGGCAATGTTTGGACTGTTACACCACCAACAAGTGAAGACTTTGGATAGCAGTCACCTTTTCCTCGCCAGTATGAGAAACCCTTGCAGCTGCAGTCACTCATGCATATGTTCTTGCAATCACTAAGAGAAACCTGCTTATATGTACCTTGATCATACCCCAAGAATTCAGTAGTGGGTAGCTTCAGAAATCTCATCCCGTCACAAGTAATTCTAAACTTTGGCTTGCATCCTTTACTCCAGTCACTTGGGTCAATTATCTCGTGTCCGGGGGCACATGCACATGCAGGCTTAGGTGTATACATGCATACTCCGTTAATGCCGCACAAACCACGTACAAAGCAGAGTTGAGTAAATGCCATCCATGTGACTAGCCAAGTTCCATTCTTGTTGAGACTGTATAACCTAAGATTACCATCATAATCTAGTGTTAATCTCCTTGTAATCTCAGGACCCCAATCAGCTGCCATAAAGCTTGCATTATCACTCCCAAGGAAATGCCCCAAGCTATCAAGTACTCCTGTCATCGTGGTATTAAATGGGATTCTTTGCTTTGCCCATATATTTATGAATGGATTTGGCCAATAGATAAAAGAGACATCCTTCTCATCATCAAACAGTGTAAGCAAATGTTGATCATCAAAATGAAAGCTGTAGTGGCCAGGAACAACTAATCTATTACTACTAGTACTAGATACCAGTTTTATAGTACCATTAATAATCTGATTCGGTAGCAAAGTGTCAGATGGAGAAGCAAAGCTTTGCCATAGAATGATATCACCTTGGCCTTTGACGATAAGGTTCCCACTCTCCAATAGCCGAGCTTCTTGGACATTTGAAGAGCTCACATTGTTTGTCCACACAATCTGACCACTGTAATCTTGTAAAACCATATTTCCGTCGATGTTTAGCTTGAGTTTGGATCCCCAGGTGTACACAGGACGGTCAAGATTTGCACTCCACACAACAGTTTTTTCAACTGAGTGGGAGAACCAAACTGAGAAGATGGAGGAATTGGGGGAGATGTGGTAGAACCCGCAGGTGAAACTACCATCTGGTGAATAGAGCACATCAGAACTGTGCTCCACTGAGAGAGAGGAGCCAGGTGAGAGGAAATCAAGAGCTGATATGTGCAAAAGAAGATGGATCAAAGTGAGGGAAAACATGGCCGCATAGTGTGCATCCATGGTTGTCTCCCCTCTCAAAGTCTCAATGCTGATCTTTGAAATGACCAGAAATTTATGTCATTATAGGAGCCAACTAATAAATACACCTCCATAGGAGGGAGGATGCACCTACGCTTATCTGAATTGGCAGCTTCTTCCCATCCTTTCTTCCTTGATGACTGCGACGCCTTCTAGTCAGTCAGTGATTCAATTTTTCTTCCTTGGATTGTTTTCAACCTTACAAATAGTGCTACAGCTCATATGTATACTCGTCAAGCAAAGCTGTTGTGTTTAGTTGTTTACAAAAAAAAAAAATTTTGACGTATACGGACACACGTTTAATACGTAGACTAATAACAAAGTAAATATGGATTCCGACTGTAAATTATGAGACGAATTTTTGAGCCTAATTAATCCGTCATTAGCAAATGTTTACTGTAGCATCATATTATCAAATCATGGCGAAATTAAGCTTAAAAGATTCCGTAATTTACATACAAACTGTGCAATTATTTTTATTTCCGTCCATATTTAATACTTTATATATGTGTCTCATTTTGATGTGACGGAAAAGTTGAAAGTTTGAAGAAAAGAGTTAAACCTAAACAACGCCTACCTACCTGCCGTTCATTATCTTGGCAAGGAATACTACAGTGCTAGTTCCAATACTTGTTGGCTTGATGCACGTGGGTGGTATATCTCTTCTTCACAGGACATTGACATGGCGACGTCTGACAGTTACGGGCGTAGTAATTTTCGAAGTTTGAAAATTCAAAATTCGAGTACAACAGTAACAGTTGATGATCGTCCAAGAAAAAGATAGTAACAGCTGATGCACTGTGGCGCATAATTTCGTGTTGATCATCCTTTTTGACCGAATGTGTCAATCGTTGGAGTCTTCACAATTCACATATTAATCTGGTCAACCCTCGGGTATGATTTCTGAAACAACTAATTTCAATAGCTTTTTGATGGAGAAGTGCAAATTAACCCTCGTGCGCAAGAACTTTGTACACCGAGAGATCGGAAAATCTTTACCACAGCCCCATTATTTGTGTATGGAAAGATCTAGCAAACTAAGAACAACTTTCTGTTTTCACTTAAGTTCTGTCTAGCGATGCTTGGTTGCCTTACAAAATCAGCACAAATGTATGGATCAATAACAACTCTAGTGCTAATCCACATATGTCTGACATAATTCCTCAAGTCATTTTATAGTAGGTGCCACGAGGAATCCATGCAAGTCTGTACTGCTATACAATTTTTTTTTTTTTTTGGAAACTTGTACTGAAAATGAAAGTGAATTGTTCCTCAACCGACAGTCGGCTACGCCGGTGTTTTGTTTTCAACCTTTAATATTCGCTAGTATATAGTAAAAGTGTGTACTAAACCTAGGAATGGAACAAAGTTTGTACTTGATGCAATGTATAATTTACTTATCAGAATAGGTCTTTTGCGTGATCCCCGTTGGATTTTTGTATTATGAATTTGGAATTTTTTTAGAGTACCATGGATTACATGTGAGTTGTCCATTATATTTGATCTAACATTGAAAATGTATTTCTATTAAACCCTCTTAATTTGTATAGTAGTGTAGTAAAATGATATCTCGGGAAAAAAATACTTGGCTTTGTTAAAAATACATAGAAAACTCATCATTGTGCGGCGTGGAAACAAGATTAGTTAATTAGTAAGTTGTCATTCCACCACATTTAAGCATTTGACCAAAATGGATAACAAAATTAATGGTAAGATTTAGTACTACTATACTACTACATTTCTGGTGTGAGATACTGTAAAAGAGCCTATGAATTTGGGTTACCATGTGATTGTGTGTGTTCTGCCATTCCATTGAGTACAAGGCAAAAATGGGGGTGGAATACAGGCATGTTCAGCAGAATGGCATATCCGCAGAAAAGAAGATTGTTTTTTTGGTAACTTTTTTATTGTAAGCTCGCTTTTTAACTATTAAACAACGCGTTCTTTGCAAAAAGAAAAAATCTACACGGAAGTTGCTAAAAATCAAATTAATTCATTTTTAAATTTAAAATATCTAATACTAAAACAATCACGTGCTAATGATGTTTCTCGTTTTGTGCATAATATTATTCTGAACAGCCATTATGTCGTTTTGGTAGAGAAAAAAATTTCTGTCCACTCAAATCTATTGGAAAATTAACCATGGATCGTCTGCACACATTCATATTCTTTTGTTTTTTTATTCCTGTGAGTTCAAATTTCTTTAAACCAATTAAAATTTCACTCCCTTTTCCTGCCCCAATCTCGACTGCTTTTAAAGCGGAGCCATGCTCCTCCCCAGGCACGGCACGAGAAGAAAACAACCGCACGTGAGGGAAGGAAAAAAAAAAGACCGACCCATCTGTTTGTCCCACTTTTCCATAGGGCTTGTTTAGTCAGGGAACATTTTTATTAGATGTCACATCGAATGTTCTAGTGGATGTCAAAAGTCGGAAGGCTATTCGTGCGACTAAATAAAAAACTAATTATTACACATGGTGTTAGAAAACCGCGAGACGAATTTATTAAGCATAATTAAGCACATATGGGTAACTATAGCTCTTATGGCTAATTATGGACTAATTAGACTCAAAAGATTTCTCACGATTTTTATGTAAACTATACAATTGGTTTTTTCATCTATATTTAATACTCCATACATGTGTCCAAAAATTGAATGTGATGTTTTTAAAAAAAAATTAGAACTCCTTAATTTCATCAATCGTATCAGAGTCCATTCTATACGCATGGGCTAGACCGTTACCATGCACGTGTTATTAGTCATATCAGATGCACCACCACCAGTAATTCGCTTCACAAGAGGCCACAGTTTTGCTTAGCACAATAGTCGACGAAATTGATAGATTGACACCTCAAAAATGCAGCTTCTAACCATTTTGGACTAAATATTAGATTCGATCAAATGACAATAAAACATAGGGTTGCTTGATATCATGTCATTATATATATTTTTTATTACTCCATCAGTCCCAAATATATGGTTTAACCATACTTTTTTGTTACATTGCATCTCCTTATTAAACTTCACTGATGTCAGCCAATTTGTCGCATGCGTACGATGATGCGCATGCACGAATTAGCAGCGTCGTGCCCCTATTGTCCCTCGCCACAGCATGGTGAAGGGGTATAACGGGCATGTGCGTCTTATCACTTTAAATTTTTCATAATGCTACGTAATCGCCACATATAACACATCAGAGGAAGGTCGGATCGAACACTATACCAACCAAATCCAATGTCAATGCCGCCAACGAACTTAGGCCCTGTTCGGCTGGCTGAAAATGGTTGAAAATGGCTAAGGCTGAATGGTTTTTATATAAGAGTTGGGTTGATGTTGGTTGGCTGATTGGCTGGCTGGCTGGACTGAATCTCTCAGCCGAACAGGGCCTTAATTTGCATTCTTTTAACACACCATTCCATTACGATGACATGTGGCAAAATCGCCAGCTTCAGAGGTGGCCTAACCAAGTTTCAGAGGTACTGCTCCCCGTATTGCCACATGCTTAGCTAAGATATGAGCTGCAACTGCTACAAAGATCTTGAACAAACATTAAGTTTTGCACCATCAAAAGGAGCATTAATTCAACTGGAATTTTATTCCCTGAAACAGAGTTCCTAATTCAGCTAAACCATACTCTTCAGTTGATATTGCTTTGCTTCAACACAGCAAAATCCGTTTAAAAATGACCCAATTGAAGGCTTGAAGCCCATATTTGTTGAGACTTGATTTGCACTGTTGGTTTTAGAAGAAGAGGGACCCAAAGTGAACTTTCTTCCGATCCCAACCAACCTCGTCGATCATGGGCCGAAACGTCCCAGCCCACTTCCGCCCATCCGCGACTGGCCTGGAGAGTCCGTGTCCACCCTGTGCCCGATCCCCACGAGTCAGAGTTGCAGCCGCACCACGTCCGACCGAGCCGGACTCGAACTCGAACCGAACCACTTCTATTCTTCTTCCTCCCCAATATAAGCGGCCACCACCCGATAGGGCTTCCCCCCAAACCTCGCCGCCGCCGGATTTGTTCCCCTTTGCGATTCGATCCTTGCGCCGCCGCCGCTCTCGCGTAGTCGCCGACGCTCGCCTCGCCGTTGCGCCGCGCCGCCCTGCCCCGGGTTCGACTCGTGTTCGCGTTCGGGGGAGGTTGTGTTCTAGAGCTAGAGATTTTCTAGGGTTTCGGGGGAGATGGAGGAGGTGACGGAGGCGGTGAACAACCTGTCCATCACGGAGCCGCACAAGAAGAACCGGATCCAGGTGTCCAACACCAAGAAGCCGCTCTTCTTCTACGTCAACCTCGCCAAGGTCAGGATTCGGGGATTCCTCTCCCCACTCCTGTTGTCTGCTGCTTCTTGATTTTTTTACCCCGGATTTTGTGTGGCGGTTCATGAGGGGATACCGAGTGGATAATGCTGCTTAGTCGATTTGATTTGAACGATTCTTGTTTGTCCCTTCGTCTCGCCGAAACAAATAAATCCGTCTTGCTGAATCGATCCGTTGGGGGGTTTTGGTCTTAAACCCTAAAAAGTCGCCTTTTGATCTCCTAAGTTAATTTATTGTTTATTCCTTCTCTGTTTTTTATTTTCAAAAACTTGCTTGTGAATCAAAAGGTTTCATTTGTTTTCTTGTTATGGAAGAGTTTGTGATTTGGTTTTACTCAATAAATTGGAGTAGAGCTAATATTGTTTTGATGATTGCAGAGATACATGCAGCTGCATAACGAGGTGGAGCTTTCGGCACTTGGCATGGGTGAGCACTTCTGTTCTTAGTCCTTAATCCTGTATATGTTGTTTCAGTACTTGTAATCTGTAATTGTTGTCACATTGATGCAGTGAAGTTATGCTAGGGTTGTTTACGTTATTAGTGTCCTGTTTTGGTGACAGAATGCCCTTTAGAGAGTTTTGTTTTGCTGGCGGTCATGTCAGATGCTAATTGATTCCTTGTTTATGTTATTTATGAATCAGTAGATTGTACAATTATTATCTTTTCAAAATCATAAATTCCATGCATAATTTGCATTCTCTGATGTTCTTTTCTAGTCGTCGATTTATATGGAATTTATACCATGATTGACTGTTTGTTTGATGCAATTCGTATGTTAAAACCTGCTGATGTTCTTCAGTCTAGCTGGAACTGCTCATACTTGTTGTAATGTTTTCAAACTGCTGAATCTCTCTTATTATTTCAGCCATTGCCACTGTGGTGACTGTTGCGGAAATTCTGAAAAATAATGGCCTTGCTATTGAAAAGAGTAAGTTCCTTTTGCCTTATATTACCGGTTTATGTTGTAATTCTTCCTTTCGCTGTGTGTGGTCTCATGATCAATTTCTTGCAGAGATCATGACGTCGACTGTAGATGTCAAAGACGACTCAAGGAGCCGCCCTATGCAGAAGGCGAAGGTTTGATTTATTTCCCCTACTTCATGTATGATGTGTATCCTGTCTCTGTTCTTATTCTGATCTTGTTGCCATGGCCAGATTGAAATTGTGCTGGGAAAGACAGAAAACTTTGATGAGCTTATGGCAGCTGCTGCTGAAGAGAGGGAAGCCGCCGCTGCAGCTGCTGCTGAGGGCGAGGAACAAGGCTGAATAAACTATTTTAAGTTGGCTGTTGAGTTTCATTTAGTACCCTGATGCTAGGTTTATCTTTCAGTTTATTGTGTCTGCAAGAGACATCTTGTAATCAGAAAGCTCTGCTTGTTTGATTCGTTTGAATTCCGTTGATAGTGTCTATTTTGGTTATTTCATGTGTATTGCAATGTTATTGGCCCGCTTTTAGCAACGTCTCTTTATAGTGTTGCAAATCATCGTTCCCACTTCCCAGGCAAACAAGATAATTTTTCTGAAGAGGAGAAAATCTGTTCAGATGAAACGGGAGAAACAGATAAAACCGAAATAAAAAAGCCCCCCTTTGATTCAAAGAAATTTTGTAGGATTTAAGTCCTATAGGAAAATCTCTATGTGGTAAAAGGATTGAGTATTTAGCAGAGCTTCTCTCTCATCAGTCTTCGTTTCGCACTTGCACTCGTTAAAATTCGATGTTTTTCTATTTTCCGGTTTTTTTATCGTGCCACTCAAATGGGGTCAAACTGTATTTGGTCGGTGCTAGGCATGTTCATCAGCTTACTGTGGCCAAAAGTGTATAAATGTTCCGCCTATTTAATTAGCAGCATTTGTCTTTGATTATCATCAGGTTTACGTTTTCAATTAATCTGGCCATTTGATACTTCGAATGGATATAGTTCACGGCACGTTGATTCTCTTGGTTAACCCTCTTGGGTTCTCTCAAAACAAGATGACGGGGATAAAAAAAGGAACCGTCCTTTAGGAGAGGATGAAAAAGCGTATAAATAAACAAAATCACCACAAAACTGCTTCCGCTCTATCAAGGCAGGAGGACGACATTGTTCATAGATTTCAACTCGAGCACAAAAGCCAATAATCCTTTGACGTAAAGCCAAAGCCAAAACTTGATCTAACAGATATCTCAAATATCTTAGTCCTAAACTTTTGATTTGTTAATCATCCAAGTTACGTTCCTTGACGGAAAGAAAATTAGGGACTCATCTTCCTTTAAGAACACATGCTTCACTCGCTATCCTGATCATCTTCAACCAGTATCTTCTTGCAGGCTTCATAGCACATGAATGAGATCCCAGCCGCAGGCATCAGCTTAATGCAGCTCGGTCCAAGTCCCTTGTAAAGACCACCGATCCCTTCATTTTCCATTATGCAATACAGAGCATGGAAGACATTCTTGTAGACCTGTCTGCCGCCTACTGCTCCAACCTGCATTTGCTTGCGAGCTACCTCAAGCGGGAAAGTGGCGGTGCTCGAGATGGCACCCGCAGCTGAACCGATGAGAAGAGTCGCAATGTTGCTGATCTCTTCCTGTTTGAATGTCTTCCTGTAGAGCTTCTTCAGGGTGTCGTAGGCATAGTAATTGGTTGCGGCATATGGCACCACACCGATCAGACTAGGTGTCAGCCCACGGTACAGCTCTGAGGGGCCTTCCTCTCGCATTATCTTGACGAAAGCATGGAGGAAATTGTTGTAGACATCTTTCTGCAGAAAAAAACAGGGTTAAAGCACACAGACAAATGCACTTGATCAATAGTCAAGTTAACGGGGTTTAATTCACCTCAATAGTCAAACGGGTCTTGATCAATTCCAAGGGGTATGTGCACAATGTTGAGCTAACTCCAGCAAGTGCTCCAGCAATAAGCGATGGAGGAAAGGGTGTCTTAGGGGACTCATCAGCCTTTGGAGTTAAGAATTTCTTGGCTGTATCAAATGCAAATAGCTGTATTTGGACCAAAGAAGAAGGTTAGTTGATTTGAAGTATTGCTATGTGTTAATAGGCAAATCAAAGAGAGTTTGGTTAGTTGCTACAAATCCTAGGTCCTTCTATCATCCTGAGATCCATAAGCAGAAATCAGTGGTCACATCATCTCACAGTCAAAGTCAAGTATAACAAGAATCCTTTGCAGTCCCATGATGTACGACCATGGAAGTGAACATTAACAAAAATAACCAGTGCCATGGAAGTGAATATTAAAAAAAAGTAAAACTGCTGCTCATAAGTTTATTTCCGAGAAGTTAAACATGTTTGGGCATAAAACCAGTGCCTAACAAAGCACACATACACATAAATAAAGTAAGAGTTCTCGGTATCAGAAGTGAACAAATAACCAACACATAAAAAAACAAAAAGTTGCAATTCAACAAATAATAATATATAATGGAGAAAAATAAATCTAACACAAGCTAAATAATTCATAATTTGATTTGTCAAAAGGCCCAAAATCACTAGATAGCAATATAGATCATTGTAGTATGAGGATGTACATTCACCCATGACAACATGGAATAAAACATTACAGGCTTAAAACAACATTAGATGAACCCAAACTCCTATCTAAGAACCTACTTTATTGATAAAAAGGCTGAGTGTTATATAAAATTGACTACAATGTATAAGCCTTATTAGTTATTACTGGGAAAACCCATCTTTCATGAGATACTTTACTGCTACTGATAGGCAATCGGCCTTTTTTTAGATAATGAACGTGGTTGTATGACAGCAGTTAATACAAATAACGTTTTCCTATCATCGACCTAAAATTACCATCTCAATGGAAGGCAAAAACTATTATTTGACCAAAACTGAAAAGTAAATAGTTAATTAAAAAAATCAGTTAGCATCACCATTCAAATGATATACATTATAATTTTTTTTGTTCACACAATACTGAGGTCAATCACATAATAAAATTTGAAAGCAGGACCTTTTGACTTTGCAAAAATAACAGCATAAACCAATATTAACGACTTACCTCGATCGCCTTGCTTGGTGCAACTCGGATAACATTGACTAAGTTCCCGCGGAACAGCCCTGTCCACCCCTCAGTCTTCATGATTGACTGGAATACCTCTGTCATAGAGTCCCCATTGCTCCCAACCATTAGATGAGTCCTAATCGTCTCCAAAGGTGCCACACATGTCCTCGAGACAGCCCCTGCCATGGCTCCACTAACCAGCCGCCTCAAATGTGGGTTCCCAATCTTAATTTTCAGCTTCAGCCCACGTTTCTTGGCCTTCTTCACGGCCTTCCCATCAACCACCTCTTCCTCATTTACAGGTTCAGCCTCAGTCCCAGGAACTTGGTAACCCACCGCCGAGGAGACATACTTTATGCAATGATCAGCGAAAGGAATCTTGAAGTCATGCTCGGTAGGACTGGGTGCCACTGCTGGTGCAGCTGTCGACACTTTGAGACCAACGCTAGCAAACAGGCCACCATGAGGAGAGGCAGAGCTATGTAAGCTCAAAGAGAGGGTCTTCTCTTCTTGCAAATCCCAGGGGAACCGGAGCTCTGGAAGTTGTGGGATAGACCAGCCCTGCTTCTTCTCCAAGGTCAGCACGCTGTTCTTGCTCTTGGCCGACATCGCCACCATTGTCGCCGCCATCTCTTGGAAAATGCTTTTGCTTCAATCTGCAACGCTCAGCTCAGTGAAGGTGGATGGCAGCACTGCATTGATAGTCATAGCAAGGAATGTATTCTTAGCCACCAATCCCAAAAGTTGAATACCAAGAATAACATCAAGTGCCCTACCACCACCACTACCACTATTATAGCACAATTCAAAGTAGTCAAAAATTACAACTTTTGATGGACCAATTAAACATTTTCCCTTCTTGACTACAAACATGGGAAGGTTCAGTGAACCTGCCCACCCTCTCCAGAAATCGCTATGTATTGGTACAAAAGGCAAAAATCTAAAGTTCCTTTGAAGCATACATCAAGCAAGGAAGAAGCCAAGAATCTAGGTAAGCAATTAGCATTGGAAGACAGTAAAGTCCAAAGTACCCTTTCAGGTAAGGGCATGAGGTTTGAGCTAAACCCCCAATTATCTTTTCTTTTCTAGAAACAAATTGCTACCGTACTGCTACTAGTACTGCACCACACGCATCAAATAAACAGGAACAAACCGGCCAGACTAATCGGAGGGAAAGAAACCAATCTCAATCCCAATCCGGATGAATCTCCACCCCAATCTACGCCGCTCCGCCTCACGAAGCGGCGCTGAAAAAGAAGAGGGATGCTACGAAGCGCCGCCCTGGGGAGGAGAGGACGCTATTAATCGTCTGCCGGCGAAGAAGAGGAACCGCTACATAGTCTAAAGGGATGAAAATACCTTACAACTGAGGCGGAGGCCGGAGGAACGAGCGGCAACCGCGTCGCCTCCCCCAAAACTTTCTGCTCGCCAGCCGGCCGGCCGTCCACGCCCTCCGTGCCTAGGCTAGGTCGGGCGACGAGAGGAGGCCGTCCGCGCCCTCCGCTGCCCGCTCGCCGGCGGTAGGACGGCCGTTATTCCGCCGGAGAGAGGGGGGGAGGGGGGAGGCGGCTGGGCTGGGTTGCGGCGGGCGGCGTTTGGAGGATGGAGGGTGGAAAAGGGAAAAGGATATGAAGAAAGGGAAAAGAAACGGAATGGAGGGTGGTGGGTTTGGACTCGGAAATTGTTATTTTATTCCCGTCGTTTTTGTCTGTTGACTGTTTTTTCTATTGGTTGGACTAATTGTTTTCCATGGCTTAGATTGCCTCGAGATTCGTGCGTACAATACAACTAGCAACACTTTTTTTTTGTTTGCTAGTTAGAACAATACGGCAAGGGAACATGCAAATGAGATTCTCATACTTCTTGCTTAAAAAAATGTTACGGGTGGGCAATGCGGTGAATTTTAGGTATTTTTAGCCGTCCGATTCGTAACGGACGTTCGGGATCGATCGCTACAGTAGACGTGAACAGTGGATATACACAGTAAATTTCCAGTTTATCATTGTTTTCTACTATTGGTATAGTATTTTACTGAATAATATTGTAGCTGAAGACTTATTTTACTATCCGCTTTGTGACTTTTGTTAACAAAGTCAGTAAATCCGGATTGGGGAACATGGGCAAGGCAATGGCAGTGGCACAAGGGCGAGCAATGGGATCTCTCCGGCGGCCACATCAAGACTTTCCTCCGTCTACGATAACACTTTTGTTATTATTGTTTGACGTTGGTTAGTTTATTGTCTGATGTTTAGATCTAAGAAGTTAAAAACAGTAACATCTGGAGTACTGACAAATGTATTTATTTTTTATAAACACGATATTTAACTTCTTTATGCAGCCTCTCATCTTACCACTTCCTCCCTGCCGCAGGATAGGTCTCTTAATTTTTCCATCTTCTCACTGTTGAGTTCTTGCTGGTAGAACAACTTCTACTCCTGTACTGTGTTCTTTGTCCTAGTGTTAAACATGATTAGTAACGGTTTTCCTTTTCTTTGAAGTTCATGTTTAGCACCATTGTTAGAGATCATCTCCTCCTTATACTAATCATAATAGTGCTATGTTTCTGTAAGAACTTACGGAATTATTTATATCAAAAATTGATATATTTCCATCACACTTTTAAGTAATGATTTTTTATTCTAGGTGAAATATTTAGATTCGCCCTTAGCTGGTTATAACAATAACAATTTGTTTCCTTGTAAAAGACATTGCCTGGAGTTTAAAATAGTTTAATGGATAATATGTACATATTAATCCTTATTACAGATTGATACGCCCTAATATCGCTTAGTTTGCACTAATTAACTTTAATTGCACCATTAATCCGGCCGGCTTCAGCCAGGCTACGAAGAAACGGATATCGCTCTCGTAACTCTCGTTCCGTGGGCTGTGGGAGCCTGGCTGAGCAATGCATAGGGGATGTGATGGGCCAGGAGCCCAGGAATGGGCCGGACAAGGCAAGGTTGCATCTAGCAAGGCTTTTCTACCCTTTTTTTTGCGGGGATATCCAATTTAGATTAGTGCTCATCGGATTATCGCGCACGCTTTACAGACTGTTAAACAGTATGATAAATAAAAACTATATATATTATTTTAAAAAATCAAATAAACTTAATTTTCAAGTTTAAAGTAGTTAATAATTAATTGATCATGTGTTAATAATCATTCTCGTTTTACATGTCTGAAATAATCAATTTTCACTAGCTGAATAGAACGAGACCTAACTCTGTGTCAACTAAAATACAGGAACCAAACACTCCATAAGTTTTTTGCTTTGGTGAAGTGAGAGGATAAAGATAGCTTGTAGTTAGTCCTATACGATATTTATTGTCATGTCATTACATTATTTTTCTAATGAATTTAGGTTGTGTGTATTCTATTTGTGCAGAGATCGGGAGTGGTATTATAATAATTTTATCATCTTGATATAATTAGTAGGATTAATAGTTTTTTTAAAAAAATAAAATGCTTTTAGCACGAAAAGCAAGGCAACAAGAGAATTCAGACGCTAACTTCCTCTGTAATAATGTTACTTCTCTTGCTTATATGCAAATGTTCATGCCCTGTCAGCGGCTTAACAACCATTTCGAACGGTCTTTGACTATTATGTGTGTGCTGTGAGAAATAGTACTGTATACGTTATATTAATGTTTAAGTTTTTGTTACATTTTAAAGACCATCAAGATTACTGTGCACTACACGTGTTAACTGCAAGGATTGACACAACAAAAGTGCTATAGCGGCATTATCATTAGCACCCAGGCCCCCAGCAGCCAAATCCATACGTGCTTGCTCCACTCTATTAATTATAAGCGGCACAGGCGTCATCAGCATCCGTCGATCGGCAGGCTAATCGCATTGGCTTACAACACACGCCGGCTGGCCTGAAAGTGATAAAACAGTTAACAAAAAAATTAGTGGTAATAATAATCGGAGCACTCCCCCCACCCCCAGAGTCCAGACTTGCACCGACGGGCTCTTGCTTGTAACGTCAAACGCAAACTATAGGCATGTGTCCTTGCACTTCACTGATTCCTCATGAATAACGAGGCCATCGGTGACACGGCGAGTGCTTTAATTTGTGATAACTTCATGTGGAAAAGTCGATTATCCGTGGCAGGGAAAAGCATCCATTAACACAATTGTTGATAATCTACTTCAATTATCCGTAAAACATCCTTGTAAACTGGAACAAAATCTACCAGTGGCAGTGTGGCACACTGGCACCGAAAGGAAAAGGTGCGAATGCTAGACGAGTGGTAGGCTAGCAGCAGGAGGAGCCAGATGAAATGACAAGAGAAGAGAAGAAAAAACGGGAGAAATTCTTGTGCTGTGTCCATTCCTGCGCGGCCGTGGCGACTTCGCATTGGCTCCCGCGAGTGCGTCGTCGCCCGAGATCCGTACGCGGTTACACAAGTACTCCACCAACGGCTCGGCGGCAGCGCATCGATGAAGCGTCGTCAGCTTTCTTTCGGCCAGCGGCGTCCGTCCGGTGGTCCACGTTAATCTCGACTGCTCGTTCGTCAGGGTGTTGGCCGTGTGCTCATCGATCTGCTGCGCCCGACCCTCCAGTTGCCTCTCGTGTGTGTGTTTCTGCTGCTGTCCGGCAAGGCGGCAGTGGCGAAGCCACAGGATCTGAGCACGAGGAGGTGCCAAGTTGACAAGTTTATTATGATATGTAAAAAATATACACAAAATCATATGCTGTTATGTCAACGAGAAAAAACACATGATTATGTAAAAGATCGTATAAAAAATTAGGTAGGTATTTCATTTAGCCTTACTAGTGTTGGGTAGACAGATCATAAAGGATGATAATACCATCCAAGATTTTAAAAAATCTTAACAAAAAGGCAAACAATTCAAAACAAAAAATATACCGGCAAAAATAAGCAACAAATCAGGTATTTTGCAAGTATGAGCTGATATTTTAGACTTTGGAAATTGAATTGAGAATTGACTGTCAATTATATGAATCGATTGTCAAGAATTGACTTGCAATGTTATGTTCTTTGTCAATGATATCATAGGGATTGAGGCTTAGTTCATTACGTAACATAGATCTCTCAACTGTTAGCCGCCTAAAATTGTTTATGTTAAGAATATATATGATTCGTGGATAGTTATACATTAATAATAAAATCGTACCACTAAAATTAAAATTTTAAGAGTACAAAAAATTAAATTGAAGTAACTAAAAGGCAAGTTAAATACTATATGTAGTACATGTTTAGCTAAGTTGATTAGTTAATTAGCTTGATACATACGAGGTATGCACTGCCCCTCTACGGTGATTAGTGCAACTAGCTGATGATTAGGGGGTTAAGGGGTAGCTGGCTGTTGAGGGAGGCCAGGCCCCCTCCACACCCCCGCTGGCTTCGCTTCTGCGAGGCAACGATCGATGTGGGGGCGGCATGGATGTGGTCGGCAATTTCATCAAATCAATTCGTAGAAATAATATCACATATAAGAGTGCCTATCTCAGATAGGGTATATATAAATACCCATCTTGGCTCCTCGTTAGTTACTATTCACTATGGGTGTGTTTGGTTTACTGCATATGGTCTTGGCCTAGCCCTACGCATACGAGGAAAGATTGTGTGGTTGGTTGTGCAGCCACGGGAGCCTGTCCCACCGGATGCAAAAGAGAGGCGTGAGCCTGGCTACGCAGAGACGACGGTGGGATTCGTTTCCCATGGGCCTGGCTGAGATGAGTTAAATTTTGCTGACGTGGCTTCAAACTATTGGTTTAAAAGGATCTGGCCATGCCAAATGCATGGAACCAAGCAAGTTTTGTAGAGAGCCTGGCTAAGGAAACACAACAAACCAAACACATCAAAAATTCTAGGCCAGGTTCACTGGTATCGGCCAGGCTAGATGTTATACAGGGAAACAAACACATCCTATGGAGATGAAGCCCTGTTGGGCTGACTGGGTTAGGCTAAAAATAGGAGTATTTTATCCCTATGCCATTAAAAAAAGATGGTGGTTACCTGTATGCCACAAAAAAATTTTAGGCACTTGTATGCAGACCCAACTTTATTTTACCTGTGCACCACTCTGTCCACCACCTGTTAAAACTTAACGGTTTCATAGCTCTGACATGTGTGACCCACGTATTAAAATGACTATTTTGCCCCTAACTCCCTCTCTCACGTGCGCCTCCTGGCTCGCCGCCGCCGGTCGTCTCGCCTCGCCACCGCAACACACGCAGGTACAGCCGCACAGGCAGATCACACCCCTCCCCAATCCCCTCAATTCGATTCCCCCATGGACTCCACCCAGCGGCGCGAAGGTACTCCTATCGGTTCTCAGTCTCACTACCGGCGAGCCGATGACCTACCGCCGGCGGCCAAAGAAATCCACTGGCTTGCAACAACCTGCCGACGGCATCAGGTACCGTCTCCCATCGATTCGTCCGTGTGATTCTCTGGTTCCTACCGTAACTCTGTTCCGTGGATCTGTATGTTTCCCGTAAAAATTATTATCGGATCTGGTATTTTCCGGTTGCCCTTTCCTTCAATCTGTTCACTTCCTTTTCTGATTCATCTCTTCTGTTTCTGGTAAGCATCACATATCGTAATTGCACTGATTTTCTGATATGTATAGAGGAATTCTTCCCACGTTGATAGATCGGCGGCGGCTGTACCTGCATGTGTTGCCTGTGCCACGCTGATAGATCGGCGGCATCACATATCCCACTTTGTGATCTGCCTGTGGGGCTGTACCTGCGTGTGTTGCGGTGGCGAGGCGAGACGACCGGCGGCGGCGGTGTGGGTAAAAAGCTCGGACGATGCCGGCGCCGGCGAGGACCGGCGGTGGCGGCAACCGGCGACGGCGAGCCAGGAGGCGCACGGGAGAGAGAGCCAGCACGGGGGAGAGAGAGTTAGGGGCAAAATAGTCATTTTTATACGTGTGTCCCACATGTCAGAGCTATGAAACCGTTAGGTTTTAACCGTGGTGGACGGAGTGGCGCACAGGTAAAAGAAAGTTGGGTTAATGGCATATAAGTGCCTAAAATTTTTAGTGGCATAGAGATAACCAACATCTTTTTTAATGACATAGGAGTAAAAGACTCTAAAAATGGCTATGCTGAATGGTTTTTTTATAGAAGTTAGCTGGGCTGAATGGTTTTTTCTTAAGAGCTGGCTGGGCTGGCTGGCAGCCGAATAGCGCAGAAATTTGTGCTTGAGATTTGTCATGTATAACTGTATAAGAGCACTTATAAGTCATTCGTACATTTCTTATTATTGAATCTAAAATAAGTTTCATTTCTAAGCAAATTTGATCATGCTATGTGAATCATAGTCCAAAAGAACTAAGTACCACTGAGTTTAATAGTATACTTAAAAAAATTGATGTTCAAATTTGACGATGAATCGTCTCAGCACAAGCTTTATTAAAAATGGTTAACATAATTTTGTACATTTTCTATGCATTTGGTATAAAATGATTTTACAATGCCAATTCATACAAGTATAATTAAGACCCTACCACAATACTCTCAGTCAAATATGATTCAATGCATAAAGTTTATGTGTTGATTTTGATTGGTAGAATTGTCTACTCCCATGTGCAGAGTGATATGACTCAACGGAAACTATTCATACCAGGTTTTGAATAATCCCATGAATTTATTGACAAAAAGAGAAGTGCAATACAACACATTAATGAATTTTCCTACTCGTGGTAGAATCTCAAACATACGTGTGGCGCAGCAAAAAGTGGCACATGCCAGTCACTTTCAGATGATCCAGGAATTCTGCATTGACGGCTCGAGTTTCTAGGGCAAAAGTTTTTTAAGCACGATTAAACTAGAGACAACCTCCAAGATCAACCGTACATCTGTCAACTGTTGATGCAACTGGGTCCACCCAAATTCGGAGCTCTCGCGAAAGAAAATATGAAGCAGATAAGAAATTGGCAAGTTGCTGATCTCTCCAATTCCTGTTGATAGGTACGGCGTAAACACCAAAGTCTCCTCAGGAATCCAGATGCAGCCATGCAGGTGTACTCCTAATCAACGTGGCCTTTTCGACATGGAATAATACGGACGATTCTGCGGTTGATAAGCCAGGTGAACTTATATTTAGCCGATGACAGATCTGGCTTAATCGTCTACCTAAACTATTAAACCAACATATATCCCCACCTACCAACTGATTACTTCCCTTAATTATACTCCATCTAGTCCAAAATATAAGACACTATCATTATGTATTTTAAAATATAATGTGCATTAATTATATTACTACATGCATTGACAAAAATAATAATCTAAAACAAATATCTATAGCCTTCATCAGTTAATTTGTACTCCATCTGTTCCAAAATATAAGGTGCAATCATTTTTTTCCTATGTTCTAAAATATAAGACGCACATTAATTACATTGCTACATACATTGGCAAAGCAATAAATTAAAAAAAATAGATGTATTGGCTGGTTTGTACTAAATAATTATATAATTTAATGTTTCATGGTCTTTGTATCTAAGTTAGTTGTGTCAGTATATTTTTGAATGGAGGTGGTATTAACTAAATATACAATTAAATGTTTGTTGGTTTTTGTGTCTAACGTAGTTATGTCTTATATTTTAAAACAAAGAGGGTAGAAATTAGAGAGATTGCAGGCCTCTAAAAGTTTACAACTTTTTCTGTCACCTAAAATTATACTTTGATTATATATTAAGCCTAAAATTACAGTGTTAAGCAATCTGCAATTTTATTTCATTTTAATTCGTATATAGTAATATGTCACCTGAGTTTAATACCTTTACATGTAATTTTATGAATTTTTATAAGTTATAAATTAATTTATATTTAGGTTAGTTTAATTTTGTTTAACCTTTTATCCATTAAAAGCATGGTGCGATTGAGATGATACGATGAAACCTAATATTGGATTACCGACAGAAATGACTAAAAGTTTCACCTAAAATGTAACAGACTCCCTACGTTATATATATTTCCGGCCTTCTACACACAAATTAGTGCTCAACAATAATTAAAATTTTTAATCGATCAGATTGCTCTCAGCACATTGCACATGCTGACTTTTGTTGATTATAATAGTATCCAGAGAAATGTATGCATATATCTCTCCAAAAAAACATAAATTATACTCTATATGCTTGACTTCTTATAGTGCTCTGCTACGTACTTGCAAGATTCAAATACGTCAGGCATGAACTCATCTAGGGGTAAAAAAAAGAAAGAAAATATGACGAAAAAACAGTACACACCATTTTGTTTCTTATGCAGCGATCCGTCCGCCGTACGAAAGATACTAGTTTGGAACTGTTCGTTAAAGAGCGATTTCTTTAAAAACAGGATTATGCCCATGCTTTTAATATAATCGTTTCTTGGACAAGTGTACCTCAATCGCACCAGGAGATAAAATATGAATGATATTTGAAAGGCATTTTTGCATGGGGTAGTGGGTTTGTTTCTGCCGCACCATATATGCGTCAACGCATCGTGATCGGTTACTACTAAATGGAGCTTCTCTCGTGGAGTTGTAAATAGGATTATAGGAATGACACAAATGTTTCGAGAAATAATTAATGGATTTGAAGTCTTGGTAAAGCCTTCTTCGAAAAAAGAAGTCTTGGTAAAGCAACAAGCGAGGATCTATAACTGAAACTTGGAAGCATATAGGAGATTGAGTAAAACTCAAAGATATATATATAGAAGAAACACCAAATCTTCGAGTACATCAAGGATTTTTTTAAAATCTTAGCCATTCAACATGCAAAGTTGTTAAGTTGGGATTTTCTTAATGTAAACATCAAATGTATTATTTATGTTGATCTTCACCATATAAGAAACCAATACACAGAAAACAATTAAAATCAACCAGTATATCTACTGTGAAGATAACCTTTTTCCTGAAAGAAAAAATATAATAGAGGATGATGCCCTATATTGCGGATGTCACATGAAAAAAATGAAGCTTTTGATAAGCAAAGGACATCAAATATATCAAAAATTAAGGATAAGTAAATGTTTATTTATGTTTATTTCCTAAACCTAACCCCAACAACCCCACTCTGACAACGAAAGAGCAAGAGAACTTTACCTCCACAGCTCTACTACTATGAAATCCAAATTAAAGCAGTACAAGACCAGTTTCACCGTTCACAACAAGAGTCCGAACACAAATACTCCCTCCGTCCCAAAATACTTATCGTTTTAATTTTTTGTTTTTTAACATTTGACCATTTATTTTATTCAAAATATTATTATAAATAATAAATAAATAAATCACATGCAAGGTATTTTTAATAATAAAACAAATTATAAACAAAATAAATAATAATTTTATAATTTTTGAATAAGACGAACGATCAAAGTTAAAAAAAACCTCAAAACAAGTATCTTGGGATGGAGCCAACGGAGGTAGTATAAACTTTACCGCGTTAATAGCTTCGCTTGGATATGGGTTCAGACATTTCCCTTGGCGAGCATGAGACCCGTGATGGCAATTTTTCTATTTTAACAAAACTGGCTCACGGTCGTCAACAATAGTAGATAATTGGAGTATAACGGACGAACGTTCAAAAATTGTTATGTTTTAATAGCTCTGATACAAATTGTTCTTATAACAACATGCTATAATCATTTTCTTTAATTTAGTGTAATATATGTCCTGTTTTAAAGAAAAGCCCGACTATAGAACGAACATGCTGACGTAAGCAAAACAAAAGCAAATTATTGGTATACCAGATCTGAGATCTGGAACTTATAGTACTAGATTTTGAAGCCCAGGATATCAGATTGAAGCCATAGCTTTGTGGCCCCCTTCACCAGAGCCACAACTTTGTGGCCTCGCCGGAGATACGGTTGACCGATGTGGGAGGAGGCACGGGACGCCGGGGCAACGACATCAGCGTCGCCCTCGCGGATGTGGTCCTCCCATGGTCGTCGTTGTCACCTCCCGCAGTAATCGCCGCTGCCTCTATCAGCTTGCGATGCGGCGCGGCCGTGGACGACTGGAGCGGAGGAGGTGTGGCTGTGGAGCGACCGCACGCTGAGGAGGCAGCCACGAGGAGGATTTGGGGAGCCAGATGCAGGAACGAAAGGGTCGTCCCATACTCTCTTTTTGAGAAATGAAAAACCTTTTGTAATGGTCAATAGTATGTTAGAAAAATGGTCGATATAAATTATTAGTCACAGAATCAGTTTCCCAACCGAAAATATTCGAAACCCCGCCCCTCACTCTACTCCACAACACCCGACCACGACCAGAAAGAGAGATTTGCCGTCCCAATCCAAAGTTGCCCAACCCAACCCAACCCAACACGACCGGCAGAGGCAGGCGGAGACGCATCATCACGCACCAACAACCCGTAGGCGAGCAGAGCAGGCGATCGAGCCGAGCGGAGAGCGCACACGAGATTTCCTGTCCGTTTTTCCCCCTTTCTCCCCACGCATCCATCCGCTCGCTTGTGAGCCCAACAACCGTCGGCCACATTTAATCCCGCACCACCGCGTCCCCCGCGGCCGCACCCGATCCCAATCCACGATCCACGCCGGCCGGTCGCTCGCCCGCCGGAGTTGGCGGCGGCGGTGGAGGGAAGGATGCTAGAGACGAAGCCGCCGTCGCCGGGTTCGGCGGCGGCGGGCAACGTGGGGCACAGCGGCGCGTACCACCGGAGATGGGCGGCGCCGCTGCTCGCATCCGTGCTGCTCTCCTCCCTCCTAATCTCAGCCTCCCTCTTCTTCTCCTCCTCACGAGCCCTCCTCCTCTCCTTCTCCCCACTCCCCTCCTCCGCCTCCGCCGAGCCTCTCTTCGTCGAGGCCAAGCTCCGGCAGCAGCAGCATCAGATGCGCCCTTCCCACTCCGCCCCTCGCCGTGCCGTGCCCAAGATCGCCTACCTCGTCTCCGGCTCGGCCGGCGACGGCGTCGCCCTGCGGCGGACGCTGCGGGCGCTCTACCACCCGGCCAACACCTACGTCGTCCACCTCGACCTCGAGTCCCCCGCCGCCGAGCGCGCCGACCTCGCCGCCGCCGTGCGCTCCGACCCCGTCTACTCCCGATTCCGCAACGTCAGGGTCGTCACCCGCGCCAACCTCGTCACCTACCGCGGCCCGACCATGGTCGCCAACACGCTCCACGCGGCGGCAATCCTCCTCCGCGACGCCGGCGACTGGGACTGGTTCATCAACCTCTCCGCCTCCGACTACCCGCTCGTCACGCAGGACGGTAAGCGTGTGTGCAGATGCGATCTGCGATTGCGATCCCCGATCCGAATTTCGCTTTTCCCTATCGATTTGGGCTCGTCCGATTCGAAGTTTTGGGTCACTGGATCGTGTTGGGATTGGAAATTTCAAATTGGGGGTGGTGGTTGGGGGTGGAACGGTTTGGAGGGGAAAGCTGCGAGTTTTATACGTTTCGTGTTGCCAATTGGGGTATGCGTTGATATTTTGGTTAATTTATGCCATGTTTTCTCCTCCGGTCTAGGAATTTGGTAAGATTCGATTAATTTTGCCCTTTCTAGGTGCTATCTGGGGCAGGCAAATATTTGGGCGTTCTTTCTTTATATGGATGCTTCTGTTGCTCTGCTCCCCCTGGCTCTGATCTTGCTTTATCTTTCTATTTCGATCTACAACTACTTTTTCATTATTTCAGTTTTCTTAATAGAAAAACACCTACTTGCTCATAGAGATCATTGGCCTTTGGCATATTAGGATTGGGATTGAGTTAATCTTTACTTTCCTTTCCTTTCGTGCTTTGCAGATCTGTTGTATGTGCTCTCTGACTTGCCAAGGCAGCTCAACTTTATTGAGCATACCAGTGACATCGGATGGAAGGAGTAAGCATTGAGTTTTGCTGAATGAATTATTTTGTACCTGGAAGTTGCTTGTGACTAAAATTTTCTCTGCAGGTATCAGAGGGCAAAGCCGGTGATCATTGACCCTGGGCTATACAGCCTCCAGAAGTCTGATGTTTTCTGGATTACAGAGAAAAGAAGTGTTCCGACAGCATTCAAGCTCTTCACTGGTACATGCTTCCACTAACCTGATGCTCTCCACACTACGTTGTGCTTTTGTCATTTCAGTTGCTATGTTTTCCAGTGGGTTATTTCTTTGTCCTGCAATCAAGTTGTACTTACAGCTAACCATGTTAGAGACATGAAACATTTTTTTTTTGGCTGACCTCTTGGTGTTATTTCTATTTTTCTCTTGGTTGACCATGGGTCCTGTTGTCAACTGACCTTGTGTCAAGGAATCAAGTTTCTAGCAATCAATTGGTTTGGATTATGTTTTGGCATCTATTGTTAAAATGTAGTTAGTAATGGTTGAGATAGTGCTCAATAGCTTTATTGCGATTCTTCAATGCAATGACTGATTGCTTGCTGCCTTGTAATATCAGCCACCAAATCTTCTTTACAGAACCAGGAAAAAAATCACTTTGGCAGATTGTCTTGCATTGGTGAAACAGATGTTTTTGTCTCTCTCAAAATTCTTAAACATAGTGTGCTAGCCTCTTATTTGACAGGTCATAGACTAAGATCATGTTTTTCCTATACTATAATTTATTTATGCTTACCTATGTCATATGGTTAACGTTTTGTCGTATGTGAAACAAAGCAGCTGCTAATCTCTACTTATTTTTTCTTTTCTTGGAACATAAAAGTCCACTTGCTTCTTGAAACCTTGAACCAAACTGTTACTTCTAACCACAAAACTATGGTTGTTTTGTTGTTTGTTGAAACCTTGAACCAAGCTGTTACCTCTGATCACAATGTGGCTAACTTTAGTTTCAGAAAATTGTATTATTGTGCTATTTTTTTCTGCTTCTGTTGAACCTAACATAATATGCTAGGGTTCTTCGTATACTTTTTTTTTGTCCACTTTGCACTCATATAATGCTAATACATGCTTAAATGTACCATGTTCCAGGCTCGGCGTGGATGATGCTTACTCATCAATTTATCGAATACTGCATATGGGGCTGGGATAATCTTCCAAGGACAGTCCTGATGTACTATGCTAATTTTCTCTCTTCACCAGAGGGTTACTTCCACACGGTTATTTGCAATGTCCCAGAGTTCCGTAACACCACTGTCAATCATGATCTACATTTCATTTCTTGGGACAACCCACCGAAGCAACACCCTCATTACCTCACCCTCAATGACTTTGATGGTATGGTTAACAGCAACGCTCCCTTCGCAAGAAAGTTTGGAAGAGAAGATCCTGTCCTAGACAAGATCGACCAGGAATTATTGGGCCGTCAACCTGATGGGTTTGTGGCTGGTGGATGGATGGATCTGTTGAACACAACATCAGTGAAAGGATCGTTCACTGTTGAGCGTGTACAAGATCTCCGCCCAGGGCCTGGTGCAGACAGGCTAAAGAAACTAGTCACAGGCTTGCTCACCCAGGAAGGCTTTGATGACAAGCATTGCTTGTGAAACTTGCAGTAATATGATTTTGGGGTAGGTTACACTGTCAAAGTCTCAGGGTGTTGAGCCATTAGCTAGTCATTTCTACTAGCTGAAGCAGCAGCACATAGCAATCAAATCCACATGGATGGAATGGTCAGATAGGTGATCTTTTACACAAACAGCTTGAGTTGAATCACCGTACAGGAGACCACGGCCGTAGCAGACGGAGATTATACAGCACTAATAGTTCATTAGGTTATGTTAGAGGATTATATCAGCCCCCAACCGTTAATAATCTCAAAGGTCTTGATCTCTCTGCGCTGCGGGTTGTCCAAGGTTGTTCATTATTTGTTCAGAAAACCACGGCACTGACCAGATGAATTTGCCAACCAGCAGCGCTTGAGATTTCTTTGTATTAACTTGGATTCTTCTGGGCAAACTGGCACATTTTGATTACATACATGTATTCTTTGATTTCTTCTCCCTTTGACATTCTGAGCATAGCGAATTACCTGCTACGTTTTCTGGCCCCTCAAGTGAATGTGCATACCATTTTTTGTGCTGTGCATTTTTTGTTAAAAATTAGTAGATGCAGTGGATGTTCAGTGCATGGTGTTTTGCATTCTTTTTCTGGACAGTTCAATGCCAAAATGGGTTCCGTTTCTGATTTATCGGACCTGACTTGTATCAAACAGGTGGAGTGCAGAGTGACAGTTTAGGCATGCTGCTTGCCTGCCTTTCTCTGAATGTTTTTTTTTTCTGATTTGGTTAGACACTCATATACCTGATTGGTACTGGTAAATATGATTGGCAGTAAACAGTATTGCACACAGTGCTGTGACCAGTAGTGAGTTAAATCCTAGATATAAATTGGTTTTATACATGGCAGCTGTGCCATGCATATGTGATGGCCTTGTCCTAGCATTCTTCTGCCTTAACATAACAACTTTGTTTCACTGTCAGTAAATTTCAAGAAGTCGCCTAGGGCAGGTTCGGTTTAGGGCCAAAATTTCTCTTGCCATTTTTTTGTCAATTGCAAAGTTTGGCATGTTGTCAAGGCAAATGTTTGTTTTGATTGACATCAAAACAGTCTAAATTTACCATTGAAGTGGCTTGTTTTTTTTAGGCTTGCTAAAATTTAGATTCAAACTACTCACTCCGTCTCAAAATAAACCAACTTCTGGGGATGAATGTGATGGAATTGTGTTAACATTCATCCCCAGAAGTTGGCTTATTTTGGGATGAAGGGAGTAATTAATAGTAAACAAGGTTGAGTACCAAATATTAGTAAGGCCAATTTGACGCTAAACCAAATTTATTCGACGCTGAATCACTGGCATGCCTAAGAGCTTCTCTTCGGCCAGTCCTATACTCCTATCCTGCAACTTGACAAGCTTCTTGCTAATGTTGTCGCCGCGGAACAGCGCCGTGAAAGCTGAAGGGTTTCTCTAGGCCGGCCAGTCCTATACTCCTATCCTACAACTTGACAAGCTTCTTGCCAATGTTGTTGCCGTGGAACAGTGCCGTGAAAGCTGAAGGCACGCTCTCCATGCCGTCGGAGACATCCTCGATCACTTGGACTTTTCCTTGACGGATCCAATCCCCAATGATGCCCGTGAACTCGCCGAATCTTGTCATAAAGTCCCAAGCGAAAAAGCCTCTAATGATGATGCGCTTGTATATCACCTCTAGTAGGTCAGGTGTGGCGCGGCGGCCAGGGTCGGTATACTCAGAGATGACGCCGCAGAGGGCAACACGGCCATAGGTGTTCATGCTCGCAAGCGCCGCCTCCAGAGTCTCACCGCCGACATTGTCGAAGTAGATGTCAATCCCGTCAGGAAAGTATCTGTCAATAATGTCATGAGTCATAGAGATGTCATTTTCTAATATATTTTATCGGGCCTGAACAGATATCACTAGGAGCTAATGATCAGAATTATTACCTCTTCAGCGCTGATTTCATGTCAGGCTCCTCTTTGTAGTTGAAAGCCTCATCGAATCCAAGTTTGTTTTTAAGCAAGTCAACCTGTGAATAGGAATCTGAGGATCAGGATAATATCGATTTGAGAGTACCCCGCGTTGCCAGATTGCCAATCATGCAACCCGAGTTCAGTAATTTTGAGTTTTTTCAGACAATAAAAATTTGACATTTGAAAGGTATTCACTGAATTTCGACAGATTTTGCCACCCTTTTACTGAAAGCTAGTACTAGCTAAGAAAAACCTGAAATTTTTGGCCCAAAGAATTTGGGTTGTTCGTTACGGAGTAGTTTCTTTTGCTAAGAAGAAAGACTACGGATGGACCCCCGATTACGCCTGCACCACGCCCCTGTGGCGACACCTCTCCCCTTTTCCTTCTGGCCTGCTGCCCTACCCCCGTCGGTGACAGCGACGCGCTCGACGACGGTGGGTGGCGACGGCTTCGACGCCAGGCGACGGGTGGCTGGATTCGGCGCCGCGGCCTTGGGGGCGACCTGATCAGGCCGTTAGCTGTGGTGGCGGCTCGGCTCGGCGACGACGGCGGCTCTATGGCAGGCGACGGGGCGGTCAAATCCGGTCATTGGCTAGGACAATGGCTCAGCTCGGCGATGGCGGCGACGAGCTCGACGATGGCGGCTGGACATGGACGTCAAAGAGGTTGAAGAAGCACCAGGTAGCTTCTTTTGTTCTTATAGTGGTACCCAGGGTACCAAATCTAGTACTCTGGGTTCCAAAATCTGGTACCCGAGGCGAATCTGGTATCTGGGGTTCCAAAATCTGGTACCCCGAACGATCTATTTTTGTTTTGCCAACATTAGCAAGTCCGTCCGAACGGACGTCCGTTCTATAGTTGAGCTCTTTGCTAAGGGTGTTTACCCTGTTTTCTATGAACACACCTACCAAACTGTTAAACAATGTGTTTTTTAATAATTTCTATTAAAAAATTGTTTAATAAAATTAAATCAATTCATTTTTAAAGTTTTTTAAAAAATATAATAATCAACTAAACATACACTAACTGCATTTCTTGTTTTGCATGTCTGTTACATACAAACATGGCCTTAACACGTTTTTCATTTTGCGTGTCCGTTTTAACCCCTCTGCTGTTAGTATAGACGGCCTTATTTATCAGGAAAGAAAATGATACTCCCTCCCTATGGCAGATATAATACGTCGTCTGAATCTGTCACTCTTGACCGGAGTACATGTGAAATGAACGAAACGGAACGGGCTTGTGTTTTGTGTAATACTGTACCTTGGCGTTGGTGCCGGCGCAGCCGACGACATAGCAGCCGGCGAGCTTGGCGAACTGGCCGACGAGGCTCCCGACGGAGCCCGACGCTGCCGACACGAACACCTTCTCCCCTCTCTCCGGCCTGCACACCTCGTACAGCCCGCCGTACGCCGTCATCCCGCTCGTCCCTGTATACATCATCGATCAATCATCTCCGGCCACCGGAACAGTCATCGGAATTGCCGGCGGCTGGAGGATCGAGGACGGCGAGGCACGCGGTGCTCACCTAGGGCGCTGAGGTGGTGTGAAAGGGGGAGATCGTTGGAGGTGGAGAGCTTGGACATGAGCACGGCAGGGGACGGACTGAAGAGCGTGTAGTCCTCCCACCCGAGCACGCCGGCGACGATGTCCCCCGCCTCGTACTCCTCGCACGCCGACGCCACCACCTCGCCGGCGCCGTACGCCGCAATCCTCTTCACACACAAACCCACAACCAGCATCACACAGAAAGCTCCAATAATTAATTGAGAGATTAATTACTTCGTCTTATTAAAAAACTTTTATAAAATATATAAAACTATATAGTTTATTTAGCAATAAATTAAATGATAGAAAAATAATTAATAATTTCGTAAACTTTTTAAATAAGACGAACGGTCGAATAGGTATAAAACGGTCATCGGTTTCAAATATTTAAGGAGTGAGGGAGTAATTGCTAACGGTCAAATTGATTACCTCGCCGGGGACGATGACATCGACGGCGAGGTGTGACGCGCTACGGCGCTTCATACGGTTGAGCTGGTAAGGGTCCATGGAGAGGTAGAGGTTGCGGACGAGCACCTCGCCGGACTCCGGCGTCCACCTCAGCCTCGTCTTCTTCACCTCGAAGTCGTCCTCACACGGGAACCCCTCCACGTGGTGCTTCACGGCCACGTACCGGCTCTCCACCTCCATCACTAATCCACCGGAAACACAGTTAATGCAAAGCTAGTGCAGCACTAATCAACACCTAATTAGACATCCAAATTGATGCAAATTGATAGCTAGGGTGAGGGCAATATATGGAGCGCGAGGAGGAAGACGACGACAAAGCCGGCAAGGGAAGATGCCGAGGTAGGGAGATGCTTTCCGGTGGCAATATTTCGTCATAGAGGATTCCGCACGAGGAAGTCTTTGCCGCTAGGCCTCTTTGTATTTGTTGGATATGGGAGTCCTGGCTTCTGCTGCAAATGGAGAAAAAACAAGGAATGAAACAAAGTACATTGGCTTGATGGCAACTCAAGCTTGTTGCTTTCCTGGTGGGTTCGATCCTGCTCTACTCCAATTTTCTTCTTTCTCTTTATTACATGTATTTTTTCTGAAAAAATATCAATACGGCTTGTATTTTTTTTCCTTCATTTCTAGTTTTGTATTGGTATTTTTTCTATAGCTATAGATTGTAGGATCGAAAACAAGAAGACAAACCAACTAGAGGGGGGTGAATAGTTGGAACACAAAAAACCAGTAACTTTTTGCGGAATAAAAATTACCTTTCCTCTGTCGCAATCCGGTCTGACCGCGTAGCCGGTCTGACCGCGCCTACACCTCCGGTCTGACTGACCGTCGGGGCTCTGGAACCGCCGCCAAAAACATGATATCGAAGAACTTGTAGATGTAGATCAACTTTATTGCTTCAATATATGTTTATAAAGTGCAACCACAGCACTCCTCTCCAAAAACTCGAACTAAATCGAATACTAGGCTCAAACCCTAATTTTACAACTTGTCTCTTCCAAAGAAAAACGTTACATGAGAAGACACACCCCTCTCATATAAATACCCATAGACATGGCTGTGCAAAGCCACGAATCCTACTTGTATTAGAAGTCCTACTCCCTTAGGAATCCTACTCATACAAGTAAACAACTCATCCTTTCCAAATTTGGACTCCTTCCAAATTTGACTCCGATCTCCATACGTACACAATCTCTCTTGTATACCATATGGATTCTCTAACTCCACGTGCATTATCCTCTAGCCTTTTAGTATCCCACGTGATCTCTTGATCCTCTGGACATCAACTTCTTTCAAGTCGACTCCGATCCATCACCGACAATACTCTCTCGAGGCCTCAAGCGATACCTACACATGAAACAATCAAGAAACCATAACCGAGCACAAGTTCTCACCAACTTGACTCATTGTTAGCACACAACAGTATTATCCACGAATAGAAACTATCAAGAAGTCATATCCAACAAGCAAATTTGAAATCCAAGAAATCAATCTGAAATCAACTCAAATCGGACACAGTCGGTCTGACCGCCATATCCACGTCGGTCAAACCGGTCCGATAAAAATCTCCCGATTGCGTACTGTATCAGGCCGGTCAGACCGCCGGTTCAACGTCGATTAGACCAGTCCATCCCGAAAAACACTTCTCAACCAAAAATCCAAATATCTATCAAACCAAATTAATAACCAATTGTTTATCACAAATTATATAATCAAAACCATTGATTTTACATAGATTGTCCAAGTCGTCCTTTTTTTACCGGCCCTGTTTTTCTTCATACATGTAAATTTTTTTATAAAAGAATAGCTACATCAAACATTTTTCCTTAGTTGCCCCCCAACAGTTGAGGTAAAGCTCCGCCACTCGACAACACATTTAATTTCTCTCATAATTCATTTAGTTTTGGCAAAAGTCTGTTTTTACCCTAGAACTACGGTCTCGTTCCAATTTTCAACTCTCAACTATGAAAACGGTTACTCTTCATATCGTTGACAGTTCGTACATATGGACTCAAACAAAATGTTTTTATAACACTCTGACAATGTGAAGTTTACAGAATCTGCAAGTCTGATAGACAAAACAAAGCTTGGATCAATAAGAGCAGGTACAATAATGGGCGGTAGTGGGCGATAGGAGTTCCATGTTGCAATTTTTGCTGAGCTGGCTGGAAAAGAGAAGAGAGAGAGAATGAGCGGGCGACTAATTTGTCGCCTGGCTCCATGCTCTGCCCGAGGCGGTGGGACCCACCCAGCTGTCGACTACGTCAATCGGGTCCTCGCGTCGTTGCTGTCCACCGCGCATCTTGTCTTCGTCCGCCGCCGCCCCCATGCTCCTCGCGTCCATCCTCCGCTGTGGCCGCCGCCATCGCCGGCCTCGCGTCCGTCCTCCGCCGTGGCCGCCGCCATCGCGGGCCTCGTCCGCTGCGGCTGAAGGTAGGGTCATCATTCATGGCGAGATCGATAGCAGGCAGGACGGCCTCCGTGAAGCCCGAGGTCGTTGACTCGTCGGTGGGAATGAGCTCGATTCCAAAGCCATGGCAACTGCGCACACAAGCTCTTGGGCAGCGACGAGCTCTAGATCTGGATGACCGGCATGGTGGGCGTGAGCTCGGAAGGCAGCATCGCCGAAATACGAGTTTGGGGAGCAACGCCGAAGCACGAGACATTGACACGCCAGAATGCGTGCTGCACGGGAGAAGCGACGCAGACGGAGTACGACTGTACGAGCTCGGTCGAAATACTCCGGCCGGAGAAGCGAGCTGCCGGAGTGCAGCAGCAGTGGAGGCGGCGCGGCGCAGACGAGCTCAGGGAGCGACGCCGCGGCTAGCGCAGCAGCAGTCACCGCTCACGGGCATGGCTGATGCCCAGGAAACACGCAAGGAAGAGCTAAAGAGATAATGTGAAAGATGGTGTATTATTTTAATGCGATGTGAAATATGTATAGCCCGTTAATTACAGCCTGCTATTGTATATCAAAACTACAGAAAGAGCTATAGCTGAGGTGGATATAATTGGAGCTGACTGCCTACTCCACTATTAACCTTGCTCTAACTACTGCCCGTGTGTGCATCAGAAACCTAGAAAGATCACGTCATCTATTCAAAGATTGCACAGTAACAAAGGCAGTTTGAGAAGCAATTTGACAATGCTTACGGCTCAACCAAAGAACCGGGCAACCTATGGGGCATGGGTGGTGACAAGGATTTAGCGAGAATATTGCTTTAGAAACTCTTGTAAACGCTTCGTAGGTATGTTATTTTTTCTTTCCTCTCGCTCATCATGGGCTTTGTCCCACCGAACAAGATTGCTCAGTATAGGATACCCTATATTGTTGTATATACAGTAATCGTTTATTCTAGGTACTTTCATGACTACGGAAACAGGCCCACTGAAGTTCTATATGATTTAAAAAAGACAAAAAAAACTTAATTTATATACTGAAACATATAATTCGGATAGCATAAGCATGATCCTTCTTTATCCAATTATACTTACTATTCAGAATCCTAGAGTCCGACTAATCACGTTACCCTACATAGTATAAATCAACATGGCCCTTGAGAAGTTTGAAAATGTCCAATCCGCCTAAGCACATCAACGACCTACAAAAATGTTCATAACATCTTTTACTCCTACTTAATATAACATCATTGGCAAAGAAGTAGGATGGCGACGACTAAGCGGGAGCAGGATTTTTAAAAACTAAAAACATAAACCACAATGGGAAAGGTTTACCTTTAAAGTCCCTACAACCAAAAGAAAAAAAAAAAGAATGAGAGGTAGACAGCCAGTGCAAGGGCGGCAAAGGAGTAAGACGACGACAACGCAGATAACATGTCAGTTACTTGACAAATTTTAAAAATAACCATTTGTAGAAAAATAAAGATAATTTTGCATCATACTGTAAACATGGTTCAAGATGACGCAAGTCGGACGGCTAGGTGGAGACTAGTGGGTGCCTAGTCAAATCCCATAAATTAGAAAGTATATTTACTATGTAATACTAGTAAAATAACAACAAAACACTACCGCATAAGAGCCGAAATTACCATCTAATGTCTAATCATGGTGGCTAACTGGTGCTTAGCGCCGACTTTTAAAACACAAAATATAAATATAAATTTGTGTCGATGCTAGGCATCCAATTGTGCTGGTCAAACTACTAGTTATTATAACATTGTGCTTATGAAATCTCAAACTCCACTAAACAACCCTCGCAATCCCCTGAGGCCCTGCCCCCCCCCCCCCCCCCCCCAAAAAAAAAGCCAAACATGTCTTAAAGAACATAGGTAGTGAGAATACACAGTTATCGAAAAACATATTGTTTTTGGTATATCTTAATTCAACGTTTAAAGCTTTGATTTAAAAAAAGTGAAATTTTTAGATTGGATGTAAATTCTAGAATTTTTAGTTTGAAAACTATTGGGTATCTAAAATAAAACCTTTTAAGATCGAAGAAGCATTGTTGTTGGAGGTTTAACTCTTAAAGTCGGTCAAGCTAGCTGGAGGTGTAATTCTCAGCATAAGCTAGTTGCTGTATATAAAGCATATCATCCAAGGGGAGCTCCGTAAAGCATCGCGCAAACCTTGACATCGCATCATTTTAAATTTATGGACAAGTGGACTTTGATATTCCAAAGAATCAATAAATCCATTTTTTATTGTTGTAAAATACTAGCCCTTGGCCCACAAGAGAATGATGCATTTTCATACATGAATCACTGACTGAAACGACCAAAGCTACCCTAAATTCTTATCGCTTGTTATATAATTGGAATTGTCATCAGTTGCTGCTGTTGTAAATGTGGGGATGCATACACTGAAGCGAGGTTGAAGGTGTTTTCAGTCACCTAGAATTACATTGCACTGCGCTTAAGTAACTGCAGCGCTATGTTTCATAAATTTTGTTCATTTTTACTGTAACTTTGCTATTCTATATGACTTTGCTTTGCTTTCTTTCCAAAGTTTTCATACTTTGCGTTTAATCTTGCAATTTTCAAAAGGTTCAAATGACTGAAGTGTATACAATCCCATTTGAATTTCTTAGAGTTCAGTCGCCTAAAAACGCAAGATCGGTTAGATCAGCCACATGGCAATTAGCAAGGAGATTCTGGCACAGCAGGAAGTGGCAATTGCACTACTTACCGCACACCGAACAATATGCTTTGTACAGGCCGGAGAAAAGGGATCACGATGAAGGATTATTGATTGTCAATTTGATTAAAGACAAATAAAATTAGGCCAGCTGGTTGAGTAGTAAATCTCTCAACCAGTGTCCAGTAACAATCTGACTGACGTCTGACATGCCCTTAGTATTTACAGCGTTTATCAAGACCAGACACCGATTAATTAGTTTAGGTGAATATGTGACGGAGGAGATCTCCAGAATACGAGAACGACTTCTCCGTCTCCTCCAGGCAGTGGTCCTTCTCTTCCCTGGTCCAGCTCTGCAAAGCCAGTAAATGGAAGAATTGTGTTCGGTTAGAACAGCTTGTTCCTATGAACGATTGGGGAGAACACGGCGTGGCAAATAGTGCTCCAGAACTTACAGAAGCGACTTGGTTAAGTTTGTTGCGGACATTCTGCAGCAGCTGGGACAGATTGCCTTCCCATTTGTAGAACTCCAATTCCTTCTTGTTCAGAATCTTCTCAGAGACCTATGATAACAAAGGAATGATTAAATGTTAGAGATGCAAATAAGCTGAGTCAAATGAGGCGGTAAGCATCGAAAAAACCTACAATTCATGTGCCAAGCAAAACCAAATTGTAATAAAGTCAGGTGGAGTGAAAAACCTGGCATTGATGAGCAGCATATCATAAGAACAGTAGTGGCAAGAGGATCCTAGAAGGGACTAGGTGCTAAAGCATTCAATGCCTTCCGTAGAAGTATTTTCATTAGCTAACATACTTTGCTAATTTTGTTAGCACAAATAAAATATACCATCCATACTAACCAGACCAACCTAATTCCTAAAAAAAAAACCATCACACACAAAAAGCGCCAACACAAAAAGTAAGGCAAACACAGAGAAGCGACGAACAAACTTTTTGTTGGTGCAAGTTTTCTTTGAATGATAACTAAAGTACATTTTTAGGAATCCATGCTGAACTATGTTACTGAATAACAAAATGTGGCTTTGAATTATATAAAATACATATTCAAAAACACAAGAAATGTACCTTCTTCCCAATCATTCGGCCTCCAGCTGTATGAGCAAAATACACGTTATAGAAATGGCAGATAAAAGCTTGGGGGTCCTTTTCAGCCAGCTCTTCCAGATATGAAGCATATGTAGTGCCAGGAGCAGATGGTTCTGGGATTGTGTGGCCTTGTTCCTTGAACCATTCCAGATCCTTCTTCAGTTGTTCTGATCTCTCCAATCCAGTATTCCTGAACTCAGCATCTGAAAGACACAGATACATAGAATGTCAGTAAGCAGCCCCTTGCCAACAGTGATTAAAGAAATCTTCCAGCACTTCTGTAAAGAATTTCAATTTACATTCTAAAAAATTTACAGGCCTTTTTGCGGGGTTCAAGTAATTATGACTCACGTTGTTCTAAACAGCATAAACAAATTATATAAGTTATTATCCTGCTAAGGATTTCAGGTTCCAACAAATTGCACTGTATTATGTAATAGAACTATGCAGCAGCAGGCACAAAATATTTGTTTATATTTTTTTTGCTGTTTAAGTAGAGCCGGTCAATGCAAGAATCACATCTTATATAATTCAAATGGCAAAAGATACAGAAAAATCTAGAGTTTCATCAAACCACATAAATGCGGACAATCCAGACATGGTAAAGTTTAGCAAGCTGGCTAGAAGGATATATTAAATACCACTATTAAAATGCAAAATATACAATCTGAGCAAGCCTCTTTCCTTGAAAAATGCAAAGTAATCAATAAGCAAGAGGGTTCTCAGTTCTCACATCCAACCATCAAATACACAATCAAGAGCTAGTGGAGAGTGGAGACAGGCATAGCAAATGTCCACAAAACTTTGGGTGTAACAAGGTTCTCAGGGGTTACAGACTGGGCAAATTACACAAACATTCTAGTATGATGTCAATAGCTCTCTTCAAACGAATCCTCTTGTAAAGAAAATTGCACCATAACTCAAATTAGCAGAATAACAGCATGATATGCACCCTCAGAATTGGACTTAATGTTCACTGAGTTATTTGCCTACCAGACCATAGCAGCATGACAGAACAAAAGTGTGTAAAAATTACGGCACCACACTGAATACATAAATTGCTTTCAAGTACAAACTTGACGACACATAGCCATGCCAAAAGGTAATATAAGGACTTCAAATTACTAGCCACAACATAAGTGATACAATAAAATGCCATAATTGTTCTTTGCCATCCTCAATAAATGAAGGAGGAGGGGTGAGGTCCAGGCAAAGGCTTCTTTCTTTTATAGCACATCCTACCTGATTTTAGTTGATGATTGTGTTCTATTCCAAGTATTTACTTTTGCATGATCGAGGGGAGCAAAACAGGAGTGTGGGTACAGAAAATAACTATGTTGGGGATGTCACCTAAAACAGCAGAGAGGATCACAATGGAAATTTTTGTGATTTAAGGCATCCATGAATACGATGTTTCAGAGAAGGTCAGTACAAGTTTGCCAATATAATGGGAATTATTTTTAGTTGATTATACTTACATTTGCCAACGAACAGCAAACAAAAGTGCCATGGCTTCCTATATCTCTTAGCTGATGCATATAAGCAAACGTTGATAATATGATACTCTTAAACAGCAGGTTTTGCCTCTAAATTATTTTGACACTTTTAAAACACCTAAAAAATAGTTTAGCAAGATCCAGGATGCCAGGATCCTCTAAAAACATATTCTGAATCTGCCACATGTTTTACTAGCAGCATGCCAGGATGCCTCACAATGACAAGGAAACACCTTCATTTTATTTTATATTTTAAGAAAGTGAGTTGAGCGTTACTTCAATTAGACCCAGCAACAGATGCCGCCAGTCTTATGGCCAGTGGTACAGCACATCATGTAACAAAAGGGGAAAATATACATATTTCTTTTTAAAAAATTGTTGGGCCGCCAAAGGAAGGTCAACCAAATTTCATTATGATTGGGAATATATACAAACATCTTTTTAAAAATTTCAGGGTCAGTAGCTGGCTTCACCAAAGCTGGTGTATGTAAGAAATAATCATATGCCCAGAGTCCTTTTTATACCTTAACTTGGATTGCACATATCTCTCGAATGTCCAAACCACCTCAAAAACAGGGGTTTGCATGTGCCCCTACTTTCACCACGACCACAGCACATCCAACTTCAATTTAACATTTTCTTTAGAAATATTACGCATCCAATTTTTCTGGCTAAAGAAACTGACAATTTATATTTGACTATTCTAGAACAAAAACAGGTGAGAAACATTTCCCACTTTCATGGGTGTCTCCTTATGAACCAATCAAATATCACTCAATTCAGTTCAACCTCGCTTGCAAATAGCACCAAAAAAACGCCATCCACAAAATTTCCAAGCGGCGCAAAGCAAGGCACGGGGGAGGAGAAGGGGGGAGGAATTTCCGATCACTCACACCAGGGGACGGCGGCGCGGTCGACGATGGCCTCGAGCGTCTCGAAGACGAGTCTGCTGTCGACGAGGAAGCGGAGATATCCCTCCACGGACGGCTCCCACCTCGCCACGGGCGGCGCCTGCGGCTCCTTCTCCCCTTCCTTCGCCTGGTCCTTGGTGTGCAGCCGCATCGCCACCGCCCTCATCTCCTCCACGAACGGCTTCCCCTCCTCCCCGCTCGCCGCCGGGGCCATCTCCGCCGCCGTCGCCGCCGCAATCACCATCCTCCCCCTACCACCACCACTCCTCAAACCCAAACCCACCACCGGCCGTGGAGCCGCCCCGACGGCGTGCACGATTGAGACGCCTCCGCTCTTCCTCCCTACCCGCAACGCCGGCGACGTCGACGCGAGGCGCGCGATTGCGTGCGGGGCGGCCACCGACGGTGCTGCTGCGGGCGCCATGGGTGGAGTAGTACCTTCTCTTATAGCCGCGAGCGGCTGCCTCTAGGGTTAGGGCTCCGTTTCGTGCGGGGGAGGGGAAGCTTGGACGCGACGACGATGGCGACGGGCGGTTGCGGTTGGCGTTGGAGTGCGGCGTTGGTGTTGCAGCTTCAGCGGAGTGAGGAGGAGAGGGGAATTTCGTACTAGATTGGATTAGTAAAATTGGGGAAATCGATAGAATAATCGAGCTCGTGGGTGGTGGTGGGGATTGGAAGGGCCGAGAATAGCAACCGAGTCGGCCGCAGCAATGGCGTAGGGGGTTCGTCTCGAGGAGGAAGACGGCGGGGGTATCTCCTTTTATCGCTTGCAATAGCAAGTGCTTGTTTCGGTGACATGTGGGACCGGATTTATGTGGGCCCGGTTGTCAGTGGGTACGGGGTAGGGGATGGGAAAGGAGGGGTGACGGGGTGGGGGCCGGAGGGGATGGGGGCGAGGAGGGATGTGGGTGGCTGACGCGTGGGCCAGGGTAGAGATCGGGGCGGGAGGGCCAATGGGTGTGCACGTGACGGGGACTGGGGCGCCGAGCTCCTCCATGTCCTCTTTCTTTATTGGGCCGGATGGGCCCATGTCGAAATGTTCTCCCTTTTCTAACTGTCCTTATTTATTTGTTTATTGTTTATCTAATATCTAGTAGTACTACTCCAGTATATACTCCCTTGTCGCCCGTTTAGGGAATTTGGACATTTATATTTTGTTATTCAATACAAAGGTGTTTTAGAGTGCCACTAGTTACGTCTATCAAATCCTCTAATAAGGAGTATGTAGTATTTTCTCTCTATCCTTAATTTGTACACATCAATCTGAAATCCTGTACGTATGGAGGACCGATGGAGATATTACAAATAATTGTTAGCTAAGAAATAAATCCATGATTTCATTTAGTATGTAATTTATATTTATCTATGTATTCGATGGCTCCATTCTGAATTTTTTAAACAGTTCTTCTCTTTTCTTTTGTGGTTAACCAAGGTTCGAGACTTTGAGGAGGCAAGCACATGTAACAATTTTCTATACATGTGATTGATAACATTGTTATAGATAAGCCGTACAATAAAATAAGTTATATGTACAAGTGTATGTAATAATCACATCATTATCTAACAAATTTATTAAAGAACGATCAGAGGATTCCTATTGAGCGGGATGGTCTCATTTTTTTGTGTCAACATGATGTTAGCATGAAAAAGATAGGTAATACTGAGTTATCAACCCTAAGCACTAGATGTATCAACACATGGTATATAACGTATTAGGTCTACCTCATATGAGCTGCTATCTCACTTTTCGTCAGTGCCGCCGCAACCTCGCCATAGCCGCAACAGGTTCACTCCTCTCCGGTGTCATCGATGCCTCGCCGCAGTCGATGTCTCCACAACTTTATCGAACTGTGGCCTTAATGGAGCCAAAGCAACCTCGATCCTCACTGGGGTCATCACAGTGTCGCCAAACAGTACCATTGTTGGGGGCGCGACCTTGCCACAGTAACCACACACTTGCCGGATCTGTAGCCTTCCATAGTCACAGCATTGCTAAAGCCTCCTTGGACCAAACTCTCGACGAAGTCACAGTTTTACTATAGCCATCGCTCCCTCGCCACCGCAGAGTGGCGGAGCTTGAAGTAAAGTGTTGGGAGCCAACTAAGAAAATGAGTTCAACATAGGTATATTTTTCAAAGAAAATTACATATGTATGAAGAAAAAGCATGACTATTTGGGGATTATGTAGTTATATAAAAAATACCAATGCAAAATTGAGGAAATAAAGAAAAAATACAAACCATGTTGCTATTTCTTCAAAAAAAATTGAATGTTATGAAGAAAAAACTGCCCCTTTATAGGTGTATGAAGAGCAAAAACAGGAAAAAAAAAGAGAGGTTGAGAGGGATCGAACTCTAGACTTGAAATGATACAGGCTGGACAAACCACTGGGCTAGAAAACTCTTAATGAATATTAACACATAGAAATATTTTTGTTCAAATGCTTGGGGGGGGG
>CM002484.1:15571934-15602318 GCA_000325765.3 Leersia perrieri
CCACCCACGTTGGCCACAACTAAGCTCCTCCACTGCCGCCGACACAACTTGAGGGAGGGAAAAAGAGAATTCACTGCAGCATTGTCCTAGAAGGCGATGATGGTGTAGGGGGCATTGACGTCGCTGCAGCTATTGCTCCTTGATCGTATAGAATGGGGGCCCCTACCCCGATGGATTCCCGTCCTCTAGTCTTTATGAATATAAATATTCACACTTTACCACGGAAACTATATACTCCAATAAAACCTTTTTATGTCTAACGTCAGAGAAAATCGACAAGAAGGAATAAAATGTTATATAACATATAATATATTTCTCTATCCTAATCTTTATCATACGCCACTTACAAAAGTTAGCATATTACACAACAAAGTTTATAGAGGCCTAACACTGAGAAAATATCCAGTGAAAACCATTACACCCGTAAATACTAGACCTAGAAGTTTTTCTAAATTAATTAAAAAAAGCAGAGACAGGCATATAAATGAACTATATTGCCAATTGTCCATCAAATCTAAAGTCAAAATTTGGACTTGGGAATTGCTGGTAATGCAGTTCATTTCTTTTTTTTTGTGTGACTAGATGTAGTTCATTTCTATTACTTATCTTATGAGTCTACAAACTTATAATCCTTCACAAACAAGTTTTCACTCGATGGTTTTCGCCGGATATTTTCCTCCTTAAACACATCTTTAGTGTGCTTGATGATTTTATTTGGTACGATGATAAGTTTCTCTCATAACGTTGATTGATTTTTGCAATTCCTTTCCCGAATGCAAATGAATTTCTCTTCCAAACGAGCGTACAAAGATGTAAAAAAATGGAAACGTGCGTGCATAGTATTTTCCTATACCGAAATATTTGATTTTTTTACTTTGTAAGGTATTCTATGCCTTCTATCTACAGTTGGAGTTAGAAATGAAGAACACTTGTCATATTTCTAGAGTTTATTACTTACAAGGGTGCAAAACTAAAGACCTCTTTTGTTTTGGTGGATAGGTCGCTCGGGTTCAGACTTCAGAGAATGGAGCTTTCCGGTGCCGTCACGCTGTGAATTTACAAGAGTGTGGCCTGTATCTTTCGTCAATGCTGCCCACTAGCTTAACACACAAAACTGGAGAGCAACATCATCATTATTGAAAAGAAAAAGGTCAAATCTTTAATTGAAAGCTGGATTCCAGGCCGGGAACTTATCATATCCGCAATGGATTAGACTGAATGGCTTTGTTTGGACTTCTTAAGGTTTTTAAAATGGGGCCTAAACTTTAGCATATATATAATGGTTTAATTTACAGATGAGTATGTCAGTGCAAGCAACTAAATGAATATATAAAGGCTTCACGACTGCATGATCCGTGCAGTGCAGTGGCAAGGCGTGCACGTTACAGCTCCTGAAATTAACTGCTTGCAAAATTGAAAATAGATAGCAGTAGCTAGGAGACTTGTTTGCTTGGTTTGTTATATGGGTGTACCATATTGGCATATTGCAGTTTAAATCATCCCAAGAAAAAGAGAATCATTGCAGTTTAAACTTTTAAACAACCAGCCTTAAGTTAATTAGGATTTGTCTTATGCTGACTTTGGGACTTCGGTGTGATCACTCATGAAAGCAGAGGAACCAGCTCCGAGGCTGATCAAACACATTTGAAAATATTGTGGACAACTAGAAAATACGATACGTTACCTGGGCCTAAAAACGCCGGTAGCTCTGCAACTGATTCACGATAATGATCAGCTAGAATTGAACAGTGTAACCGTATTTATATTTAGAACATTCACATATAGGAATAGGTAACTAGTATTTCAGTATACCTCCTAGAAAAGTACTTCAACAGAAGCAGTTGCTTTGTTCTTTCTGCTGGGACAGAAGTTGCGTGCAAACGCCTTCTTCTGCAGACGATTGTGACGCCAAAGTGTTAGCCCAATCTTATGACGGTGACCTTGATTATAATGTGCGTTGGTGGCCGGTCGATCATATCAACTGTGTAGAGAGAAACCACTTTAATTTACCATTCTTCATAGTTTTCTATAGGAACCTAACATCTTAAATTAAATATTATAGCAAAATTACATAGACCGTCTCAACTTTATATAAACCACCTTAATTATCACTCTAGTTTTAAATTACTCCCCGTTACTGAATTTGTTGAAAAGACTCACCACCCAAATTCCTCCACCCACATAAACAACTGACTTAGCCCCTTTGTGTCAATTAGTAATCACGCTAGGCCACATCATCAACCCATGTGGCCGATCGCGTAGATTACCAGTGCCGAACTTTTCTCTGTTCTCTTGCTCTCTTGCTGTTCAAGATTGTCTTCCACTTTAAAATGCACCGAGGGTTGGGCCTCAAATAGTATGCACCGAAAACTAAGCATGGGCTGATGATGTGGCCTAGCGTGATTACTACAGAACGGGCTAACCGGCTAAGTCGGTTGTTTATGTGTGTCAAGAGGTTTTGGTGGATAGATATTTACAATGACCTATGTAATGACAGTAATTTTAAAACCAAATGATAACCAGGAGTGTTTATACAATTTTTCATTTGTATAGAAGAAACTCCTATCAACTCTAAGACATCACTCTATAGTTAAACAAATATAGTCCTCATTCCTTGTTCTTTCATCATCAAATCTAACAGTGTGAAACGTTTGTGTGGAATCGAACGCATCAGATCCTCCCCGCATGGCACATTTCGCGACACGCCTCCTCATTGCGATACCCTCTCCACCTCTCGCCTCCTAGCTCCTTCCCAGTAATCCACCCCCCTCCCCACAAATGAGATTACTGCTCATCTAGTGTGTGATAATTCTAGAAATAATTTATGAACTAAAAGTAATCGATCCCACATGATAAAGTTCCTCGTACAATAATTTCTGCTAAGGTAATGTCTTTTTTTTTTAACGGAAAGGAAACTTCCAATTAACCAACGATGTGGCAAATTTGCCGAGGACCATAACTTCCAAACCTGGAGGACGCGTCGCTATCCCAGCAGAGGTCAGCGTCATGAGAGCAACTACGCCCAATTGCAGCTAGTGCATGGATAGGTTTAGGCCATTATCACTGGATAGTTTCATTACATGTTTTTTTTTAGAATGTTTCATTGCATGGTTTCGAAGAGTGTCATGTCATCTAATGACATTTAACTTGATAAATGAAACTAAGTTTCTCAATGCAAAGTTTTATGCATGCCACGGTTTTATCTATTAGCATATCATTTAAATATTGCATTTAAGTGACCAATGAAACTATGAAAGTGTGTAAACATTTAGAGATGAAACCTTAAACTTTCGACGGGAGTTTCATATGGTTTTCAATGTGTTGAAAACGATGCGTACTAGTTTCATTCCCCCTAAAACTAGTCACAACTCTCCCCTAATAAATACTTTGTCATATCATTATAACAGCGTATGTGATCCCTTATTTAAATAAGGTGTATGAAACTTCTATAGAACTACCATTCAGATTAGCCTTACGAGTTCGCTTCACACTGAAACTCGCAAAATAGTGATCAAGTCCACCCGTCGGTGCCAGCTTGTAGCTTGAATCAGTGAGTGCTTTAACCAGCAGCATGGAGTCCGTCTCCAGTTCAATCTGGGTCATGCCTAGGCCTGCACGACGGCGATTAGTTTTCTTGTCTTCCATACTGTGAAACTCACACACCTGCACGACGGCGATAGCTCAGGTAATGTCTCGTACAGCTTTTCTTATGGTTGCTGTGCTGAGAGAAATTCTCCAGGTGTGAAGAAAGTGGGCCTGGCCTTTGATCCATCCAGACTGGGCCAAACGTGCCATTGATGGGCTTTCATACACGGATACCTGGATCGATTACGGTTTTTTTAAGATGGATCGATTACGTTTTCTCTGTCGAGCTTTGACAGAAAAATAGAACTGCACAGTGAAGTCGTGAACATGTGAAAAGAAAGGGCCGAAATCGAGTAGTACGGTGTCTGCATTATGTTCAGTGAAGTCGTGAACATATGAAAAGAAAGGGCCTACAAAAATAAAAACAGGGGCATTCCGAGAATTGAACTCGGGACCTCTCGCACCCTAAGCGAGAATCATACCACTAGACCAAATGCCCTTCACGTGGTAATACATTTTCCTAGTTCGTAACTACGAGTATCAGCATGTACGATAAATTAGTAACTTAAAACAGGTCAGATGTAAAATAGAGTTCTTTAAGTAATTTCTTCCCAAAAAAAACTGTGAAAACTGTTTTGGGAACAATATCAGAAATGGGCATATGTATTTCCAAAAATTAACAATTCAATACTCCTACTAGATACTGATGATATCAATAATGTGGTTTTTAACAAGTCAATTCAAGATTCACGACTTGACTGAATTAGGTGAGACCAAAAATAGACAATTGATAAGTAGGAGGAATACTATTTGGAATTAATTAATGTTGGCATGTCCCTCTCTATCTCTGAAATGCATTCAAATTTGACTTTGAGATTGTGCAGAATATATTAGAACATATTTTACACCCTAAAATATCTTTTACATATACACTGATGATTAAGATTTTTCGTTTTAGAAAAGAGAGAATGCAAACAACTACGTTGGATTTAAAGTTCCATTTGCACAACTCTATGCATCGAAATACAATAAGTTAACTACCACAAACTGGCTCAAGATGTCAGTTTGGCAGCTAGCTAATTGATGAAATATCTAATTAATCGGCTTCTGCATATCGATGGTGATCAAGATCGAGATATCGATCGATCGCCTGTGAAATCCAAAACCGATCTGCTCTTAATTTCCTCGAGCAAGCAGAAGTCGTTGCTTCCATGTCCAAGACAGACAACTACAAGCATATGGCTGATCAATCGAGCTAGGCAAAGAAAATTATTCAGTTATATAGCAAGGCAGGCATCAACAACTTGTGTACAACTATATATAATATAGTGTGAGTGCCTAATTAATTCACCACCTGTGCGCGAGCAAATCACTGTCAATTGATCTACTTGCACGCCACTACAACGAGCTAAAAAACCAATTATTAATCATAATTAAGTGATTGAAGAGTTACAATGCCGTGCAAGAAGTATTACTGCACAAAATAATTAAGAAACGCATGGATAATATTAATATCCCATCATGAAAATATGATCCGTGCTTTAAAAAAAAACAACATCGGTTGCATAAAAAAATAATTGAGAAAAGTATATCTATGATCAGATGAACTGATGAACAAATTCAATAGAACACAACTCAATCGACCAATTCCCTTGCTGCAGCCATGGCTCATGCATGCACATAGAATCAATTAATCCTTTTGCATCTCAGAGCCATGCGAGCAATTAAGGGAATTTGTAAAACCACCTAAATTTATCTACAGTTTTGATCATGAACTAATTAATATACAACCCTACACATATGCAAACCAAAGATGATTAATTTAGCTCATTTCGAACTTTTTTCCCCGATTATTATTACGCCATCGATCCGTGCAAAGGTAACGAGAAGAAAACCCTAATGCGATCGACCACACGCACCCATGGCGTCTCCGTCGTCGTTGCTCCGGCGAGGTATTTATTATTGGTGCTGCGACGGCAACGGGCCGAAGATGTCGAGGAAGGCGGACGGCGAGCCGAGCGACGCCGGCGCGCCGACTGGGCTGAAGAAGTGGTCGCCGCCGGCCACGTGGTGCAGCCAGCTCATGCTCGCCGGCGACACGAGCTGCCCGGCCGCGGCGGCGGACTCGACCTTGAACGCGCCGCCGCGTAGCGGGCTCAGGTCGTGGAACAAGAACCCTGACGGCGACGGCGCCGTCGCCGACGACGAGGAGGGAGGCGCAAGCTGCTGCTGCTGGTGCTGCCTCGTCGCCGTCACGGACACGGAAACGGCGGCGCCGCCGGCGGGGCGGTTCAGTGCACGAGCCTTGACGCGCACCGGCGGCGGCGTCGTCCCCGTCCTCCTCGGCGACGACGACGACGGCGACGGCGACGTCTTCTTGTCGCCGGAAGCCGCCGCCTCCGGGCCGGTGAGGCGCTGGACGAGCGACATGAACTCGTGGGCCTCGACGTGGATGATTTTGGGGGAAACCATGTAGATGATCACCGGCTTCCTCTGCTGCTGACGCGCCGCCGGCGTCTTGCCGATCTTGCGCGACGCGGCGTGCACGCCGAGCGCGCCGCCGCTGGTGCTGTTCCGGACGACGTCGCCATCGACGAAGCTCGCGGCGGCGGCCATGGATTGATTGATGGATGGATGGATGGATGGACGACGACGTACGGCCGGCGACGACGGCGGTGGAGCGGGTGGAAGCTTGAGGTGGACACGAAAGATTTGAGGGGGACAGGAAAGAGACTAAAATGAGTTGATGTGAGATGAAGGGGAGATATATAGAGGTAGAGGCAACCTTGGCGGTATTAGCCATTAGGGATTGTAGAGCCTCTTGGTCAACGGACAAATCGAAGGGGACAAGAGTGATACTGCGTGGCACGTGCCTCTTGGGCCATCCAATGTGTTCAAATCTTGGTAGCCAAAGCTGTGCTTACCGACCAAAATGTGTGTTTATCGATGGTAGTTCGTAGTAACTTTTGTTAACACGTTACAAACATAAACACAGGAGCCTGTTACACCTTCATAGACTAGGCTAGCATATATTAAAATTGACAAATATATTATATGTGTCGCTAAATATATTTGTCAATCTTAATATATGCTATTACGCTAAATATTTGGCGTAAATATGAGTATTCGTGTCAAATCTAAAATTTAAATTTGGGTGGGCAAATATCCACACTAGGAATCTAAGTAAGTTACGTTACAGATACTTACAGAACACTATAATTATAACTTTGCACAAATAACATGTGATTAAGCAATTTTTAGGGTATTGTTAAAATGAGATTTCTCATTCTGGTTATGTTTTCGATTGAGTCATCAACTGCTAAGCTCCATAATATAATGTTTGAATGAAAAAGGTTGGAGCTTTGTCAATCACATTATATATATGTTTCATTCTTATATATCACCATGCTTGCTGTATGTAATACCATTATTTGGCAATATATTTAGTTGAGGTATCCTTGGGGTTGTTAACCAAGCATATTCGGAGTTTCAGAGAGATGATAGTTCTACCATATCTTATCCCATATTTTCAAGCGGATGTGAATGTTTGCAAATGGGGCAAATGTGGGTTTGGATTGGAAGCAGATTAGATGATTAGAATGACACCATCTGATCGTTTAAAAAAGGCCTTTTAGTTTCTAGTGTTTTTCTCGTTGGTAATTCCAGTAATACGTAGGCTTACACCTTCCTTCCTAATCACCAATACATATTTTTAAGTTAATATGTACTGCGGATGAATCGTACCTAGACTTGTACGTGGAGCAAAACAAATTAATGTTCAAAAATGTGTATATTAATCCTCTTGTCCCACATGGTTGCATGGCGGCTAATCACCAACGAGCTATATGCAACGCACCAAGCATGTACACCGCGTACCAAAAGCACGTACTACTACTAATCAATTTCCAAGTTGCAACCAAAATATATAGTTCCAACCAGAAAAAAAAAAGTTGCAAGCAAAGACGACGACATTATGGTCGACCACACCAGATCCCCCACACGGGATGGCGCGACATCATGCAACCAACAATTTTGACAATGGCACAGCACGCTGGGCCCCACCTGCAGGCTACACGAAGCCGAGACGAGGAAGAGATGCAGAAGAAGAGAAGGAGGCAGGCCGGCTGACAAAGATAGGTCGGTCGACGTGGCAGGAAATCGAACCGCTATCCGTAGCACACCCAAGACGTAAAAAAAGGGGATAAAAATACAGCGCGACGCCGCGCGCGACGGCCACCCCATCTTTGGCTCTTGCCGTTTTGTTTAGAGTTGATGTCCACGTCGCCCTCACGGCTGCACGCCATTGGCTTAGCTAGCTGACGGCCGGCCCGTTTAATTTGCGGCTCGGCAAAGTCAGCTCCACACGCGGAAGGCGATCGTTGGACGACGAATTGAACCACGAATGTCGACGAGCATGCAGTGTGTGCATGCGAGCGAGCGAGGCACACACAAGGAGGCAAGGCAAGGGGGGCTCGCGCCGGCCGCGAGACGATCGATGCCGTTTCATTGTCTTGCGTGGTCGCCGCGCGCGCGCATTGGCGGAGCGGTGGTGTAGCCATGGCGCTTGTGTGCCGTGCAGTGCAGGTGCGCGCGCGCGGTGCGTGTGGTTTGACCGTGGATGCGGTGCGTGAGTACTAGAGCATGTTTGAAAGAGCTTAAGATTTTAAGAAGCAGCTGTCTGTAGCCAGTTTCTGAGAATCTGAAAAACTCTAAAACTCAGCTTCTCCAGCTTCTGACTTTTTAGATCATTTTTCAGAATCTGTAACTACAGCTTCTTAGAAGCTATGAACCGTTTAGGACAGCTTCTGCCAGCTACAGTTCTGCATCTAGCAGAAGCTCCTTCAAACAGGCCCTACGTTAGTACTGCATAATGCGGGAGCGGCCCTGGCTACTACTAACCCGTCCTGAAATATGCGGCGCTGCCATCTTGACTCTTGACGGAATGACGGCCGGGGATCGAGCTAGGAATTAGCGGCACCGTACTGGGACCGGGTGTAGGGGCGCGCCACGCCACACGCGCGCTTTTGACGAGTTTTTGTTGGCACGTTTAAATTCTGCGCGTCACTCCAAGTTAATACTAGTACTGATCAAATTTGTCCCTCTCATGTGCCATGGGTACGTAGACGCTAGCGCGACAGTCGTTCATCATACGATCGACTTGGGCTTCATCGGGATATTAATTTTGTCCATTTCCTGACTCAACATCGTACGGATCAAGGAGAGCAAGCGCTGCATTAATGTTTTGCTACTCCAATATTGGCCCCATCAACTCGGGACTGGTTCATGCACCTTTGAGGAGGAAACGTTAGAGGCGTACACTAAAACTAACAAGTCTTGTGGTGGAGCATAAGTGAATTACTGAGGGGACCAAAAAGTTAGTGATGTTCATTAACACAATATTAAAATACTAATTTTAGTGTAAATCATAGTATTAACATACTAATGCCATGCCTAATCGTCATATGCTTAATGCACCCTAGATTTTTAAGCCTATTATTTCTTGTTACGATGCTAAGCCATCAGGTATTGCTGCATATATTAGCTAAACAAATATTTACTAGGAAGGCTACAGACTAGGTCTACACTATCCTCCGCTCCTAAAATTACTGTTACCAAGTACTGTTTTTTGCTGCAGTGTTGGATTTATCCGTACTGTTCATTCTAGATTACATGGCTAGATATCTTCTAAAGTCACTTTAACTTTGATTTTGCCAAGGTTAAGAGTATCTCGCTCCCATCAACTCGGCCGGAATACTCGTCAAACCATATCAAGATTCTTGAAGAATCGTCGTCCTGCATGCGTTCGTGCATGCAAACAAAGTCGGCTCACTGCTCACTTGTGTTGTGTATATGGAGAGAGTTGGAGAAGACAACAACAGATCGATCGATCAAACCGACGCGTTCGTGGTCCATGCAGCAACAGCTACAGCAGCCGCTGAGTTGGTGCGAATTGAAACACGTACCTTTAATTTGGGAAAAGTAAGATGGCGACCGCGCGAGGCGTTTTTTTTTCTTTTTTTCTTACTACTACAAGTTTTAGCACGTTTTCGGTGCGTAATCGAATAGTTAAGAAACAAAACTTATTTTCATTAATTGGTTTTGCCAAGATCTGGTATGCATTCTTTTTTATATATATGTTACAAGTTCTGAAAACCTTCAGGAAAAATACAACAAACCCTGACCGGACCGGTCAAAATGAACGAATTCAAACTTATATTTTAGATTTTGACAATCGAAAACCAAGTAGTACAAATTAAACAGCATACCACTGCTCCCAGACCAGTCTTACAACAGGTTTTCTAGTCCTATTGACTTTTGTACTTTCCTCAACATACTATTCAATGGGCAATTTGTCCCACCGAGGTTGATGACAAAAGTCTATGCATATGGTCATATGGGCATATCAGCTACAGCTGCTGTACTATCTAGAAAAAAACATCTCAAATAAAGCTACTGCTGCTGGAAAATACAATTCCGTCTTCACCCAGAACTGCACATCGAAAGTACTAACAAAATTATAGTACCAAGCACTTGCATATATAACACGGGCTAAATCGGAATATAAAACGTCGTTGGTGAGCAGATCAATCCCAAAAGCAAACACACTTTTTTCGTAGCTTCATAGCTGCTTCAATATGTATGCAATGCAATGCAAAGGCAACACAGCCGCCAGGTGCATATCGCGCTCATCGCTAAAGATCACCTAGCAGGTACTCCAATAAAGAGTGCTGCAACTTAACACGTCTTTCTCACTGCTGCCATCACTCAGAAAATTAATCAGCAAAAAACTCAGCGGGAAACTTGTTTAGACATGCCGTCACTTTCTCCCACTTTGACAATGGAGCAGCAGTAGGCATGAGACATGACATGACTCAGACTTCTCTTCTTTGTGCTTGGCCCAGCACAGGCACAAGCATAGAAACGTACAAGACAACGACGAACTTGGTGCCTCAAGACCAAGTCGCTGGTGTTAACATGTTCTTAGGATAATCCATTTTGACAGGTTCCAAGAAGATACCTAGTCACTTTAAAGGTGTCCGAGATTTTAATCAGATGTCACTTTTTCCAGATTTGATTGAATTCCAGTGGAAAATGTCTTCAGAAATGGCAGCAAACGCTTCATGATGTGCAACACACGAACACAGGTTTGCAAATTACCTCTCAAGGTGCAGTAACATAAGATTCAGACACCTAGTAGTATGGACAAAAGCAAGCATGAAACTCAAACCTCCAAGTTGGAAGCAAAAGCTTAGGATTCCTCTATAGTCCAACAACATGCATAATTGTGAATTGCAGATAGTTCCTTGTAAGAGTCATGATAATTTGAGACTGATAAAAAGTGTGGCAAAATTAACATGCAAACCAAATGATAGCGCAGACCATAAAAGGAGATATAGGTCAATTCCCACGTTCTTGGACAAAATAATTCTTTTTAGGATCGAAAAACTGCTGATGGAGGGGTTCCTAAGAATCACCCTATCAGCAGCTTGCCCGTTTCACTGGATACATGTTAGTTGATCAGCCTGCTACACAAGCTTAAAGCTGCAAAAAAAACATCACCACCTTGACTTGCACAGAAATAATTTTGAAAGGGAGTTCATAGTCATATATGAAATCCTCTATGTGATTTGTAGCAAGCGCGCAGCCCACACACAAGAGCACGGAATGGACAATTGGACGAATATTTACACCAACAACTTGATAAAATAGCTGTCATACATTATCTCCAGCACGCCACCGTCCAGTCCACCCTAAAGTGGATTAAAAACACTAAGAAGACTTTTACAATTGTTTTGAAGACATTATGAGAAACAACAACAAAAAATACAGAAGGCACAGCATGTCTTAGTATTATATCGCTTCCACCATACTCAAACCTAATTCCTTTAGCATTACCACACACTTAGTGGTTTCAAATCAATCAAAGGTCAAATCTTAAAATATGATGACAGAGATATACAAATGTATACATATAACCTATATTCCTTATCATAAAGAGCACATTCTATTGTAATGCCATGCTGCCTTGGGTAGATACTTGAGACTTGAGAGAATGTCTGGTACTCACTGAAATAATTGTCAGTCTAGATATTTGGGTTGGTTTGAATCTTTGGATCAAAATCAAGATTCAGCTGGAATAGGCCATTCCATGAAGATCTCTCAAATTCCACTTTGCATATGAGTTCATGAAGTGCTCGGCAATCATCCATGATTTTTTTTTGGTCCAGATACTATAACAGAAAGAACAATTTGTGACATTTTGTTTTGTAAATAGGTGTGGCTATATGCCTATACGTCGAAAAGACTAAAGTACTTTGTGTATCACAATGTTAAGCAGCATTTAGCAAGATACACGTTAATTTTAGTGATGTTGATATGTGAAATGGAGCACTGTTATTTTTCAAACAGCTGATTTGATGCCATCTTTTGCACAAATCAAGGGACCTCGGTGGATAGCGGTGAAATCCATCCAAACCACTTGTTACAGTCACAGGTAACTGAACTGGTTCTACTAGTAAAGTAGTCTACACCGTGAAATTCATCCAGATCATATACGAGCATTTTTTTTTTGCGAGACATATATGAGCATTTGAACTAGTGTACACCAACTCCACAGAGTTAACAGTTATATGTCCGTCCAAAATTAGCTTGTGTGGTAAATCTAGGTCACCAAAACCTCCAGAGAATGCACCACAGTTTTAGGCAAATGATACCTATAATATGTGTGCATCTGGTATAGCTACTGGAACAACACATTTGCTAAAGTAGTATGTACAAAAAATCTGTTAGGTGTGACAGATTAACTTTATTTGATGCTTAATCCACACTACAATGTGATTTTATTTTCCTCATTTTGTGTGTCAACCTGTAGTTTCTGCCGTTTCGAAAGACCATGACTTTAGGAAAAGGGTTCAGATGATTCTGAAAAATAGCAAAGCATGTCACAGTTTCCCTCTCGATGCATTTTGATCCCATTTATAAATTTTATTCTATTTCAAATATGCATTATATTTTGCGAATACCATGTGGGTTTGGGTGCCTATTACCTTTGTCATTAAGCCCCTTTATGTTGATGACCCTACTTTGATATAACCTGGGTAACTTAACTACTGATGATCTAACTAGAAGTAGCTTTACTCTTAGCCAAGCTTAGCAACTATTAGATCACTAATGGGATAACTTGTACACCACTCCATTAATATTGATGGATGTTTATACACGATGGTTTGTTGCACATGTTGATTAATGTTGAACAATATGACTTAAAGGTGGGTTGTGGGTGCAGGGTTTTGCTAGTCGCACCCATAACAATTAAGGAGCGGTTTGTGGGGACCACTTGCGAGGATTCTCGTACAAGCCAACATGTGCAACGGCTGGGCTTGTAGTGTCTCTCGCTCCACTCCTAGGCACCGTGAAAAGGGTAGGCATGATGAAGTCACGTCGGTCTAGGTGTAGGCGGTGAAATTTTACATTGCTATAAACTAAGCCTCAGTTCACCTATGTAGATTTATATTTCTTTGCTATAACAGTATGCTTTATACATGCTTGCAAAGAAGGTATGCTTTGTTGTGATCTGGTCCTAGATTATAACAGAGTAACAGTGGATGAAATGCACTTGCATCCTAGCATTTCTAGTGACATATATATAAACTTGTTGCAGATAAGTACATCAGAAAGACCAATCAGGAAAAAAAAAATAACTACAAGATCAAATCTTAATTTAAAAACAAAAATAGGATGATATCACATGGTATGTTCTAACCTATAGGCCTATCCAGCATTTTCTGCCACAACATTGAAATCACGGCAATTCCACAGTATAGAACAAATGCCAATTGAGCAATTGCAAGCTGAATTTTGCGTGCGATCCCAGCAAAAGCCACAGTGGAAGAGGGCTCACCACCTAGAAGTCCATCTGAAGCCACTTCTTGTAGTAGACGCAGGTTTTCGGCGAGATAACGCCGTCCGGCGAGCACTCGTCGACCCTGGGGCAAACTCCGCAGGGGATCCCCTCCATCATGCCGCCCTGCGGCGCGCCGCCCCTCCGGTAGCAAACCCTCCCAGCCCTGAGGTCGCTGAACTCCCCGACCCCGGTGCTCCTCACCTCCTCGAGCTCCATGTCGAGCGCCATGGTGCGGAGGATGTCCCTGATCTGCTCGATCGAGTAGGCCGTGCTGGGGCAGTCCCTGCCGATTCCGGCGAAGATGGCGTCGGCCGTGGCGACGCCGCCGAGGCGGTCGATCTGGTCGCGGCAGCGGCGGCGCGCGGCGGCGACGGCGTCGGAGTCGAGCTGGCCGTCGCGGTACCATGTGCCCCCCGTGATCTCCGGCGACGGGTCGATTCGGGCGTCCATGTACATCTTCTCGGCGCGCTTGTGGACGCTGTTGACCACCTTGAGGACGCCCTTGGTGGCGGAGGTGAGCGACCGGAGGTGCCTGGAGAGGGTGTTCGGCTGCATCCGCGTCCTCGTGCGGATCTCCGTCTGCGTCATGCCCCTGTCGCCGCCGGAGAACACCAGCTTGTAGATCTCCCGCTCCGGCGGCGGGAACGCGTTGAGGATGCTGTCGGGGAGGATCGGGACCGGCGGTGGGCGTGGGCCCGGCGACGACGCCGGCGACGGAGACGCCGCCGCCGCGGTGGGTCTAGAGGGAGGGGCGAGCTTGGGCTTGGTTTCCGGTGGGGTATCCGACGCCTTCACCGGCGGCGGCGGGCGCTTCCGCGGCGGCATGGCTCGACGGCGGCGGCGGCGGAGGAATCGGGGGTTTTGGGGTTTCGCGGCGGCGGCGGCGCAGCTTGCTCTCTCTTATGGCCAGTGAATATGGGGGAAACTATATGGGCTTAATTTCATTTGGGCTCTAGGTTTAGCGAGTTGTGGAAATGAGGGTAGGGCGATTTAGGCAGGGGCGCCCGCAAAAATGCAAAGGGAGCGCGACGTTTTTGCAGGCAGGCCGTTTTCGTCCGGAGTTGGGGCGATTTATCGCCTAGAGGGGTCGCGTGCAAAATTCGCCGGCTTTCCGTGGAGAGCGGCCTCTTCTCGTCCGAAGTTTGGGCGATTTATACTCTGTAGGTGTAAAATTTTAAAACTAGGAGTTCAAATATGGAAGTTTATAATTTTTTTGGAAAATTTAAACTAGTTAAAATAGATTGTAACATGAATAATCAGAGATAAACTTAATAGATAGTGTGATGAGTGGAAATAAACGTTGAACAGTTGATTGACGATTGATATGAAATACAATAGGAAACATCAATGGAAAAAAACAGGACACGTATCGAACGCTTTATATGTTAGCGCTCGATCTAAAACTAACGTGCTTTAGGAGATGGAAAACACCGAGACATTTTCTTGTTACATGCTACCGAGTACATCGTGGGTATCTTCCCTTGCGCACCACCTCGAGTCCAGCAGCTTTTGCGCAGTGAATCCTTTCACGCTTCCTCTCCCTGTCTGCCTCACGTGCTTCTACTTCCTCTCGGTCCCACTGCTTCTTCTTGTTCCGACGCATCTCCTTCTGAATGGCACTTCGTCTGTCCTCCTGTTTCTTCTGCTCTTCCTCCTCACGCTGCAAACGCAGAAAACGTTGGTTGTTCTCGTAAACCTTGTTACAGATGTATCTCTAGTCCTCCTTACTCTGTTCCTTGTCAATCCACTGGTGGAAGTCGCACAAAACATGGGGGACTGTAATAGCCATGTTAGTATTTCGAATCAGTGGATGTGATTAGTTTGGAGGACAAGCAAAGACAATACCTTATCGTATCCCTGTCGGTGATCCTTTGGCGGGTCATACTCATAGTTTTGGCAGATGAAAATCCTTCTGCCGTAGATGTCAGAGTAGTCGTCCGACTTGACAATCCTACACAAGTCACCATAGAAGCACATAAGCATCTCCATGCCTTCAGGCATAGGAACATAAGACTTTCGTTTAGAGGGAGGATCGTCCCCTATAGAGGATGACATGGTTGCAGTGTGTTAGTCGAAGAAGAAGAAGAAGAAGAAGAAGAAGAAGAAGAAGTTGGCGTAAATGTGTGGGATATAACAGGTTTGGGTTTTAAATAGCAAGAAGGCAGGCGTGCATGGACCGGATTTAGTAGGAAAAAAGTTGCCTTGGATCCTCTTTCTAAGGGCGACAGGGTGAGAAATAATTGCATCGAAAGTAAAGTTGACAGCTTTCGGCGCGAGGTAGCCAGCTTTCGGCAGAATCTTGCAGAAGGTGTCGCCTCGTGAGTGCCAGGTCACTATCACAGCGGTACGCTTTCGGCGGATTACTGTAGGTAATGTCGCCGCATTATTGACATGTCGCTATCAGGGGCTGTGCTTTCGGCGGAATCCTACTGCAGCCATCGCCGCGTGAGTGTGTGGTCGCTTTCAGGACGTTGTGCATTTGGTGGATACACGTACGAACTGTAGGCGCGTGAGTGTCTGGTCGCTATCTCTTTTAGGACGGTGTGCTTTCGGTGCCTTCCTACAGCACCTGTAGGCCCGTGAGTGTGCGGTTACTATCAGCTGTCCGCATTCATTTAGCAAGTGCCAGCGCTAGAAGTACTATACAAAGACATCAACTGGTGGTACATTTGCATTCGTTGAGTAAGTGCTGGAGGAAACATTTTATACCCATCAGAAGTATACACGTCCTCCCTATTCTGTATCTGACAATCAAAATCAACAGAATGTGAAGGGCGTGTATACATGATGGGTATAAGATGTAATTCTCTTTAAAATAAGGCAGGGAAGCCACAACAAGGTAACCATCAGTTGAGATGAACTCGGTCGAATTGCGAATCGCAAGCCGGGTTCATTCGCAGGAGTTTTGTAAAACACACATGTGTCACAGAACTCCTGCCGCATGAATCTGAGTTGTGATTATGCAACGTTTATATAAGGCTGCGTGGATGCAGATATGAAATTCCACACCAGTAGTTCGAGCTAGATGAAACAATAGAGAACAATCTATGGCTGCTAGTAGCAATACGAGGGAGCATCCAGAGTGGCGAAGTGGTAGCAACTAAACCTATGCAAAATCGGGCTTTGTCGGGCTTCGGGCCGGGCTTTAGCCTACAAACCCGAGGCCCGAGCCCGGCCCAGGCCGGCAAATTTGCGAAAAACCAAAGCCCGAGCCTGACCTGACCCGACCCCCGGGCTTTCTTGGGTTTTTTCGGGCTTTTTCAAAAATATCGGGCTTTTTCGGGCTTCAATTTTCAGGCCCGAGCCTGGCCCGACGCATAACCGGGCTTGGGCTTTTTCGGGCCGGGCCAGGCTCAAGTTGAACAGGTTTAGTAGCAACTCATTAGCCCTGATGCCAAGATGGTGCGATCGACCGGTGTGTCTGTGTGGCGAACGTTGCCAGCTCATGACGTCTATGCAACAAAATACACGAGGGATGCGATTCTTCGAATGCCCAAATTATATATTGACGTCAGGTTAATGTAAAATTAAACTATGTTATTATCTAAGGTATTATCACTGTATAGCTTGAACCCATGAGCATGCTTACGCGTGTGTTTTCATGAACAAGGACTTCACAGGCTAGCAGTTGTGCTGATTCGGATAGTTTGATGTGCTATTTGAGTTTATTTGTGAGTGAAATTCAAAATAGAACAGATCATTTCCAACGGTATAAAGGACATCTACCATGTTATATGGGTAGGAGTACTTAGAGATGGTGTTCCCCCAGGAAAAACAATGTAAAACAGTGTTTTACACAGAAAAAGTGAGCCCTACTGCTTAAGTACAAGAAAAGGCGTATGATGTGAGTCATTGGCCTGTCCTTATTAACTAGGACCATTATGTATGATTTGAGTCGTTTTAAGGGTGCCCATCCCCTTGGTTTCCTGTTGGTATAAAATCATCAAGTGAATCTCCACTTGCATTTGTTCTCAGTGAATTGTGGTGTTTCTTTTCTTTTCGGATCTGAACAACACTGTTGTCACTAGGGAACTGAATGAATTTGGGCTCTATAGGTTAACATTGCTACAATGTGCTTTTGTGTGGTCGATGTAGGTGATATTTTTATTTTGACAAGATGGTACCTGGTACTATTTAATATCTTGGGTGCCTCAAATTTCAGTTGTTTGCTGATTACATTGTGTTTTCTTCAGATGTCCATTGCCTATTTAAATGTCTGATGACTTATGGATTTTACTAAATTTCTAATATGATTAAATGGTTATTGTTCCCGATCATACTTATGCTTAGTGAAGACAGATATTATTATCAGATGCTACCCGAACAACCCCTGAAGAAGCTTGGATCCCTTTTTTTGTTTAAAAATCAACAAACCATATCATTGTTCCTAAGGTGTCGCTATAGCGGTAAGGCGAGCCAGAGCACCATGCCGTCGGCATCGCCTTACCAGGCCTGTCTAAGGCGTCCAGGACTCTGGAGGCATATTCGGTGATGTTTATTTTAATCCATGTCTGTCTCATGATTATGTATAGTTACCTCTTACTATCATGCCTTGTCTATGTTCATCATCATTCATCAGGTATTGCCTGGTTGTCTCCAATTGTCAGGTTACATGTCTTTATTCTTTTGTTCTTGAGTATTCTTTTGTACGTTTGGACTGACTTCTTTTGTAGCCTTTGCCTTTAAAAAATAATTTCCTTTCTTTAATGAGACATATCGTTTATACTGACTTCTTTTGTGGTGTTTTATATATGCATATACCCCTGTCTGCTGCAACTTCTGTTGTTGATGGGTTTAAAACCTATATACATCAAAAGTTTAAAGCCTTTGGAGATTACATACAAATTCAATGATTTTGTAATATGCAAGCAGAATTGCTAGGTGTTATTGGTCAGGAACATGAAGTTCATATCATTTTAGAAAGTACATGTATTTATTCAGCTGTGTATTTATGTAACTAGCAACTGGTAAAACCACAGCCATTTTATGGCGTTTTGAAGTTCAGCCTTCAGAGATTTGGACCATCTTGTTTCTGAAGATTCTGCTTTTTTGAATAAAAATTACCATTCTTGATCACTAGCACATTTGGAAGTTTGCAGTCATAAATGTTAGTACTTCACGTAATGTTTAGAAAGTTGTTCAGTTAAGCTTTATGTATTACACCCCATAACCAGTTTAAATGCATGAACTTTTTAGTGAACGGACTGTAAATGTAAGAATATCACTAGCAAAATTCCAAGAAAAAAACACACCTTCATTAAGGCCCTTTTTATATTTGTCTTTCAAGTTAACTGTTAATTTTTTATTAAAAAAATACATTTGCTTCTACTGATTTTTTTGTTTGCAGATGGTGAAATAGGTTTTTATAACGAAAATATGCTTGCCGTTCTACACAAGTAGTCATATCACTGAAATGTCCCATTTCAAATTGGAGGCTTATATACCAGTTGCAGCTGCTTACAGATATTGTTTGTTCCAAAGCTCTTAGATAGTCATCAGCAAGGATAGTTCCTTTTCCTTGTGTTTTTTCTCCAACCACCCACTTGGTTCTCGCTGAAGTTTCAAATGGCTTGGATTTATGTGCTAATATGGCATATATTCTCTATTTACTAGTACTATTTATTTTCACTCCTTTCCCTTTCACCTTTCTCTATAGCTATGTGTTTCTGTTTATTTCTTTAAGCCATCCAGGCCTTCTGCAAAACTCTCTTTTGTGGACTTACTATGATTTCCATCGTTATATATCTTCGTATAGATTTTTTGTGCCTTCCTGGATTAACTAGCTGTTAGCTCAGAGTAACAAAATATTTCCGGATGAAATTAGAGATGGCATGGTATAACCCACCAAGAAGTAATAGCAGGATAAGTACGGCTCTTTTCTACTGATTGAGCTGAATTAAAAATGAAAAACGTCTCCCAAGTTAGCTCTCCCTTTTTCCATCTAGGAACAACCGATTTATATCTTGTGATGCTTCCATAAGTCTGGTTTTAAAAATAAGGTATGCCTAATTCATTCATTTGACATCAATTCCGGTTCTAGCTGTCCATCCTGACAGATTAGATTGATTTTCCATGTGAGCAGGGAAGAAAAATAAGGAGTATATTTCTACTCTGTACCTGTAATGTGACACATTCCTACAATCATGTCTTCATATACTGTTTTATTCTTTGTTAGAATATACACACTGATCAAGGAATAACCCTACTGCAATGCAACATAGGATGACCATTACCTACGCTTGCTTCTTTTTTCCATTCAGTGGAATGAATATGAGCATTCCATGCAATCATTCACCTTTTTCCGAGCTTTCAAAAGTCAAGAACACAAGAATTGTACATATCGACGCTTGCCATTTTTTGTTTACATGTCAAAGCAAAAAATATAATGAAAGAAATCGACCTACAATGAACATAGGGAAGAAAAATCGATGCTTGCTAGCTGCTGTTGTTTGCCATGCATCTCCTTTGGCCAGCACTATCTCTATCTGCACATCATATGAGCATTCTTGATGTTAACATCTCTTCTTCTAATTATTAAATAGATGATACATGTCAAAGGTTCATTCATCTGCTCTTATACGGTTATTTATTCACCAATATGCAAATGTACATGGTTGTACCTCGTCACCTTGTCTGAATTGGAAAATTCTTCATATCTATCTGAACATTTAGGAAACTTCTAAAGATGATTATATTTTGCAACGGGCTTTTTATACAGGGGGCGAGCCATGGGCACACCCCATCATCTTGGTAACTTCAGTGGTTGGCTGGTTGTTGTGTTGTGGCTCTTTCCCAAGGGAAAAATGTCCTTTGTGGCAGCAAAAGGTGAAACAAATGATTTTGAAAAGGGTAGAAAGGTAGCAGTGATATATTCCTTTCTTTGTTTTTCCCAAATTGATTAGTCAGTATCTTCTTGATTTCAGGCTCAAATGAAAAATATGCTCAGGTGGAGAGTACCAATGCAGTAGGTTGGACATCCATCCACAGTTCAATCATTGATTGTGCAATTTGATCATTCCTTCAAATTAATCAATTTTTTCTAGAACTGATGTGTGCATTAGTTCTCAGATACAATCCAGTTTACCCAAAATCAGAGAGACCAAAAAATATTTCATGAAGGTTGGTTTCTTATGGAAGTGTGTTTTGTTTTCGTTGGTCGAGCTATATCTATAACTTGCACACATGCATCACACGTCTTCTCAGCAACTACAGGAAGACAACAACAGCACTAACAAAACCTGAAGCGACAAACACAACAGGTAACACTACCAAGTACTGGTAATAGTAACTCAAACCCATCTTTGGAATTCATCTTCTGTTGTGGAGATTAATTCATGAGGCATTTACCCCTGTAATGTTGAAACTATAAATCTGACATGCCTCTACCGATGCACTTTTTTTTTTTGGATAATGGACATCTCCGGCCTCTACCTTTAGCCACGCAGCCAACAAATTCAGACTCTAAAGTAAAATAAAAAAAGTATGAGGGTATGGGACAAATCCCCCATCTCCCTCTCCTCCTGATGAATACCGATGCACTTATGTAAACAAAAACTATAAATGTTCACTGCGAATTAGTTAGAATATATTAATATGTTTTACAGAATGGAATTGGAAAGCAGTTCTGAGAGGGCAAGTGAAGACTGTATTTTGTGTTGGCCTTTCTACTCTTTTTACCAGATATAATGAATTAGTTAGATGAGATGTACACAATAAACCTGGAGAAGAATTTTGTGTTGGTGTTCTAACGCAACCTTGCTATTCTGTTCTCTAGATCAAACTGGGAACATTTTTTTTTTTCTGAAATGATCCCAAGTGGAAAGATCAGATAGCAATTCTCCTTTAAATGATTAACTTGTAATTTTCTTTGCTTCTTTCAATACAATTTTTGTTTACTTATGTATGCTTCTCATACTATAATTATTTATTTCCTCCAGGACAACAGAAAAAGGAATATTCAGGGTTCCACTGCATCCATCTTGCTCATCTGGTGCACATAAGCACTTTATATCCTTCACTTTGATACTGACCATGTAGTCCAATATTAAAGAAGCTAGAGGTAAAAATAACTGACCTTTGTATTTTTTTTTCTCTCTGATAAGTATCAGGCTCCTGATTATAGATCATTTTGGCCAGGTTCTTAGATGAGAGTTGAATATAATTGTTGTTCAGTTAGTAGCCTATACATAAAAGAAAAATCATGTTTTTGGTGTATCACAGGAAAGTTGAAAGCATTTTTTTAGATGGTCTATATTAACCTCCATATATCATCATTGACCTGTAATTTGATGCCTCCTTTTATATTCAATCAAATTTTGCATGCTTTTGTTTGGTCCTTTTGCCAATCCATTTGTTGTGATGTATTTTTTTTATAGTTATGTACAGTATGTATAGATCAATGAAACGACTTTACGAGATAATATGAGATATTGGATGTGTTCCTTCAGAAATATTGGACTTGCTCCAATCCGAGGTTAAGGATAATCTTTGCTCATGTACATGCCATAAAGGACCAAGTTGAAGTCTTATTCAGGGTAATGTCCAAGGGTATCATCGGTGCTTGTGATGAAGTGTCGTAAGTTTGATCGAAACAAAAGTAGATCGAGCTTCGATTCGAGGTGTGATGTCCTGTTATGATTTTTGTAGTTGACAAGTGGCGCGCATTGTATGGGTACATACAGTTAATTTTTGGAGGCAGTTGCACCTCTATAAATGAAGTTGCAAGTTGCTTTTCTTAGTAAACCTTTAATAATTATTTTATGTTTGTTCTAATCAATAGTGTAACACTAAGCTTACACTTAATGTGTAGTAATACATTTAAACAATAATCCATAATACGGAAACCCGTATGCAGGCGCGCAAGGGCGCGCCCCATCATCTATGTAAACTAGCTCGTGGGTTGCTACGGAAGAAAAATTCTAAATCAAAAGTTAATGGTAAAAATGCCCTCAATCTGGCAATGATTTTAAGTTATTGGTACATACATAGGCAAAGACTTCGCAAACAGGGTCTCCTGACCAAAACTTTACGTTCGTACACTATAAAAAACACATCAATACCGCAATATCAGTACCGGGTTTTTAAACCCACACAAATAGAGATGAAGATCCGAAAGAGAAAACCCCACACTACTATACAAATTGACACTAATATTATCAGTCCCGATTAATATAAATAGCCCAGGTTAGTGCGGCTGATTTTTTAAAAAAGAAACAACACTAATATTACCGGTACTGAATAATATAAAAAACCGGACCTATGATTCTATTTTTTTAATTGGCATTAATTCTATAAAAAACAGGTAGAGTTGCATTCTCACCCCCCGAGATGCTCGCATCTCTCTTGCAACTCCCCCTCTCCTCCCTCTCTCCATCGCTGGCCCAGCGACGATGTGCAAAGGCGGTGGCTGCGGCAAGCCTGGCAGGCAACCGTGCCGTGACGAGCTAGCGGGCGAGCGGCCGGCGTTGGGAAAGGCGGATCCACCGCCCGTGCGCTTGGAATCCAGCGCGGCTCGGAGTGTCGACAGTGTTTTGCATAGCTGGGAGCCTGAGAGTGGATAAATATGATCTAATTTATCATTGTGATGACCTCACCATCATCTAGCACTGGATAACAGCTAGACATGATGATATCACGATCGACGGAAGATTAGAAGAGACCATGACCACTGGTCGACGGTCACCCCAACGGTGACCATTGCACTGGCCAGTAATTAACAGTTTAGTTAGGCTTGGAGGCATACTACATATCTATTGTTGTCTGTTACTGATTAGTAAAAAAATCTAGGGAATGTGCCATAGAAGACGCCGCACACTGTCGAAAAAAAGTTCTATGAGCGCCAATGCCATGAAATATACATGCCCAGTTTCTCAGATTATACCACGAAACAAACACAAATCTTAGCATTTTGTACCTTCAAAAGCGCCTGTATTAGGGAAAACTGATTAAGTTGCATTGCTAACCTCAATTCTAGGGAAAGGGGTGGCCGGGGCGGCGGCCCATACACACGCAGCAACACGGCGGAAATCGACAAATTTCAGTGGAACGGTGGAAATAGTTGGCTGTTCAATGCGGTCCTCCTGGTACACGACCTTGCTTACGTCCAGCAAAGCAAATATCAGTAGCTGGCTTTATTATTCCTAGCAAAGAAATATTAATCTTTTGCATGCAGTACATGATATTACAAAGAATCTAATCTCAAATTCTCAATCACTTACTTCACTTGTTGAATATTTGGGATTGTCATCGTCTAAATTGAACCGGTGATCAGAGGAATGTCTCGGTCCTTTATGGCATGGATGGAGAAATTTGAAGCATGCGCAGTGTTAAATGCGATCGATTTAAGGCAGCTCCTACTACGATGATCTTCGCTGACGCGCTGATGCGGAGTTCCTGCATGAGTCCACGTCGCCGCCTGCCCCATCGTCCAACCTCCGTTTTCTATGCATGCTGGAACCACGGGGTGAGCGATTCAAGTGAATCTGTTTCCCTAGTCTACGGAGGATTAGAAGGTCACGCGCGTGAAAATTGCTAGCCTTCGATACCGATCGAAACGGAGATCGGTATATAGTTGAGATCGATTTTGACGTACTCCATATCATGGAAGTGTCCGGCTCGAGAACGGAGAGCAGTCCGATGCGAAAATGGGGGCGACGGACATGGACGGAAATTTTGCTCGAACTCTCGCTAGGCAAGCGCGGGCAGGCACTGACGTATACGATGACGCAACGACGGACGACGTGAGGAGGTGACGAATTGGAAACATCTCTAATGTTTATAATAGGTATAGATATAAATATAGATATAGATAGATAATCAGGTGGCGCGCCCCAGCATCTAGTGAACTATCAACCTTGACGCCGAGGGCTTAACATTTATACACATGAGAAGCTGCACTTCCATACACCAGATATCTAATGATTGTAAACATAATTCAAATCGACCATAACTGTTCCTGCAGCTGTACTTTGTAGCATGAATAGAAATTTAGCTTAGAACACATGGCAAACACTTGTTGGACCCAAGTCAACCCCTTTTGCAGTTGGACATGAGGCCAGAGGGCAGTGCTCTCCTGCTGTGCCCCACCAGTCGATGCTTCGATTCTCCATGGATAGTGAGAAGTACACCAGCACCGCCATGAAAGCCACGCCAGCGTCTAGTGCGGCGGAGAGAATGTAGTTGTACCTCTCCCACCACTTCTTCCGGTACCGGAACACGAAGAAGTTGAAGATGGTGCTGGTAAGCAGCCAAGAGTTGTAATTCACGGATGTTGCTGGTGGCATCGAGGCTGTTGCACCGATGAGTACTGGCAAGTTAATCAGTGTTATCCATTTCTTGTTGGGGAACATCTTGTGGAATATGTACACAATGACTGGGCCAGCTGCGCCGACGAGGAAGAACCAGTTGAGTGCGCCGTAGTTGCCTTCTGGTCCAAAGATGCGGAGTGGCCCGACAAGGCCCCAGATGACTGATGCATCAAAGGAGACACGGTCATTAGCGCATGTCCATGGGCTGTCAGCTGGGAGTGAGTCCTGACAAATGTCCTTGACTGAGCCAAGCAGCCACCATGCCACCCCAAGGTTGACCGTGCCAGCAACAATTGTGCCGATGAACTGAGTAAGAATACCCTAGGGTTAGTAAAATTGATATCATGCATGGTAACATGGTATCTGCTAGTCCTTATGAGCGGGTTCAGAAGTTATGTTTACCTGAACAAGGAACATGGATTTGGGGGGGATCTTCATATAGTGGCCAAGCTTGAAATCTGAGAGGAAGGCAATAGCCTGAGACATGCTCATTGAGCCATACACCTTGAAACAGACATTGGCGATGGGATAACCAGGCATTATCAACCCGATTGCATACTCAGTGATGACATTCAGACCAGGTGTCTGTAGAACACATTTTAGATCCTTGTTAGCCACTGTTACTTAAGCCATTTAAAATGCATTGTCAGTTCTGTTGTTCCAGTGAAATGCATATCGGATCGGACATTCTAATATAGCATACCTGGTTAGTTGTCGCAGTAATGATGCTGATAGGAAGGGTGAAGATGAAGGCCATGCCACAGGCAAAGAGGAGTCCCCACCATGGAAGCTGGACCTGGTGCTTCAGGACAGTGCAGAGGATAAGGGCTACTGTAATGGAAAGTGCCATCAGTGAGTAGAACCACCATCCTGGTATGTCATCATACTTCTTCATCAGCCTAGTGTGGACATCTGGCTTCTCCGTCTGCGAAGCTCGGAAACGGTGGTAAATTTCCCTGCACATTTGTGTATCCGAGTCAGACATGGAAGATGTACATACGACATGATTGTTTTTTATTCATATACTAATCTGCGATGTCTTACTTTCCATAGAAGAGGCCGACGTGGGTGATAGTGGAGGCAATGGTGGCAAAGCTAAGTCCATAAGCAAGCGCGAAGAACACACTGAGGTTGATCCTGCCATGCTGATTATACGCATCCACGTCAAGCTGGAACTTGTCGTTCACGATGGTTGTGATATCATAGGCCGTGCCATTGGACATGAACAGGTGCGAGGAGAATATTGGGAATGTCTTGGCGTTGTAGAGGTCAAGCCCCCAGTAAGCTATTGGGATGAGCACGTAGAGGAAGAGCACGAAGCCGATAAAGATGTTGGCGGTGGCAAAGAAGGGTGAGATGAGCGGGCTGAAGAGGAAGGAGGAGATAGCCGACCAGTCGAGCGTGAAGGCGCCAAGGCCCAGGCCCTTCATGCCAGATCCCAGCTGCTGCGCCGTTACGGACTTGGAGAAGACCCAGCACACCCATGAGATGGACGTCAGCGCTGGGAAGAGGTAACCTGGTACGACGTACCATGCAAAACTACAGATGAGAGCCACCAGGAAAAACTTGGAGCGGGATATCCGCTGTGACCCGTTCGGCAACTCGTCCTTCTCGTGCAGTGCCCTGGTACAAACATTGAGATGTGTCAGTATGAAGTATCTTCTACATCTGAGATACATGTAATAGAATATGAAATGTTAAGGCTATTTGTAGTCTTAGTTATGACAATATGTATTGTGTCAAAAAAGGTTATGACCATATGTAAGAATTCCGGTGTTCTATCAAGCTGCATGACTCATCGATCACCACTGGCACTGGAGTATATGGCTTCACACCACACACGACGATGAAACGCAAGGGCGCATGTAGTGCAGCAACGGCGTCTTTTGCGGGGCAACTTGCGCATGGAGCCGGGAGCCCCTGGACCACGACGGCTACGGCTGCTGTACGGTACCGCGCCCATTCCAGCAATTGGCAGTTGGCCGCACGCTCGCTCACACACCTACACGGCCACGCAATTTTTCAAACACCCAAGTCTCCCAACCCATCTCGTCTCCCAGCCTCCCAGGACTTTCGGCTGTACAGCCGTGCAAGTTAGGCGTCGCGCGCGCAGCCGCCGGTGCCTAGTTCGATCGCTGGCTCATCTGCAAGGGAAACTGTAGCCAAACCGATCGCTCAGCCGTTTCTGCCTAGCGCTGACGAAGAAAACGACGGCTCGTCCATCAACCATGCATCGCACTGTCCATTTCGCTTACTACATTTCAGTGGACTTTTGACTCTTGTCCAGTCTGGTGCGGAAGTATCGCATGGCTCCAAAGGGACTGCGTTTTCTGAACAGCTACTGCGGTTTGTTTTCGTACGTGCCAACCTAATCATATTAGTTGACGAGATGAGGTGACAGCCATCATTGTATAGGCATTCAGCAAGAGCAACGTAATGGTAACGTAATCTCTACTAGTAATAGCTTAAATTACTGCGTGCAGCCAATGTGTCCTTCAGAAGCTACTGACTTAACTAGAAAAAAAAAAAAGACAAGCGGATTTGACGAGAAAAAGAATATTGCGATTAGCGAATGTTAGAGGCGAAATAGAAAGCAGGCAGGACAAGAGGCTGTCATGAGTCTACTAGAGGTTACTTTGGAATCTCTGATGACATCTAGGGATTTTTATTCAGCTTAGGTGAGCCTAACCAGTGCAAAGCACCTCTGCAATATCAAAAAAATAGGTCGGCTGGATTCAGAGAAGCCATCTGGTGTGTTGCAGTTGAGGCCTTGATTAGTTGGCAAAATCTTTTTGCGAAAACATCACATCAAACGTTTCATCGGATGTCGGAAGAGATTTTTGGATACGAATGAAAAAACTAATTCTATGGCTAGCTTGGAAACAGCGAGACTAATCTTTTGACCCTAATTAAATCGTCGTTAGCACATGCGAGTTACTGTAATACTTATGGCTAATTATGGTCTAATTAGGCTTAAAAGATTTGTCTCGTCGTTTACAGTCAAACTGTATAATTAATTATTTTTTAACTATATTCAATACTCCATTTATGTGTCTAAAGATTCGATGTGATGTTTTTAGGAAAACTTTTTGGGAGCTAAACAGAGCCTGAGTTACTGGTGGATCTCTGGACAAGAAACTTTTTTTTAGATGGATAGATAAGGAACATATATAAAAATACTGTAGTTCACATGTGGAATGGACCTCATAGTGAGTAAAAAGCCCCTCTTTCCTGAAGGAAAAGATTAAAGCGTTGCCGTTGGTCTAATTCAGGGAACGTACCGTTATCCGATCTGCAATCAGTGAGAGTCTAAACAAAACCAGATGCCATCCTTATTCTAAACCGTGCGTGCACCACAATCTGATGTGATTAGTTTTTTTATTTGTGTCAAAAACACTTCCTGATATCTGATTAAACGTCTGATGTGATGTTTTCACGAAAAAATTTCGCAGACAAAACAAGGCCTCAGTCGGCTAGATAAACTCCTGCTAAAGCTGATAGGGAAATGCAACAGCGTGATTGTAGTGCTTTGCAGTGTGTGTTTTAAAACAAAACGTGTCATCGGTGCGTGCAAATACAGTATTCTGAATCCCCCCAAAGAATCCAACTTGCATTGGAGAATCAGGAGTATATCTTTCTCCTAGCACGCACAACCAGACAGCATAATAATTGGGGGGATTCCATCATCAGCTGCTTATCCATGCATAAATCCATTCCATCCGGTGGCTCCACTCCCACGTTCATGGTGGGGACTCCCACATCAGTGTCGATGACAAGAGAGAAAAAGAGACCATCTATCTAAACCGAAATGCCACTTCCTGCCTAGGTAGTCGATGCCCCAGCCCCAGATGCTTATGCTCTCCCTTTCTCCATTTCAATTTAATCGTCACCACTTTTGTATCTTAATGCTGGATCAGATCAGATTCTCAATCTGAACGGGCCAACACCTTGTAATCGTATAAAGAGCGTATGAAAATCGTCGACAAAAACAAAGAAGTTGGGTTTTCGGTTCTATAGCTGCCCATTTTTATTTTTTGTCAGGTCATGGCTTTCTCCATCGACTTTATCGAGATCTAAAGTGAAAAAAAAAAGTCACAAAAAATCGAAGCTGCACTACAGTGCTACTTCTAGGTGTTCGCAACGCAATGTTCGCCGGCCTCCAGAATTCCAACCAAAATCGAAACTGAAGCAGCGTAAGGCAAAAAGAAACGTAATCGTAAAACCTACAGTTTCTTGTTTTTTTTTAAAAAAAAGTTAAAGAGGAGGATGAGAAATGAAGTAGAGCAAGAGCAGAATTGCGGAATCAGTGAAGGTGAAGATACTGACCGGAAGAGCGAGACCTGGACGAGCGTGCTGGGCCACCACATGTGCGCTGGTTCCACCACGTACTTGCGCATCAGCCCCGCCCATCCGTACCCAAGCACCTAAACCAACAAATTCATCATGCAATTATATAATCGCAAGCCGAACGAACGAATCAACCTGCAAAATGGACAGAGACCCATTAAGTACGTACTATACCTGGGTGGTGATGACGAGGAGCCAGGCGGCGATGAAGGAGATGGAGCGCTTGTAGAACGCGCGGATGATGTCGACGATCATGACGGCGTAGGCGTTGCCGTTGCCGAAGGCGTAGCCGGCGTTGGCGAAGATGGAGATGAGGACGTGCTCCTTCATGTTGAATGGGCCCGGGTTGAGGCTCCACTCGCCGCCGCCGAGGAAGACCGGGGCGCGGAACGCGCGGCGCGGGAGCACGCGGGCCAGGAAGTGGCCCATCGGCAGCGAGGCCACCTGCACTGTGATCTGCGTCACGATGAGGGGCTCGGTGCGGTAGGAGAAGAACTGGTTGAGGAAGCTCATGAGCACGCAGGAGAAGAGGCCGATGCTCCACATCCGGAACGTCCACACCGGGAGCGTCGGGTCGTCGTCGCCGGCCGGCACCGTAAGCCGGACCTCCTCGATCGGGGACGTCTCCTCCTCGCTGTCATCGCCGGCGCCGGCGACGCTGAGGCCGCGCTCGTCCGCCGTCGCCTCACCCATTGCGCGTGAGGCGGGTTAATGCCTGGCTCAGCCGCGGTGACCGCTCGCCTCTTTGCGCTCTGCACAGGACAGAGCGAGTGTAGGCAGCAGAGTGTTCAATTTCACTACGCCAGAAACAATCTTTGCAGCCGCAGGCCGAAGGGCGTTGCTAAGTATGGAACCCTCAAAACCCGCATGCAAACATTTATCTTTGTATGTGGACGTCTTTGCGGTCCACGTGCAAAGATCTTTGCTGGACGGCTTAAACGCTTTGTATGCGGGCTGCTATATGGCCCGTCTGTAATTTGCAGTATAAGTGTTTTGCTGCCCGACCCCCTTCTTCCTAAACGGCGTTTCTCTCTCTTCGAAAATTCAAAAATTAGGGGAAGGTTATTTTGTTTCTTTTACTTTTTATTTTGTTATTGATTTGAGCTATAATTATAGATCAATTTTGTGAGATGTTAGGAGACATGCACTACGCCAGATTGGGCCATTGCAGGAGGACGGCGGCCGCGTCCGCTCGGAATCGTCTGGGTTGACCGGCCGGATTACAGGCGACGCGGCGGCCCG
>CM002484.1:15620790-15634974 GCA_000325765.3 Leersia perrieri
GGGGGGGGGGGGGGTTATTGTGCATTAAGTATATACGATACACCTATGAAACCTCTACCAATCGTTGGAATGCTGCAAAGTGGATTTAGTTTTTGGTTTAACAAATCAATATCCCTAAAGTAACTATGAAGATTATGATAGTATTGTGCTTTTAACATATCACATTCAACTATTCAAGTTAGTAAATTTTGTCCCAACTGTCAGTGCCAACAGCAACTCTAAACCTAGATCTAATTTAGTTATATGATTTATAACACCACTAGCAAGGAGAGAATTTCCAGACATTAGAAGGCACTAGCATTGATAAAGAGGAGGAAACCGGACTACTCATCATTAAGTCGAAACAGTGCACCAGCCAAACAAATAACAAAGCACTACAGTCATACTCCTACATCACTACTTTGCACACACTCCATATTCTGCCAGCGGACAGGCAAGAAGCAGATAATCTAAACACGGCACTACAGCAGTACATGAGCATAATCTAAACACAGCACTACAGCAGTATATGAGCATAATCTGCCACATTAATCATGAGTCGGACTGTATTTTTAGTGAAAAACCTTGTCAAGATAATATCTAGTACCAAATCAACTAGTAGTAGTAGTAGTAGTAGTCAATTCTTTTCAGTGCAGAAGGTTCAATGACTATTGTTTTGTTTCCTTACAGCCTGAGATTCAGTACCAAATGAAAAAAAAAATCACCTGTTTAATTACAGTTGTAATATCATTTTATAGTGGGTCGGATAAAAAATGTTGATAATAGAAGGATGTACACGTTGTTAACATTTCAAATTGCATCAGAATGAACAATATTTGCACTCATGTGGCTGGTTTTGAACGAGAAATTAAACTGTTTATATACAGTTCCCCCAACGATTAAGTGCTGCACCCAATCTCAAGTATCCATTCATCAATAGGGAGCAAAAACGTGTGCGCACTGAACTGTGGTACAAGGATTCATTCTCGTTGACAGCGACACGAGTGCTCCATAGCGGACAAGCAAAACCATAGCTGCTCACAGCCACAATAAGTCGATTCTTTGTTGACCCATGTTCCAGAAAAATTCCATCCTCTGCCTGCTTTATGAAGCGTGCTGAATTAACTTTCCAATAATACTAAACTTCTATACTAAGCAAAATTTTCTACCTCTTACTACCCTCCCAATTCGCAAAACATTCCAAGAAGAGATAGCCAACAACATACTCAGCAACAGCTAACAAAACCGCTGCAATATTAATCAGTGAAACCATACGAAAACTCTCAATGAAAACTACAGGTGTTGCGATGCGGCGGGAGGGTGAAGTGAAGTGCGTTGACACTGAAGACATGTCTCACCTGTGTAGTTGAGTGCGCTGTAATTCTCGAGCAGCACCATCTCGCCATGGAAGTCGACGATCTCCTTGCGCACCCGCATCAGCTCCTCCTTCGACTCCCTCCCCGCCGCCCTCGCCACCCTGTCCTGCAGCTCCTGCTCCACCATCACAATCTCACAATCAAACTAAAAAAACTCGAAACAGTTTCGAATTAAACAAATGGGGGAATTGATCAGTAAGCCACACGCACCTTCTGGCGGATGATGTACTCCTCCTCTTTCTCGACGAAGAAGGAGTTGAACTTGTCGAGCTCGGCCTCCAGCAGCCGCATGAAGTCCGCCTCCTCCGGCGTCATCGCCGGCGCCGCCTCCTCGTCGCCGGCGCCGGCGACATCTGCGGCGACGCGGGCCCGCTTGGCCTGCCTCTCCTCCCCACCTCCACCCCCACCGCCACCAATCAGCTTGAGCCGCTTCTTGAGATCCTTGTACGACAAGAACTTGTCCCTCCACTCCGGCAGCGTCTCCACGATCTGGTTACTCAGGCTCTTCCCAAACTTCATCCTAATACTTCTACCTCACAATTACTACTTCCCCCCAAGAAACAAGAAGAAAAACCTCGCCTTTGCTGCGCTTCGGTCGCCAAGAACCGATCTTTGCGGATGAAATAGGGGGAGGAGGGGAAAGGGAAGGGGGTGGAAGGGAAGAAGAAGGCGGAGGAGGAGGATATGCGGGGAGAAGAAGGGGACGAGAGGAATATTCGCGAGGGGAGGATATAATTGTTGTGCTCCGTTCGCTTTCGCTTTTCGGTGTTCAGAAGTGGGAATTTTGGGGATGGAAAATGGTATGGGCACATTGAGGGTTTACACGGCCGCGATGTGGTCCAGTGTGGCTAATTCCTTTGTAATTGTCGCGCAGTACTGCTGAAAACGGCTGAAAGGGTTTGTTTGGATGGGTTACTGAGGTGTAGGAGGTGGTTTGAAATGCAGGAATTATGTACATGTTCTGATGAAAATGCAAGTGCGACCATCAATTGGAGGTTGGTTGATATAAATAATTTGTAAAACTTTTGATAAAAGATAGGACAAAATGTTAGTAAGGGCCAATTTGGTTTGAGGCCTAAATTTGGCTTGCCAATATTTGGGAGCTTGAATAGGAGTTGGATATGTTTGGATTGAAACCAATTTTCGGCATGCCTACAAAATATAGGCCATTTTAACAGTAAATCAGTCCAAACACATGGTGACCTTACCAAAATTTGGCATGCCAAATTTTGGTAAGGCCAATATTGGCCACAAACCAAACCTACCCTAAAACCTTGGGCAGAGCAGGTGGAGGGTGATAATCAAAACAAAACCATAGTCAAAAGTAAAGCAGAATGTATGGACCATATGAACTTTTAACAAGATCTAGTAAATTATTTTTTAGATTTTGCTGCTATTATCTAAACTTGAAAATTTTTATACTCTCTACGTTGATTTTTTTTTTGACCATGCAACAAAATGCAATGTACTAACAAAATGGATATGTAGGGTGGGTACAACACAAAATTAATCTTTTTCTCCAAATATTTTACTATGTTACCAACTACTCCTAGCTAACCTCTTAATTTGCTGTCCCTGTTTAACAATGTTCGATGGAATCGGATAGCTTAGCCTTGACAAAGAAAAATAGTAGCCAGTTGAAGCTCGGAAACCATATGCTCAAGAGCTCAACTATACTTGTTTAGCCCGTGCAGAGATATCCAGTAGAATATTTGTATAATCAATCGTCTTGCAGACTTATAGTTTATAGTTTGATGCCGTATGTTTACATATAGTATAAATTGTTAAAGTATTATTCATGAAGCGAATTTACTTTGGTTGATATATACATCTATATGCAAATGCCTAATCATGGCAAAAGGGACTTTGGGTTATCACATTATACCGTTAAGTTAAGGAATGAGTGACTCTTACACTAATTAAAATTGCCGACCCCTAATATTACATACAAATGTTATTTGACTTTCTCGTAAATATCTAACTAAACATTGACAAATGTTTTCATTTGTTTGGTCTGAAAAGGATTTGTTCAACAACTATATCTTGCGTAGTACTACCTTTATTTTATCATTATATATTATCTATATGTAGTATACCAAGAGTCTTATTCAACCAATTCTATCTCAATACCCGTCATGCGATTCTTTTATTTTTAATCACTATCCGTGTGAAGTATAAACTTGTGAAGTAGAGATACGACTACGTTACTTGAGTATTATACTATAGAGGCACACAACTAACCCAACCCAAGGCATATACCCTCCATAGAAAATTCGCAACATGGGAAACACAACCTGCGCGTCGCAGAAGATCAGCAAGAAATCCCTCATGTTCTTCAGCCAAAGTACACGCCAAGCGGCCATGACCCTGCTGCAGCAATGGAAGATTCGGAGTATAATCCTTTGCTCGCGAGAGGAATATCCATCCGGATATGTCACAGATCCTCTGCGCGTCCCTGTCTCGCCCATAAAAGCCCCTGTCCTCTCTCACTCCTCTCTCTGCCACCTGGAAATTAAAAAGTTAACCCCTATTGCACCTCGAAATTATCTTCTCATATTCGCAGGATACACGAAACTTTCCACTCGAGCAAGTGATTACTCGATTTTTTATAGTTTATAATGATGTCATTTCGAAGTGACAAACACTAAAATGGGTTGTGTGGACTGTGGAGTACTTTGCAGAGTGAGCCACACTTGCATGCTGGAACAGTGATGTGTCTGTGAAGCATGGAATTGGATTCCTTGGAGAAAAAGATACTTGTTCTCTCACGAGTTCTAGTGTGTGGTGGCCACATGGCACTATGTGGTTGTCTTGTTATTTTAAAGAAGGTGAGGGTAGCTCTTTCAATTTTTATGGAAGAGACCAAGATTAGAAAAGACCCCAGCCACCAATAAATACTGAGGTTAGTTGAAGACACTGAAGTGTGACTGACTAGTGAGAAAAGTGTATGTCATGGTTGGTCAATCATGAAGTCCACCTCACATGACTCGGAGATATTATATTTATCTCTTGGCACAGGAAAAAGTACACATGACCATTCGTCAAACTTTTGTGGTCCTACGTCATATGTGGTCGTCCACTTTTGAATTGTTATTTGACAACTAGTTGTATGATATTGTATTTAAGTCTTTTTAAGGCATACTCATACTTAGCACACTAAAGCTATCGTATAGCTATGTTAAGAGTAAAATATTTAATTATGAATTTTATAAGTTTTTTAAAACGAATGTACCATATGAGAATTTCCTTACAGTGTGTAATTTTGCAAGCATCATGGCATGTGATAGTTTAATTACCACCCCTTTCACATATATTAGTGTTGTATACCTTACTTTTTATTTATTGTTGCGTAGGACTTTAGCCATTTTATACCAAAAATATAATGCATAAGGTAAATTCATAACACAATTAGGGTTCCTTTGGATCGGAGAAAATCCAAAGGAAAAACAAAGGATTCAAGATCTAAAGGATTTAGGTATTGTACCATTGTTTGGATTGCAGGAATTGGTCATTGGAGAAACTAAGGAAAAATTCCTATGTGAGTGATTCGAAGGAAAAAGCGTAGGAAAAAAAATCCAACCCATCTAAGCTCATTTTTGCTTTCTTTATTTTCAACAGCAGCATCCATCCACTTTACGGTGTCGATTTATCATTGGTGTGTTTATTATCCATCAGCATGCAAAGTTTTGTAGCAATGGTCCTAACATGTCTAAAAAATTCCTAAATTTTCCTACAGCCATCCAAACACTTGATAATCATATATTTTACAATCATCTGTTTCGCGCAAACGATCATACACTATTTCTAGGGGCTTTTTTATGTTCACACGTTTTTGTAATCCTTCGTTCCAAAGGATCCCTTAGGTTTGGGCAGCGACTTTCTAACATTCATATTAGTTTTATCACACACACATCTAGTTATGTCTCCAAAAAAATGCACGCTCAGTGAAAAAAAATTATCTAAGCGCTCTTTTGAAGATCTTGAAATTTTGGGGACAGTTAAAATAAATAAATATGTATGATGTTATAACTTGTGAATTTTCCACAAGAATTAGAAATACATGAATTTCTAGAATGGTCATATGGATGTCACACCGAATATACATGAATATTTTTTAAGACACATAAGAAGAGTTTATTTCCTCTAAGAGTCCTATGTAGAAACAGTCTCACTCCGTAGGATTTTCATTGCATTCTTCAAGATTCCTTCTTCTGCAGGGACTCCATAGGATCATAAGATTTAAATCATTCAAAATTACTTCACTTGTTATTAGTTGAATCAACTTTTAAATATTTTTTCTACTTTGGTTGAATAGTCCTGTAAGAATAATATTAACATTACTTGTTTTTTTGTCTATAGTATGAGAAGGCATTGTGAAAGAAAACCCACTAAATATGATTGAGATATATACTTAATGAATTCTGAGAAGATATGAAAGACAAACAAGCTAACCGGTTCCCTCTGATTTTATTTATTTGATGTTGGTTAGCTCAAATCTAAATACAACCAGAGGGAATACTTAGCTAAGCCGACTCCAACCGGACCAACCAGCCGTCTGCCCCCGGGCTAAAAGATGGAAATTAAACCAAGCCCAGTCCAAATCTGCTCCACAAAGGATCACTCCGAAAAAGGCCGCTAGCTTCCCGATCATCTCTCCCTCTCTCTCTCTGACGCGACACCGTCCTCCTCATATGAACTTCTGAAACTCTGGAGTTTTTTTTAAAAAAAGAAACAGCACAGGATAGTATATACTGCGAGTTTGATGTAATGAACTTCTTTTTAAAACTCTGAACTGTCCAAGCAACATCCTCATGCAGGAGAGTCCAGAGATCTAAACCCAAGCAACATCACTAACTCTCCTGCCTCATGGCGCGAAAAATACGTCAATGACCCGAATCTACGGAGAGCACCTCCTCGCATATTCTCCTCACCGTCTCAACTCTCATGTACGCAATCACGCAGATGCGCGTCGGTGTGCAAGCCAGCCACTCTGTCCAGCTCTGCTTGTACTCCTAGTAGCTAGCAGCAGCAACAGCAGTATTAAACAGTTGCAGTTGCAGGCGTATTTTCAATGAAACTATTTTTGATGGAAAATGCTTAAATACTAGTACATGCCTAGATGATAGCATTGTTTTGCAGCGGAAGAATGCAGGCACGTATTTCTGCAGAGAATAGAAAAGTTACATCAGTTTGAGGAGCAGAAACTTGCTTGGGTTTAGAAAAGAAAAGGATAGGTCAGGAAGATATATAACTGGAGGATATGATTTTCAATGCAACTGCAGCTGGAACATTGATCTGCAGATGGCATCAAAATGGCATATCCTAATGATCTCCTCGATTGTTTTCGACCAAGAGCATCATGCTATTCCTATATGTGTGCAGTCCTTGTTAATTTATTGCCTACCCATACTTAAATTGTGCTATAGAAAACAATGTGTCTTGTGACCATGCAATGTGGATTTTTAATTATGAATTATAAACCATATGGCAGTTAAGCTAACCTTTGTTTTTAGAATTGAGGATTGCAACGGCCGTCACATAGAACACATGGATTGGAAGCTTCTTTAGAATTCGCTATGGGTGGATGGGTTCTAAATATTGGAACCGTCCATACGAGTCATGATGAGAAAACACTAACATATTTTGTTGTTTTTCTTGAAATGAGCGCGTACAAGAAAGTATGGATCTCATATATTAATATATAAGAATAAAAATACAGAACCATAGCCTTGTAAGATTATAGTTCGGACAAGAACACCACCACACCACACGTTTACATCCCGAACCCTAGCAGAGACTAAAACAGGAAAAAAGACATCCGTAAGGTAATGAGACTTCAAGACGACGCTTTCAGCAAGGAAACGACGCAAAAAACACCGTCGCCGCCCATCCTCCTAGAATAAGGTTTTTACATATCATTAGAGAGAGACAAAAAAATACATCAATGTCCCAAGAGGAGAGCGGCACCCACAGGCGTCGCCGTTGATGGCTCGAAGGCAGGGCTTTCGCCCGTAAACCATCCTCCCATGTCAAAGACACCTATCAGGGTTGCTAACCACCAACTCCGAAACCTTCAATGCATAGCCACTGCTTCGACACCCTACTACTGACTGACCATCAAAAAGAAGCTGGACATCATACCTGCAGCGCCCACCTCACAACATCGTTATCGACTTTGCTACGACATGGCGACCCGCGGCATCCTCGGGATGCCAGGCCGCACCGCCGTCGCCTTGCCGCCCTCGCGCGCCACGCCAATGGCTCTAAAACCGCAACACCCTCGCCGATGCAGCGGACATCACCATGTACATCATCGGCGAGACCGGCCCATGAGCCAGCACATTGAACCCACCAAAGGATGTCGTCGGCAAGACCAGATCCCAAAGACAGGGAAAGTGGTCCGCAAAGCGACGCAGGGCCTCTTCGTGTGTGTCTCTCCGTACTGCTGTCTCTGTCAGGGGCCCTTGCCACCTAGCTTCCGCGCCACACCTCCACGGGCCATCTCGCCATGTCCGCTTGGGTTCCTGAACTCTAACCTCTAGATCTGGTAGGCCAACAGTCGCCCAAATTAGATTCGCCTTGGCCCTGCATCATCCCGCCGCCGGGTAGCACCAAACCTCCCTGTATCCAGCAGAGGGGAGCTGTTGTGCAGGTTAGTATAAAATTATTAGAATAGATGAATCAATATTTTACACATTACCAATTGAAAAACTAACTAGTATGACAACTGTAGGCCCATAGATAGATTGAGTTGAATGGTCATAAGGGTTAAAATGGTTAAGAAAATTATCGACCAACCATGCCTCGCTTCCTGACGATGATACCATTTCCAACCATTACCATTTTTAACTATATATAAAGTTCCCTTTTCTAATTTTTCTACATCATGCTGATGTCATCAATGTATAGAATAATTGATAAATACCGTCAATTAAAGGTTGACCAACACCATTTCCCTATATATAGATAATACCGTTTCGGACTATTTCCATGCCACAAGGTTTAATGGTATGTTTGGATTGTAGCCATTCTCAGCCTTACCAATATGGAATATTGTCAAGTAAGCTGCTTGGTTTCATCCCAAAATTTTGCCAAAGTTATTTAAACAAGGTATTTATTTAGCCTTCCCAAATATTAGCATATGGCCAAATTTGTTTACAACAAACGAAACTAACCGTGGGTGCTTTGCCATTACCTTTTGGTATGGTTGATTGAGGCATCAGTCCAAAAACAACCAAAATAACTTCCCTCGCCTCTCCAATATGCCAAACCATTTTTCTCGAACAAAAGAGAGTCTAAATTTCTTGCTGCTACTAACTCACGAAGGAAGGCCCACCTGAGTCTCGCCAACATCTATGCCAAATGTCCAATCACGAGTCCACAAGAAGGAGACCCAGCCCACCACAACTCCTCTCGTCTCTGATTCTCTCTCCGTGCTCCCGACCGCGGCCTCTCCGGCGATTCGACCGGAGCCCCTCGCCGGCGGCGGCAACGAGCTCCGGCGCCACGCGTGGCGGCCGCCGCGACCCGCGAGGTACGCCTCCCTCTTCAACCCTGGAAACCATTTGTGATGACCAGGCACCGGCCTTGCATGTCCGTGTCTGTATCGAGGGAGGGTATGGGGGTGGTTGCGCGACGAGGGGCTTCCGCGGCGCACAACCTTGCTCTAGGGTTTCCTCTTAGATTTTCCGCGCTGGATGGGTATCGACTATCGGCGCCGCGAGCCGCATCGATTTACATGGGGGGCTTCGATACGGAATGCGGAGAACTTCTCTCTGAAATGGGGTTGGGTGGGAATGCGGGGTTAAGGAATGGAAGGAGGTGCAGTTCGGTGCTTCGGTTTGCACCGGAGTGCAGTAGGGGATTTTTGCATTGGTTGATTGCTTCGAGCTGGGCAGGTGGGTGCTTGGATTGTGCAAACGCGATTGTTATTAGTATTATTTTCGGGTGATTGTTAATGGCAAATTTGAGTCCGCAGTTTTTCTGCCAAAAATTGTAGGGGCCTCTAGTTTTGACCAAGCTACTAGATATTTGTGGAATTGCGCACGAGTAGAATTGCTAGCTTTTGTTCTAAATTTTGTGACGTGAAAAAAAGATATAACTTCCAAAAATTGTAGAACAGTTCGCTGCCGAATAAAATGGAAGCAGAGCTGGTTATTTGTTACTATTCCAGCTTTCCTTAGCTCAATGTGCATTTGGCATGATGCAGGTTCTTATCGTACTTTATTGCTCTGGTTGAGGGGCGATTACTCTGCAATCTGAAAGACTTTCCTGCCAATATGTTTCAAGCAGGGAGGAACCCTTCCTTAGTACCAATGGGTGACATGGTAAGTACAAATATGTCCCGATTGATGTTGGTTTCAAGAGTATCCCTCTCATGTCCATTGTTGCTAAGAGAAAGCTAGCAGTATAAGGAGCAAAACCTTGATGACATTTTAATTGTTGATCAGAGCTAATGTACTGAGAGGCGTCAGCTTCCCACCTTATCCATATCACATGTGACTCGTAGGGAAGGTTTTGCACATGATCTTATACCTTCCCCATGAGTATGCATGGAAGCCATGTGACAGAAAACAATGGAAGATTATGTTCCTTCTGAAGATCTGATGCTAGATATCAGCTTACAAAGCATCTGTCAATAGTTCTTGACTGCTTGGGAAGGATTCTTCGTTTTAAAAATGCTCCAGAGTTCCTTGTCTCAGCAGAACTGCAGGATTAGAAAGACGTTTTTGTTCATACAGTTACAGCAAGCTGAGTGATCTTACCATCGTGAAACCTTCCAACATTCTGTATCAGTTTTGGATGGTGCTGATTGTAGATTGCTGATGGCCAAGGGGATTATTTCAGTGCCAGGCCATGCAACAGATTCGAGCAATTTCGCAGGTCCAGATTTTGATTTCAGCACCATTATTTTTGTCAGCTGGTTGACGAATTCTCGATAACATTGTAATATATGCTTGTGGGAACCCCTCCATGCATGGAACAAACAAGTCATACGAGCAGTCAGCCAGTCACCACTCTGGAGTCCTAGAAGAGGTGGATGCTTTGTGAGTAATAGCACTGTAAGCAGTAATGTTTGTGGGTTCCAGAATAAGAACTTATTCTGCATTTTACTTAGTGTTGCTAAAGCATACAAACTTGAAGAATCTTAGCTACTGTGTTGGAAATTTGCTTCCGTCCACAGTAAGTAGACAGTTTGAGAAGTACCACTGGAACTAAATACTTTCATCTGTTTCTACGAGATCATGAATCTTGAAAGTATGGCGGGTGACTAGGATATGCAATTCTCTTTGTTAATGTTGAAGACTGGAAGCTTTTTCAGAGAGAGCTTGCTGCAGAATCCACATTCATCTTTTGTAGCATGTTTCATATGAGAAATGTAAACTATCTGCCACATATTCCTTATCACCTAATGTCAACATACATGAGTCAAATACACATGGTATGACATGCATTTTACTCCGCTGTTCAATTTATATGAGATATAGTAGATCTGTATCATATAGCTTTAGATCTGTTGGTTTTGTGCTTACTTGTTAGCTCTAGAACATGCAATTAATTTTGGATCATATCTTATCATATTTGGGAGTGGTTAATGTTCTTTCAAAATAAAATGTCATGGTTTGTTGCAAATGGGAACTGGGACTAGCTCAGTTGGTGGGAGGTGTGGACCTACACTCCTTACCCAGGGTCCTCCTTAGCTTGAATATGGGTGTCTATTTGATATTTCCTCCTTTATTAAAAAAGTTGTAACTGTAAGTCCTCCTAGGCTTATTTAGTAGTTGGGTGTAAATTGTCTCACTTCAATTCCCTTGAGGTGGAACTATTGTTCTTTTTCCTGTGTGGCATGGAATAACTTACCTTCCTTCCTTAATATCTTTCTTTGCATTTCATAATACTTAAATGCTACATTTTTTTTCTTCAAAATTATCTGTTTTGCTACTTGCCAACCTGTTCTAAGCTGTTACCATTTGAGCGTTTGCTGGGAACAGCAATAATTATCTTGTTTGCACCATTCTGGCTAGATTTCTCCTTTTCTTCCCTTTAGTGAATTGCAATAATCTAGTTTTATTTTGACTTTCGCATTCAATTATGTGGGTTAAACATTCAAATTTACTGCCTGGATGTTCTTGGATATGTGCAGTTCTACACAACAAAACAATTATTTGTGTGGTACAGCTTGGTTATATTTGATCATCGGGCTGTTAGATTTTTTTCATAGAAACTTTACTTGAGAACTAATTGGGCTACATTTAAACTGAGGTTTACCTACAATATGCAGTTCACTTACTTTGCCATTTCTTCGTTTCTTCATCATCTGAAAGGAAATGCATATTGGTATTGCCTCTGTTCTGTCGTTTCCTTGAGGGTAAATCATGTGAGATCCATGTCTGCAACACACCTGGGTTTTGTCTTCATAATGTACAACTGAATCCTCACGGTTACTGATTGTCACATGGGTTTACACATTTGAATCTGTTAATGAAACTGTCCAGCAGATCATTGTGTCAGTATACTCGATGTCCAACTATTGAAGCACATGCATTAGTGACTGACATTATATTGGGGTCAACGACATGCGAATGAAATGATGACTACTTGGCCACAGGGTTATATATCTGAGAAACAACAAATTGCTGCAATGACTTAAATAGTAATATACTTAGTCTGGCTCTAAAGAGTTGCTCTGAATGAATATTTGAATTGTTTTAGTTGTCGCCTGGTAATACTAAACTTGAAAGAAGAAAACGAACTAGACTAGGAATACTTGTGTATATTACTACCTCCGTTTTATAACGTAAGGGTTTTTACTTTTTTTTACTTGCAACGTTTGATCATTTGTCTTATTAAAAAATTATGGAATTATCATTTATTTTGTTTGTGATTTAATCAAAAGTACTTTAAGCACAACTTATTATTTTTTATATTTGCACAAAAATTTTGAATAAAACAAATGGTCAAATGTTGCAAGCAAAAAAGTCAAAACCCTTACATCGTGAAACGGAGGGAGTATTACTGTTATAAAAAAATAGTTGTTGAAATATACTACAAAATCAAAATCTTGTAAAATGATAATGTTATCATAATATCTTGGCAATTTACCTACTGGTATTACTTCCATATTTTTAATCCAGCGTAGCAGCCAAAGTTGCTATAGTTTGTATGCACACATACCCTACGTTAGCATACATTCATAAAAAGGGGGAATAAATAAGACAGCTGTTCAATGTAGTGTAAGTTGTAAAAGACGACTATGTATATTTTTTATTATTGTGTAACTAATTGTTAAAAATTAACCTTTTATTAAAAAGTGAATAAGTGATTGCTAAATTAACCAAAGATAATCATTCTGAATGGATATAATGGATATAAGTGTGTCAAAATCTAACAGCTAGCTAGGACCACAATACCATGGTACTAGGACCTCCTCAGAGCCCATCTCCTAAATCTCATGCCCATTTCACTTGGCCCATTTGGCCTCATGCCCCCTTCTCTTGGCCTATTTGGCCCATTAAACAATAAACATGGACACATATATTCAGCTAACCCTAACCTAATTCCCCACCCTCTTCTGCTAGCTCCTACCCTCCCCATGGCGGCGGCGGCAGCAGTAGCTCGCAACCGAGCAGGCGACGTCGGCAGTTTGCGACGGAGCACGCGGTGGCGCGGTGGCTGTGGGGCGCAAGCGGCAGCGCACCCGGCGAAGCAGGCGGCGGCAGCTCGCGATTCAGTGGCGGTGGGGCGCAGCTGCCAGCCGGTGAGCGCAAGCGGCGGCAGCTCGCGAGCAGGTGACGGCGCACTGCCGTAGGCAACGGCACTCAGGGGCAGGCGGTGGCACACCGACGGCGCTTGGGCTCAAGCGATAGGGCAACGACAGCGCTCTTGCACAGGCAACACGACAGCTCAGGCATATGTGGATACCCAATGGGTATGCCCGTGCCCGTCGGGCATGGGCATGGGCATGGGATTTTGCCCGATAGCCGTCGCGGAGTGTGGGCCAGGCATGGGCACGTGGGTGTCTGGCCAGGCATGGATTCGCTCTACCCGTGCCCGACCCGGCCCATTGCCATCCATAGGTTTGTCATACATTTGGGTCGGAGCGATTGATCTTTGTTCTCTGTGATTGATCTTTGTTCTTTATCGTTTATATGTCTATCGTCCTATAACAAGTGGTATCAGAGCTTGTTTTCTGATTAGGGTTTTGCGATGGCGTCGATGAAGTATGATCTGCCGCTGCTAGACTACAAGACGAGGTTTAACTTGTGGCAAGTTAAGATGCGGGTTGTTCTAGCGCAATCTTTGGATCTTGATGAGGTGCTGGAAGGTTTCGGGAAAACCAGGAAGGACTGGACCTCTGAGGAAACACGGAAAGACCATAAGGCTTTATCAATGATTCAACTTCATCTGTCTAATGATATTTTGCAAGAAGTGTTGCAGGAAAAGACTGCTGCGGAACTCTAGCTTAAACTGGAATCGATCTGTATGTCTAAGGATCTAACCAGTAAGATGCATATGAAGATGAAGTTATTCATGCACAAACTGCAAGAGAACGGTTCGGTGTTGAACCACATATCGGTCTTTAAGGAGATCGTTGCTGACCTAGTGTCAATGGAGGTAAAGTTTGATGATAAAGATCTAGGTCTGCTTCTGTTATGCTCACTGCCTAGTTCGTATGCAAATTTTCGTGACACCATATTATTTAGCCATGATGAACTAACCCTAACGGAAGTTTATGTTGGGAATAGTCCCACATTGGAAGTTTAGGGGGAGTGACACCAACGTATAAGTGGGGGGAGTCCCTCACCTCATGAGCTAGCTTTTGGGGTAG
>CM002484.1:15635074-15649855 GCA_000325765.3 Leersia perrieri
ATAAGTTGTGGAATCCTGAAACTAAAAGGACTTTTATGAGCAGGAGTGTTGTTTTCAATGAATCTGTTATGTTTAATGACAGTTTGTCCACAGATGCAGTGCCAGATGTTCCTATTGAGCAACAACATGTCAGTGTGCAGGTGGAGCACGTGGATGATCAACCAACTAAAACTATGGATAATGATGTTCATGATATTGTTCAGCACTCACCCTCTGTCTTGCAGCCACAGGATCAGTCCATTGCACATACTAGGCCAAAGAGGAGTTGTGGATCACCGGTTCGCCTAATTGAGGAGTGTGATATGGTTTATTATGCTTTTAGTTGTGCTGAACAGGTGGAGAATACTCATGAACCAGCCACATATATTGAAGCTGTTGCCTCTGGTGATCGTGAGAGGTGGATCTCAGCTATGCAGGAGGAGATGCAGTCCCTGGAGAATAATGGCACATGGGAGATTATGCGCTTGTCTAAACAGAAGAAGACGGTTCGTTGCAAATGGATCTTCAAGAGAAAGGAGGGTTTGTCTCCAAGTGAGCCTCCAAGGTATAAGGCAAGGTTAGTCGCAAAAGGTTTTAGTCAGATCCCTGGTGTTGATTATAATGATGTGTTCTCTCTAGTGGTAAAGCATAGTTCGATCCGTACTTTCTTTAGTATTGTTGCTATGCATGATCTTGAGCTTGAGCAGTTAGACGTGAAAACGGCATTCTTGCATGGAGAGCTTGAGGAGGAGATATACATGGACCAGCCAGAAGGGTTCATAGTGCCTGGTAAGAAGGATTATGTTTGCAAGTTGAAAAGAAATAATCTCCTCGTCAATGGTATAAAAGGTTTGATTCATTTATGTTGTCACATGGCTTCAAGAGGTCTGAATTTGATAGCTGTGTGTACATTAAATTTGTTAATGAATCACCTATATACTTGCTATTATATGTTAATGATATGTTGATTGCTGCCAAGAGTAAGGGAGAAATCACTACTTTGAAGAAATTGTTGAGTAGTGAGTTTGACATGAAGGACATTGGTGCTGCTAAGAAGATACTAGGTATGGAAATTAGTCAGCAAAGTTACATTAAGAAGGTTCTTCATCGTTTTAACATGCAAGATGCTAAGCCTGTTAGTACTCCTATTGCACCTTATTTCAAGTTATCAGCTTTACAATGTGTTAGTACTGATGAGGATATAGAGTACATGTCAACTGTTCCATATTCTAGTGTTGTTGGTTCTTTGATGTATGCCATGGTTTGCTCTCGCCCAGATTTATCTCATGTTATGAGTTTGGTCAGTAGATATATGGCTAACCCTGAAAAAGAACATTGGAAAGCTATTCAGTGGATTTTCAGGTATCTTCGAGGTACAACCAATGCTTGCCTGAAGTTTGGAAGGACTGACAAGGGACTTGTTGGCTACGTGGATTCAGATTTTGCTGCTGATTTGGATAAGCGAAGGTCCCTCACAGGTTATGTCTTTACAATTGGTGGTTGTGCTGTGAGTTGGAGGGCAACATTGCAGCCTGTTGTTGCCTAGTCTATCACTGAAGCTGAGTATATGGCTATTGCTAAAGCATGTAAGGAATCGGTTTGGTTGAAAGGATTATATACTGAGCTTTGTGGAGTTGATTCTTGCATTAACCTGTTTTGTGATAGTCAAAGTGCAATTTATCTTACTAAAGATCAGATGTTTCATGAGAGGACAAAGCACATTGACATCAAGTACCACTATGTTCGCGATGTAGTCGCGCAAGGTAAGCTAAAGGTATGCAAGATTAGTACTCATGATAATCCTGCTGATATGATGACAAAGACTGTTCCTATTGCTAAGTTTGAGATTTGCTCAAACTTAGTTGGTATAACTGTTTAGCCCAAGAGGCTATTTGGCGCCGAAAGTATGTTTCTTTGTTGTGTTCAGGGTGAAGGCTTGATTGATGCTACAAGAAGGGATTTGTCTCAAGGTGGAGTTTGTTGAATTATGATCAAAATCCAATTATACTAGTTGACAAGAGGGCCGGCTTGGACAGGAGCGCAGCTCCGGCCTGTCGCCGAGAGTGTGCGTTTATCTAGACTTAATTCCTAAATCTTTTGCTACAAACGTTGATTCCATTTATCTAGAGTCTAGAGTGTGCGTTTTTACATATGGAGACCAAGCACTTCATTACATTGTGAATCTCCACCTATACCTTTCTTTTACATCTTCCCTAATTTTGATAGACCAGTGAACAATTCTTGTATGCCTGTATCTTTTATATGGTTTTGAATAGAATTGTAAGTTTTGCACTAAATAACTTGGGATAACTTAGCCAACCAGCCATCAACCCATGCTTTTGAGAATAATAGTAATAATAAAAAAACACCAGACAGTAACTTCTTTACTAGATTTTAATTCGCAATTAAGTAGAAAATTTCCTGGAATGTTGCTCATTTGACTTGCTTTTCACTAATACAAGCTATGATCTGTAGTTTTTTTAAAAAATAATTATGATTTGTAGTTTTTTTATACTTATGATCTGTAGTTTTCTTTGCATGTTTGTGTGCTTGAGCATCATTCTCATCATTCAGAAGTTGAAACAAGCCAGTTTTCCTTTTGTTTTACTCATTTCTAATTTGTTGTAGTTCTGTCTTTCACAGCCAATTGGCTTTGCCATTTAATCGTTTAATTGGCATGTACATGGACCATAAGTTGATCCATTTTAGGTAGATCTGGCGGATGACAGTGTCACATTGCAGAGTAACTAAGTGTGATATGCTTTACAATCTTTTTTTAAAAATTATATGCTTTACAATCTTAATTAAGATGACATCACCAGATTGATTCGGATGAGATTGAAGCAAAGGGCAGAGTTTAATATTGTGGGGACCAGTACAGCTATCCTACAGGACATATTCAATGCCTGCTTTTGCAACATGGGAGGTCCTTAACCAGCTACTGTGGCACCACAAGGTATCAAGGCGAAACTAGTTGTGAGTTGTTACTTTTCCAAAATTTAGGAGCAGTAGCATTAGTATGAAATCTCTAAATTATGAGGCGAACATCATACACCTAACAATTTGTTCCGCAGCTCATATTAGGAGAACTATTTATCATATTTCTGTTTAATGGTTTTTATGCGAGGAACCTATTTATTAGCTAGATTTTGATAGACTGACTCAAAATGACAAACGCTTTTCTGCTAAAGGGACATGATGATAAAGGCAAACTGATTTATTTATTTTAAGCATCCAAACTTAAATGTGGTTCACTATATGCGCATAACTTTTGGTTCTCGCCATTGCTAAACTTCACTAATTTCTTAATCATATGGCATTTTGTCATTTCGTGCACTACTAAATGTAGCGCCACTGTTGTTTTCATCAACATCCCAGACCTCAGAATAGTGTATCCTCATATTGTTATTTTTTTTTCTGACATGATCGTACTTCATGACTGACCAACTAACTGACTGGGCCCTTTCGCATTGACTGCATGCTTTACCAACATACATAACCAACTGTGGAGCTGATTCGCGCTTCATTGCTCCTTTATGTATGTTGTGAAATTAGGAAAGAATATGGGGACCGTGATCTTCGTCATCCATTTCAGTGCTTCCATTCTTTTTTTATTTGATATGACACATATGATGTTATCTCGAGTTCTTTAAGTTGTTTGTGATGGATTGGTGTCACAGTTTTTACTTTCAGAGGATTGGCATCACAGTTAGAAACACTACTGCTCTTTACTGTGTACAGTGTACTGCTATATATATATGAATAGCACACTCATATTACACATGCAGTCTGGTGCACTGTCGCAGTTCAACCTTATGGACATCTGTTTATTGCATAATTATTGCTTATTATTATCAGTAAATCACCCTAAGAGGATTAGTTGTATGGTTTGTACAATGCTGTGTCCTCCTTTGGAAAACCATTTCCTGCCGGAGTCGAAGTATCTCTTGTGAAACTACTGTGGTCCAAAGGAGGCATATGGCTACCCATTATTTGTTATCTCCATATATTGTAAGTATATGAGTCATTTATTTTGAACTATTGAGTGTTCTTAATCTATGTTGGCGTCCATGAGTTCATGACCATGTATTCAAGTATCTGAACTCACTAACAGTTGCTTCCTGTATAGTGATTCTGTACAACTATCTGCCAGAGGTTAAGACTGACTGGTGGTTCCCTGACGTGTAAAGTTGGAAGACAGAACAGAACCAGAAGAATTACCTTTACCCCTGCGCAGGGGTAACAGAAATTACACATAGTTTTCAGTAAACTGCGTTTTGTTCCGCCGCTCGTCTTACCAGATCGTATCCCAACTATTTTCTTTAAATTTCATATCATCTTTTACTCGATCAGTAAACCCTTTAAGTTGACTTGTGTTGTTGGAGTGATGTAGGCAAAAAAAAAAAAAAGACCGTCTGCTTGTTTATCTTTCATATGACAGCCATCCATATTTTTCCATTCTTGGAGTACTACTATCTTAGGATAAGATGAACAGTTCTTAGATATGATTGTATTATCCTAGAAAGCATGCTTTTAATAAAACATCCTATAAGCTTGTCTTATTCATAAATATCACCTTCATCATATTCTTCATATCCTTTTGATATAAAATGCAGCAATAGTCTGAAAGCAAAAGCAAAGCCTCAAAAGTACACAATTACAAGGTGTTTATTTACTTTAATTAGAACCTGACACCACTATATATATATGTAGTCTGATCTCTGATGACATTGATACATAACAGAGCTTTCACCAAGTGTATGACTATGATGACGGGGACGGCTTGTACATACAAGTAAGTCTTTAATAAATACACATCTTCACTTCACACAGTAGTAATTGATCTTATAATTGTTTCCTAATTAAGCTGGATATAGTAGTAGTAGTAATAGAGATATACCTATCATATGGAGCAATCTTAACTGCCTGTGCACCAACCACCCTACCAGATCCTTGATCTGAGATGGCGACCTGATCATGCTGTTTTAACCTCGCATTTTCAGTTCGTGTCCTGTTCTTCCAGAATTTCAGATGAGGAGACTTCCTTCACCACCCATGTGACGGCGAGCCAGGGCCACTCCTGCCCAGCAGCTCCTCGATCATCTGCAGCGCGATCCTCTCCTCGTCGTCCATTGCCGCCGGTGGCGGCGGCGGCGATGGCGAGCCGGCTGTGGACGTGGACGTCGTTGTGATGGTGCTGTCACTCGGCGTCGGCTGGTCGCTGGACGACGACGCTGCAGCTGCTACAGCTGCTGCCGACGACGACACCGTCGACGCGTCCTTGTTGAGCTCGACGGTCATGACCCAGCTGGAGTCGGCACGGGCGCCGGCGCGCTTCTGCCAGACGCCAATGTGGGATTTCTCCGGGTCGAGGCGGAGGCAGGTGAGGGACGGCGATGGCGTCTTGCAGCACTTGCGGAGCTTGGCGCTGAGGATCTGGGACAGGCTGTTCCCGCCATTGGCCGTCGCCACGGAGGACGAGCTGCCGCCACGGCCGTCTCGCGCTGCCACTGCGGGCGCCGGGGCGAGCTCCCCGGTGGCGTTCCTCAAGACTGGAAAGTTGGTCTTGGCGTTGCGGCCGCTCATCAGGATCGCCGCCTCGTCGTACGCCCGTGCTGCCTCCTCCGCCGTCTCAAAGGTACCCAGCCACACCCTCCTCTTACTGCAAAAGAGAAAAACCATCCACCATGCATGCAAAGCACACGCACCTCAAGTTAGCTATTAGAAAGAGAAAGAAAGCAAAAACAAGCTGGGAGAAGTAGCTATCTTGTGAAATTCAAAAATAAAAAGGTAGCTATCACAACAGTGGCAACAAGCCAAAGAATGTAGCTAGCTAGTGATGATGATCACCAGTGAGAAGGACTTACAGGAGAGGGTGCCTGATCTCGGAGACCCAGGAGCCCCAGTGGCGCTGCCTGACGCCGCGAAACTTCTTCTTCGACTGTCCCATGATTTCTCTTCTCTACAGGGAGAGGGATACTGCCCCTGCAGATTCTCTCAGGACAGCAGCAGAGGAGGCAGGCAAGCAGGGGAAGAAGGAATGAGCAGCAGCAGAGCAAATCAGTCAGTCAGTGTGTGTTTGTGTGCTCAGGTTAGCAGTGAGCCTCCTACTTCAGGAGTGTGGAGTGCTGGGAGGAGGAGGGAGTAAAGCCCCCGGTTCCAGTGAATATAAACTACCTGCCACCCCTGTACTTAGCCTTTCTTGCAGTGTAGCGTGCGTTCAATGTGGCTAAGATATATAGATACACATATATACATATATATAGACATCCATGGCCACATGAGTGTGTGCGCGTGTGGTGAGCTTTGGCGCACGCGTGGGGGTGGGGGTGGGGGTGGAAGAGGTTAGATTTTGGGGGGTGGCCAGTAACTCAACTGGGACTCTAGGAGTGGTACTTTTGACTTGTCTGTCACGTATCTTCTCTGTCAGTGGCCTTAGCCCTTTTGGTACAGTGGCGCACCAGGGTTCAGATCCAGTTGGTGTACTCTTCTTCTACTCTGCCAGGACCAATGTGAGTACACTTCAGTCATTGTAATTAACTTTCTGGTCAATTTTCTTGTGACCATAACTATACAAATCCAGTACTGCAGTACATACACTCTCACTAAATATACAGTGGTACTAACTTGTGATGTAATCCACGCAGGGTGGTTGGGGCCAGCGACAGTAATATCAACGATCAAGCAGGAGTGTTGCAAGGGATAAGATAAAACTGAACATGTGAGAATGATCAGAGAGATAGCCTGTTAATAAGCCTTGACAAGGAAGAGAAGACTCTTTTGGTGAGATTAGTGGAAGAGATAGAGAGATGGAAAGAGGAGGGGGACCCTCATGGGCTGCTGGGGTGGGTTGTCGGTGAACTGTGGTGAGCGGCATAACCACCTTCTCTGCCAGTACGCCGGTAATAAACTCCCCCACCTACGCCCTTGGAGACCTCATTTATGGCCTCACTGGAGGGAAACCTTTGGATGAGCTGAGCTTGAGCTAACCATCACCAGCTCATATTGCTAATTAGCTGGTTGTCACTTGTCGCCGATCACCTAGCTAGTTAGCTCACTCGCTCACTCACTCTCTACATGGTCATTTGCATGTGTATGCTATTACTAGCTAGTAGCTAAACTGGTAACCGAATCTAACTTTGCTCATTGCATGCCTTGCTTATCTGGCTATTATACATTGCGTTTTAGGTACAAAGACTGAAGCCTGGAGAGATGAAGTAAAGTGTACTACAGATATGGAGTTGATGCAGATGCGTAACCAAAGGTAAGGAGACCGAGCAGCTGTGCGCCTACGCCATTCTGTTTTATGCAATATGTAACTATGTATGTCATACTGCCATGCAGTGCAGGTTTACTCCAACTTCTAAAGCCACTTTTCAAAGGGACACTCTCGACAGAGCAGTTGGACTGCAATAACTGCTCCAATCAAGAAGCCAATCATCCATCCATGGCACATCCATCAGCAAGGCAGTCACACATTGCAGCAGCAGCACTCTTCACTTCCGTAAAAAGGTGAAATGGAGTAATGGCAGAGTGAGTCCGTTGCCATTGTTTGTCTGGCCGATCTAATTGAATGGGGCTTCCGGCCGGGTACTTTTACAGTTCCATCCATCCTTCGGCTCCACCCAGATACGTGTGTCAGACTGTCAGTGAGTTCCTGCAGGGATGGAAGCTTCTTTTGCTGCTCTGCTCGATCCGCCGTCGTACGCGCGCATGCACTGATCTTTTTTTTACATGGAAAAGTGCAGGCAGGTTTTGCGGTGGTTGCCCAGGACTGTCAGGACCTGTCGTTCAGTAAAAACAGCTGACAGGTTAGCGCTTAACTCCAGTACACCACACTATTATACCCCATCAGTACAAATGCTAGTACTAGAACTTGAAGGATGAAAATCTTAAGGGACCCTCTAGCCCAAACAAACATTACAATTCTGTGACAGGTATAGTAAGAATTACTAATAATCAGCAACCTCATGTACTGCCACACGTCAGGACTATGCACAGATCTAAATTATTTATTTGTTGAAGACTAAGTCTATATTATCATTTAATGGTTTAAAGGAAGGGAGCACCCCATCTGTCATTTTTATTTTTGGAGGTCCATCTGTCATTTTTATTTTTGGAGGGCAGCTAGCTCGTTGTCAGCCTGGCAGACTGCAATACTGCATGGTAGCACGCCCGTACATGACATACACCTGCTGATACCCGATATATAATTTCTGATCACCTGCATATCCCTGATATATAATTTCTTGTCTGTAGTATGTGCTTCACTTTTCTACTGACATTTCCATTGATGATGATGACGATGGTCAAATCCTATTTTGTGCGCAGGTTTCACATTTTGCAGGTAAACGGTGGGGTCGAAGCCGAGCGGGCCAGCGATGGTTACAGGAAACGGATGGCGATGATCAGATCTGTCAGAGCAAGTCCACAAGAGGTATAGTGTGCTACACCACACATCCTTGCTTCAAGAAGCTGCATTATATCATGCATGTACATATTAATTGCATGGAGTTGTTGGGAACTTACCCAAAACTTGCATCTAGGAGTTAATCACCTTGCTAATCCTGTTCTCGTGAAATTAGAAGGCTCTGTCTGGCTAGTTGTTAGTGATCGATCACTCCCTTGCCGAACACTCAACGGGAGAGGAGTAGCTAGCTCTGCCTTGTTGGTATGATACATGTGCTCAAATTGAAGTAGATTAGAGGCCTGTTTGGTTGGTGACCTTGAGTTTCATGCCTGAGAAAAATCCATGCCTGTGTGGAAGAAAATTTTGTGTTGAGTATTGCCTGGCCAGGCATGTCCAATTTTATTTGTTTGGTTGAAGGCCTGAGTCTGAGCAGATATATGAACCATATAAAATATGCTTCATTGAGTCTGATGCTGACATGTGTTGGTAGGAGTTACATCAGTGAAAAATCAATGGAGATGACCAAACACACACCAGCACACTCACGCCTGAGTCAGGCGACCTTTTTAGATGGCCTGAACCAGGCAACCTTCAGGGAAGAAACCAAACATACTAGTGTGCAGCTTCAAGGTGGCTCCAGGCCAGGCAAATACTCACGAGGGCATCAACCAAACAGGCCCTAGATCCCCAGCTTTCCACGTTCCATTGCCATACTAGCTAGTAGCAACTATTCTTACCATCCAACAATGAGATCCGAGGCTCTGAATATGTACATTAGCCTGCCTCGAATCCTTGTATTGTTGGACGGGGCATGGGGCCTGTACTAGTACTCTTTTTATTTCTAAAGTAATTGACGTTCATGATAAGGACATAATCTTCAAGAAACAACTCTGACTATATTTTTTTATAATATATATAGAAATATCAACAAGTTTATAATTTTGTTGAAGTATTTTTCAAAATTAAATGATCTTCATGTTGTTGAAATAAATATTTTTTAATTCATAGTTAAAGTTTAAGAAATTTAACTTCGGTCTTGACTAAAACGTCAAGTGTTATGGGTTGGAGGGAGTACGTATTAGCATCCTATGAATGTAATGGCTAGCTCTAGCTCGGGTTATTTTACCGAATGAAACCTAAAGAATCCAAGAGAGGCGCACGTTTAGTTAGGACGGCAGTGCAATAAAGTTAGTCCTAGTGTGGTGGTTAAAATTTACTGAACTTTTTAGGCATGCAGCTAGCCGGAATTAACTCCGATGGAGGCTTTCTCGTGTTTGGTCAGCACCAAACGCCACTCGATCGGTCGCTTCCAACAGAACGTTGTACTGATGGTACAACACCACCTTGGGCACACGAAAAACTAAGCTCGATCGGTTCATGTTGAGTTGAATCTTCTGTCTTTGTTGGTTCCACAGTCCGATAGAATATACTCGATGGTCTTATCATTGACAGGTTCATAATCGGTATCACTGTGGGTTTTTTAACCATTGAACCGGCACTAAGCACTAGCTAGCAGCCCCGCCCTTGGTTTGTACTTTCTCTATATCATATATATTGTGAGGTAATTTGGCTTTTAAATAGTTATGCATAGGTAGTGTATGTGCTTATTATGTGTTTCGATTCAAATACCTCTCGGCCTTAAAATAAACGAACTTCCCTGAAGTTTATTTATTTTGGAACAGAGGGAGTAGATTTTAGTGACGAGATAAAGAGGCTAAAACCTATTACAACGTGAAATGATCGCAGTACTAGTTAAACTAGTTACTGGCTGAAGCTGCTCTTCTGCTATGTATCAATGTATACATGCAACAGTTGATTCCAGCAACACATGTAGTACAAATAACGTCTAAGGAAGGTGATGGCCATCAACCGATTGATGGAAATTAATCAGCAAATCAGCTGGCCTGGAGTGAGTGATCAAACTGATCACTGGACCGGCATGGATTGATATATGATCTTTGCATTCATGCACGGATCCACCAACCCTGTACATACATATATGGTGCCCAACTGCGTCGACGATCGGTTGCTGGCGTGGCCGCGATAGATCGACGTGGTTAATTTCTTGGCGATCGAGCGGTCGGCAGGTCGGCTTCAGTGTACGCGCCTTATTTGCATCGTCGAAAACGACCGCTCTATTGATTAATTGCTCGAGGCGTTGTACGGGGTATTTTGGGCTTCAGATGTTCGAGGTTTCGTGAGCAATCGAGCACGACTAGGCAACAGCGTAGATTTAAGTATATTTTCCTTGATTAATGCGATAGTTTTTATACACCAAGGAGGCGAGGAGATAGATAAATTGTGTGGATCGAGTGACCAAGCAAGCAGGCACACGTTTAACTTCCGTGGATCCTGCTTCAATCAGCCTCAAGCTAATGTTTGTGTGCATAATTTGATACATTTTTAGACGGGCCATATACTAGTAGTTGTGTGCTTTGATAATTCGTGGTAACACATTGCAATGTGTGAATGCATACGTGATCATCGACGGGCCAGGGTGGGGGACACCGGAAGCGTTGGCACGGAAACTTGGAAAACGTTAGGGAGAAGGGCCAGGAGAGTTGGCCGGGCATAATAATGAGGCTGTCGACTGGTAGTTATTACATACAGATGACGATGCATGTCTAGCTATTGCAGGTGGCAGCAGTACTGTAGTGGAGTAGAAGCAGTAGACCGGTAGTTGTTGGTGTTAGTTTGGCTGCTTCGTGTTAACCTGACTTGCTTCTCCCAGGATCATCTCTCCTAAATCCTCACTCACTCGCTAAGTCACTGTGTCTGTATGTGTTTCTTTTCGTTGTTTTCATATCTCTGTTGATGTGTGCGTGCATGCATGACTGATTGATCAACACGATGATTTGATACATTGAGGGGGTCCCGGGCTCCTCACGGCCGGCAGACTGGTTAACTGCACGTCTGCACATAGCGCCCATGTGCGGCTACAACTGCAGTAATGCGTGCACGGTGCACCTCCATTACATAATATAGCAACCTAGGGTCGTAGATATATTCTTGTCTAAATGTATTGTTCTAGTAGGGGTTAAATACCTGCCTATGTTGTTATATTTTGAGACGGATAAAGTACATAGCTACTACCGAAAGATTGAGTTCCTAGTGACTTTTTGCTAGTGACTTTTTGCGAGTGAATGAATGAGTGATGATAATTTTGTCAGAAGTTCCATCTCCTCCCGTGAATCATGGCAAGATTTAAGATGGAGACAATGTGGACTTCTCTCCTTCGCTATTCTGCTGGTCCTCTCCAAGGCTTCCTTAATATATATATATATAACGGTCCAGCCCTGGTCCTGCCAATTTTATAGAGTGTATCACAGGGCTCCAGCTCCAGCTTTTCAGGTTAGAAACCACCCAAAAATTCAACTTGGGCTGTGTTTAGATTGTGTAAAATTTTTGGCCAAAAATATCACATCAATGTTTGGATACATATTTAAAGTATTAAATATAAACTAATAACAAAACAAATTACATATTCCGACTGTACGCTGCGTGACGAATTTTTTGAGCCTAATTAATCCGTCATTAGCACATGTTGGTTACTGTAGCACTTATGGCTAATTATGACATAATTAGGCTCAAAAGATTCGTCTCGCAGTGTACATTCGGAATATGTAATTTGTTTTGTTATTAGTCTATGTTTAATACTTTAAATATGTATCTAAATATTGATGTGGCATTTTTAATCAAAAATTTTACACAATCTAAACGCGGCCTTGATGTGGTTGAAGTTTGGTTAACCCTTGACCAATTTCGATTAATTGTCTTCATGAAGGTTTTTCTTCTCTCTAGAAACCAGGAGCTCGAGCCCTTCCCTCCCCTTCCTTTTATATAGTGCAGAAATGCTTGTATTTTTTGGAATAGAGAGGGTAGTACTGATGCTGATGTAACCCCTTGCGTGCAAGAGGGCCAAATCTACACGATTGTGGCCAAGATACTCTTGGCAAATCATCAAATTCCTTAAAATGTAGTACTCATTTTATTGCTTGTCAACGATATGGTCCTTAATTTGAAATACAATAATTTCATTTGGTGGTTGTTTATGGGTCGAAATCGAATTAAAATTCATACGTTCCAAAAATTCTGTCTTCAGCAAGGAAACAGTGACCACTAAATGCAAACTGGTGTAGCAAGCTAGCGATAGTATCTTTCTGGGCTTATGGCACATAAGCTCGAGTGAACAGTTCTCCCATTTATGCTATAGCACGTTTGCTTTAGGCGATGGCAAGGCTGCGATGAACAGTTTCTTGTTTGATGGCCTTTTGCTTTATAGTGCGAACAAATGAATGCATTATGAAACATTAAAAAGAAAAAGAAAATCACATACGACCTCAATGATGCATGGGAAAAGATCGAACAGCAGCATGCTGCCGAATCAATGCTGCGCATGGGCTGCCTGCCTGCTAGTAACGCTAGTTGTTGAACTAGCAAAGCTAAGAACAGCTGGGTTTTGTAGGCATCCATGTTACGGTTCACTATATGATAAGATAGGCTTCAGCTAGAGCTATTTCCCCCCTTCTTTCAGAAAGAAACTGACATGTTTCATTGTTGCTTATAATTGGAGGCCTGTTTTATCAAACTGACCCATTCACTGGCCCAGATTATCCCTGCTCCTGCTGGGCTCAAATGATTCTTTCCTTGCATCGCCAACAAACGAGCCGAAAAGATACTCAGGAGGGCCTGTTTGTGAATAAGAGGATTGGGTTTTTTCCCCAACCTTCCAAAGGTAACTTTTAAATCCAAGCCATCCATTCTTCCTATCTCATCTTAACCCTTTTACTCATTTATCTATTCCAATCCCACCCTTCAACCCACATTAACCAAACTAGGCCAAAACTTTATGATTAGGCTTGGTTCGTAGTCGTAGCTCCAGCTCCAATATATGTCTTTTTGGGGAGCTTATGGCTTCTAGTTTATTTTCTATATCTATAACTACACATTCTCTGAATCTGAGTAAGGAGCTAGTTTGGGGAGCTAAAGATCTTAGGATAAGCTGTAGCGGCCAGAAGTATACACAGTCTCAACTAGGGACCTGTTGTCTCGGTAGGCCTCAATGCCCTATCATCCAAACCAAGATTGATGTGCCATCCTCTGTGTGATTTGCAGGTGCATACTCACCATCACAAAATTTATGCCGAAAACAGAATTACCATGAAGAATTTTTAGAGAACAGAATAACCATGCAGCATTACATAGAGTTGTCATCAACAGGACAACCTTATATTGTAGTAAAACAACGAATTCTACTGGAAGCTGCATCACTTCGGAAGTGTAGGACTCAGCAACTTGGCCATTGACCTACGAGGTCATATAGGGGGTCATGTATGGCATTACCGCCTTCTTCCCAAGCACCAGCGCCTCCGTGTCAGGGAAGAACTTTGTCTCGGGGAGCTCCGTCACCGCGCCATCCTTCGCCACGGCAATCGGATAGGTAAGTAGATGTGCTGGGAGGTCTTCATGGAGATCCTCTCTTGCGTAGAGGTCCCAATGCTCGCCAGCCATCTTGTTCACTCTCTGAACACACTCCAGGCTCTCTGGCTGTAGGAAGTCGTCGTGCAGAATGCCTAGGTGCTCATACCACAGTGACATCCGGAAGCCATGGACTTGACCTCTTGCAACCTGGCCATTGTGTAAGATCAAGGTTTTGATTAATATTTTGTGATGAACAATTGGCTTTATAAATAATAAATTAAATAAAATTGGTTTGGAATGTTTGAGGACTGTTTGAGTGCGTGTGACTGATCTGGGTCAGGGGTCGATATCTGTGCCCGAAAATGGTTGTTTTGTCTATTGTGTGTAGGTGACTTGAGGTCAAGACTTGGTCAATAGCGAGGACTGGGACTAAGTTCAGGGAGGAACAGAGGTCTGGAGCAGTCGGGGGGCCATGTGACAAGATTGCACTAGAGTCAGATGTCTTGGGGTTAACTTCGGTCAACGGTGGGATCGGGACTATACTCCGGGAGGAGTTGAGGTCCGGAGCGATCAAAGATGCCGGGTGACGAAGTTGACGAAAGATGACATACGGTGGAGGGACATCGTGTGGGTGTTGTTCGTGACAGGCTTCGCAAAGTTGTGTGTGCGAGGGCCAGAGAAATTCGGAGGTGATTTGAAGAAGGTACTGTAGTATGCATATGTATGTATGTGCAGTATGTACGTGTGCATGGTCATGGTTTGTGATGATGCATGGCTCGGTATGTGCATGCGTGTGTATGGCTCGGTATTGAGCCGCCGTGGCCTATGGGGCAGAAGCTTGTTGACCAAGTCAACATGATTGTTGATTGGTCGGCTTGGTGTATGCATGGGATCATGCGTACATTGGACTGCTGGAGTCGGACGAAGGCAGCTAGCTGTACACGCTACGATTTGGAGTCCTGGAAATCGTC
>CM002484.1:15649955-15700720 GCA_000325765.3 Leersia perrieri
GTGCATGGTCATGGTTTGTGATGATGCATGGCTCGGTATGTGCATGCGTGTGTATGGCTCGGTATTGAGCCGCCGTGGCCTATGGGGCAGAAGCTTGTTGACCAAGTCAACATTATTGTTGATTGGTCGGCTTGGTGTATGCATGGGATCATGCGTACGTTGGACTGCTGGAGTCGGACGAAGGCAGCTAGCTGTACACGCTACGATTTGGAGTCCTGGAAATCGTCGTACTTGGATGGCTGGAGGCCCGAGTGGAAGATCGCGTGGAGATAGTCGGAGAGGACTCTGACTTGGCTGCTATGTGCAGGCATATACTCACCATTCCTCTTCACTTCCCTATTCCCCAAGCAGAAGAAGGTGAGGTAATCCCTCGGGTGAGCATCACTATTCTACGCCTTGAGTGCGCCGGCGATGTCGTCGTACACATGTATTGTGTCATATGGACATATAAATCTTCAATTATGAAAAAAAGAAGTTTGATCATGACTGCAGAGGCGGAAATTAACAAGCACCATATGCTTTTGATTGGCAGCGCGTTGATCTAGATATATTTTCTAGTCCAATATATCTGGACTGAGGTACTGTCCAGATATATTAGGCTAGAAAATGTTTCATCCAATCCAACGTAGCTATATTCTAAGACCGATGTAGTAAGTAATACATTGACAGCTTTGGCATGGCGCTGCAGGTGCGCCTCACCATTGGCATCATCCCTTCCTCTGGTGGTCCTGTGCAAGATTTGTTACGCGTGGACTCTTATGCTCTTAGCGATTAATCCTTTTAAAAGAAAAATTGACTATAGTGTTTTAAAAGAAAAATTGACTATAGTGTTTGAAATTCTTTAGGTACGAAGACTATTTCATTTTTAACTAGTTTAAACAAGTTTGAACTAAATTTCAACCTACATATGTCTTTTTTGGTTGGATCTTGATTCTAGGTATGTGACTTGTAACACATAATTAGTAACCTATGTGACAATATTAAGTCATGTTTGGGAGCTTCTGGTAACTTTATATTACACCTAAAGGTATGTTTGGGAGCGTCTGATAACTTTATCTGCCCCCATAGTCTTCGGCTATCCGAAATCATCCATATTTTCATATTGAGAACCTGAGAATCTATAATTTCCAGAAAATAAACTAGAAAACAAAAGCAGTGTTTTTTTTTTCATATTCTCCGTATTCTGTCCAGCTGGATACCCACTGTTGATTCTCACAAAGTTTATAGCTCAGATCACCCAAATAGGCCCTAATTACATATATATCCAGAATTTAAGAAACCTCAAAGATGTATCCAAATTCAAACTGAATCTGGGTATTTCAAATCCTAGTACCAGGGCACTATGAGACCCAATTCACGTTCTATATATACATCTTGAATGCAAAAACTGGATTAATTTTCATTACTAAATAACTACATATACGTACTGGAATGCGTGGTCAATGTAGATTGCCAATTAGGCACGTGAAATGAAATACTGTACTATATATTATATTGGAAGTTGAAACTGGAGTACAATGTGTGTGACAGGTTTCTAATCTAAGTATCTAACGGTGCGTGACTTCGAAAAAAAAAAAAGAATAGGCACAGCTAAACTGTAGCCCTTCGTCTTATTTTTACATTTTGGTCTTAATAAGTATAAGTCAAATTTCATTTCCTCATTAGTATAGTGTTTTCTTAAGTCACCGTTAGATACTTAGATTATATACCTAACACTCTTATCCCAAACACTTATCGCGTTCAACGACGACCATGCATCAATTGCAAACATGACTGTCATTAATTTGTTTTCACGTGCCCAATTGGCAAGCAGGTCTTACACTGGATCTTTCACTGGCAACTTGGATATATAGTTGGATAGGAATATAGGATTAGCACCAACTAAACTACCAGGGACTCAAATGGCAACCTGCTGAATTCATTTGGGTCAGAACAATACTAAATTCTTGCAAATTTTTCCTTTGGCTGGCTTTCAAGGAAAGACTAAATACTAAGCTCAATCTAACAAAAAAGAATTGGAAGGACAATCCACATTGCGACATATGTCCAGCAACAGAGACAGCAAACCATATTATTCTTCGATGCCGAGCAGCAACGCATCTGTGGGAACATCTTGGGGTGCAAGTGCCGGCTTTCAGCTCAAATTCCATACTCACTTTTTTGGAAGATCTTATAGCAAACAATACACTAGGCAGTGATCTCTCACCGATCTTTTTCGCTGCCTGCGCACACAGCCTATGGAAAGCAAGAAACAAGAGAATATTCGAAAATATACCTGAACATCTGCCGGCTATAAAGACTGAAATAAAGGAAACCCTACAGCTTTGGGCTCATCGGGCAAACTTGGTTAACAAAGCAAGGATCATAGAGTGGAGCGAACATCACCTGTAATTAGAAGTTTCCGCTGTAATTTTTGTGCTATTTTTCTGTTGTACATCCTTCCACTTGTAAATTCTATCGCTTCCCCTCTCTTTTATTTTTTTACTCTCTCTCTTGTACTCTTCCCCCACAATTATTAAACCAAAAATGAATGATTATAAGGTAGACCTTCTACCTTTTTCGTCAAAAATTGCGAGGCGCAGTTGCATGCAGCTCCATGCCAAAACCAACTGCCAATGCACGCATCAATCCAATAAAAAAAAGCCAATTGGCAAAAGGTGATTGATTCTCCCTTCTCTCGCGCGTCTCCCCCCAATCAGAAACCGATGCAAGTGACCAAGTGGCCAAGTGAGCACCTCGTCAAATGCTGCCATGGATTATCATATCCCTTGTGTCTATATAGTCCCATGCTTTACACGAGCGGGAGGACTTGGAGTTGGAGCCTTGGATCTATAGATCAACGTGTTAAAGAAGTCGACTATGCTGCCCAGTGGTTTCTGCGTCCATGTGATCGATCATGATCATTTCCACTGATGCATGCACTCTCTTTTTTTTATATGTTGCACAGATACTCCGATGCGGATATAGAGACATAGATAGATACACAATACGGAAATACACAATATTTTTTAAAAAAAAACACCAATAGGAATGCTCGTATATATAATATTAGTAATAAATAAGATATAAAAGTAATATCATAGTAAGAAAGATAAGATTAAGTGATACAAAATGCATGAAAGAGAAGGCTAGCTATTTGATTTGTGGTCCATATGTCAGTATACGTATCCCCTCGTTCCAAATGTAAAGTGCAATATTAGCTTTTGCGCGATCTTTAAATCCTCAATATTGTAATTTGACCATTATTTTTCTTTTGTAATATACCATCAACTTGTGTAATGCTAAACAAATATGTTAAGAACTTAATTATTAGTTAAAAATAAAAAATGCATGCAATTACAACTCATATATTCGACATATGACTAGTTGATAACTTAGATTTAGGAATTTCAAGTAGTTCAAATATATAGTGATTTTTTCTAATAATAAATTTAATTCTGGCCTTTTCTTTAGAGAAGCTATGGCCAATTATAATAATGTTTATATGACTAATAATTATGAATTATAATAATACACAGCTCAATTAAAAACATGAATACTACTTAAAATAAGCACCCTAAAACACACTGGTATGAATAAGACGAATAATCAAACGTTGTAAAATATAGTCAAAATCCCTTATTTTGGAGGACGGACGGAGTAAGTTGTATGCAACCCTTATCTTCCTTAAACCGAAAAAGTAGAATCTCCGAAAACAGCAGTCAATAGAGTCCTGCTCACATCATCCTTGGCAAGCAACATTAAACCAAAACAGAAGAAACATTGAAAATTAGCTATATTGTAAATAGTAAATAGTAATCATTAACCCAATAATTCTAGTGTAAAAATAATGATATTTAGACCGGAAGTATCGGCGGAAAGTATTGGGAACCGTGCGTTTTTTAAACATAAAAATATTGATCTATATCTATATCCGATGCATATCCGATACGGGATACACTAGTTTTTAGAAGTATCAGTGTGTTCTTATGGTGTTTGGTTCATTCACAGTTTCTGCCTGTCCGATTAGCTAGGCAAGGCATCAAAAGTGTCGTATACAGGTTCAATTTGTTTTGTTTTCGATTTATATAGTTTGAATTTGAAATTACATATTTGTGGAGTGATATGTTATCATGTATTGATCCATGTTATTAACTTTTATTTATATAAAAAATTATCTTTATAAAATGCAAAAATAAGATAACTACTTTAAGTCCGAAAACTACGTTGACCGAAACAAGCTCGAAGATGGTAACAAGCGGAACAAACTGAACTGAAACGTCAAAGACCCCGAAACAAAGACCAAGCTTTAGATGATGAAATGTTTGGAGCCAAATTGTCCATTGACTCCACGATGTACTATTTTTCTAGTACCATCGAACGTGCTACACGGGAGTGAGCGGTGTGCTATTGCAGAAGGCCGTCGTTGATCTTTCGTGGGACGATCTAGCACGCGGTCACCTCCGCGATTTACATCAGCAGCACAGCGTATTGTACACGACGCACGCGAGCCTATAAAATCGGAGGTCGTCCTCTACTCATGCCACCATTTCTGCGATCTTTTCTTCTTCTCCCCGGCCTTGCCAATTGCTGTTACTCACTGAAACTCTCAACGAGAAGATATTGTACTAGCTCGTGCATTGCTACCTTGCTGGTTGAAAGTTGGAAGAAGGAGAAGCGACGGCCATGGCTCACCTGCTGATGCACGGCACTCTCGACGCCACCATATTCGAGGCCACTAACCTCACCAATCCCACCCGCCTCACCGGCGAAGCCCCCGAGGGCTTCCGCAAGGTCACCCATCCATCCATGGCGTTCGCTCTGTTCTTTGCTCTGTTCTGAATTCTGAATTCCGATTGTGTTTGTTCGTTTGTATTTGTGTGCAGTGGTGGGAAGGATTGGAGAAGACGACGGGGCTAGGGCCAGGTGGAACGAAGCTGTACGCAACGGTGGACATCGGCAAGGCTCGTGTGGGTCGGACGCGTGTGATCGACGACGAGCCGGTGAACCCACGGTGGGACGAGAGATTCCACATCTACTGCGCGCATTTCGCCGAACACGTCGTGTTCTCCATCAAAGTCTCTCTCCCCGTCAACGCCGCGCTCATCGGCCGCGCCTACCTCCCCGTCAAAGACCTCCTCTCCGGCGACGCCGTCGAGCGCAAGCTCGACATCCTCGACTCGGACAAAAAAAAGCTCCCCCACTCGCCCACCATCCACGTCCGCCTCCAGTTCAACGACGTCGCCGTCGACGGCAAGGGGAGATGGTGGGGCCGCGGCGTCGGCGGCGCGGACTACCCCGGCGTGCCGTGCACCTACTTCAAGCAGCACGAGTCGTGTCGGGTGACTCTGTACCAGGACGCGCACGCGCCCGACATGTTCGCGCCGCGGATCGCGCTCGCCGGCGGGGAGGTGTACCGGCAGGGTCGGTGCTGGGAGGACGTGTTCGACGCGATCGCCGACGCGAGGCACCTGGTCTACATCACGGGTTGGTCGGTGTTCACCGACATCACGCTCGTCCGTGACCCGGCGAGGGGTCGGCCCGGCGGCGACGCGACGCTCGGCGAGCTCCTGAAGCGGAAGGCCAAGGAGGGGGTCCGCGTGCTGATGCTGGTGTGGAACGACGTGTCGTCCATCCAGGCGCTCCACGCCATCGGGATCAAGCTCAGCGTCGCGCAGACGCACGACGAGGACACCTTCGCGTACTTCGAGGACTCCGACGTGCACTGCGTCCTCTGCCCTCGTAACGCCGATGCCTCCGCCGGGAACAGCTTCATCATGGGCAGCAAGGTCTCCTTCCTCGCCACCCACCACCAGAAGACCGTCATCGTCGACCACGATATGTCCGGCTCATCCGACACACGCCGCATCGTGAGCTTCGTCGGCGGGCTCGACCTCTGCGACGGCCGCTACGACACGCAGTCGCACTCCCTGTTCGGAACGCTCGACGGCGCGCACCACAAGGACTTCCACCAGCCGAGCATCGCCGGCGCGGAGCTGTCACACGGCGGGCCGAGGGAGCCGTGGCACGACATCCACTCCAAGCTGGAGGGATCCGTGGCGTGGGACGTGCTCTACAACTTCGAGCAGCGGTGGCGCAAGCAGGGCGGCGACAAGGACCTCCTCGTCAACCTCTCCGCGTTCGAGCACCTCATCACCCCGCCATCCCCAATAAAATTCCCCAACGACGACCACGAGTCGTGGAACGTGCAGGTGTTCCGCTCGATCGATGGCGGCGCCGTGGAGGGGTTCCCGACCAGCCCGGAAGCCGCGGCGCGTCTCGACCTCGTGAGCGGCAAGAACAATGTGATTGATCGATCCATCCAGGACGCGTACATCCACGCGATTCGTCGGGCGAAAAACTTCATCTACATCGAGAACCAGTATTTCATTGGGAGCTCATACGGGTGGAGATCTGACGGCACCATCAAGATAGAGGATGTTGAGGCGGTGAATCTGATCCCAAGAGAGCTATCACTCAAGATCATGAGCAAGATCGCCGCCGGCGAGCGGTTCACCGTCTACGTGGTGGTGCCGATGTGGCCGGAGGGGCATCCCAACAAGGAAGCCATGCAGGCGATCCTCGATTGGCAGAGGAGGACGATGGAGATGATGTACTACGACATTGATGTCGCGCTCAAGGCAAAGAAGAGTGATGCTCACCCGAAGGATTACCTCACATTCTTTTGTTTGGGGAACAGAGAGGTGAAGAGGAATGGTGAGTACATGCCTGCACATCACCCAGATGAAGGGTCGGATTACGCCAAGTCGCAGAATGCCAGGAGGTTCATGATCTATGTACACTCCAAGATGATGATAGGTATGAAAATGTGTATATTTCAGCATAGCAAATTTACAAAAATTCATGCTGTTCAAGCAAGAATTTGTTTCAGTATCTGACAAAATTGTCCGGCTTGTTTCAGTTGATGACGAGTACATCATCGTCGGATCAGCCAACATCAACCAGCGTTCAATGGACGGCGGCAGAGATTCAGAGATTGCCATGGGAGCATTCCAGCCACACCACTTGAACATCAATGGCCATGTCGCAAGAGGTCAGATCCATGGCTTCCGGATGTCACTGTGGTACGAGCACCTGGGCATTCTGCACGACGACTTCCTGCACCCAGAGAGCCTAGAGTGTGTTCAGAGAGTGAACAAGATGGCTGACGAGCACTGGGAGCTCTACGCGAGTGAGGAGCTGCACAAAGACCTCCCTGGACACCTTCTCACATACCCAGTCGCCGTCGCGAAAGACGGTGCGGTGTCGGCAATCCCCGGTGCGGAGTTCTTCCCCGACACGGAGGCGAAGGTGCTCGGGAATTTGGCATCGGCGCTTTATATCCCCTATCTCACCTCATAGAGCAGGTGAAAGTTCTTTTGGTGTATGTAGATAATACCTACACACTGCTAGAGTGCTGCTGGTTCGAGCAGATTTGTTGTCTCATACAATGTAATTTGTCATGTTAATTTCTGCCTGATCTGTAATGTTTCTTCTTTTATGAATTCGTTCTGTTGGCTTGTCTCGAGTATGAAAGCTTAGATATTCTACAATTCTCGAGAGGTAAAAAAAAAAGTATCAATTTGTACTACCAAATTTCCTTATATTTGAGGCACCCATATGTACCCAATTTTATACTTAAAAAATGTTATACCAATGTTTATTATGGGGATGGGCAACACAAGGTTGAATTAGTACTATTTGCCTTTCTTTCTTGTGTGGGTACACAGGATTTGAATTTTAAAATTTGATCTTAAAAACATCACACTGTAAAGCTCATTACCGGGACTTAGATCTTGTTTGGGGGATTTTTTTAGCAGCTGCAGCCTGCAGCTTCTCCTAACAATGCAGATTCTGAGTCGGCCTCTGAGTACGTATTCTCGAAAATAAACTAGAAATCTAATAGCTGAAGAAACTGGGTCCTCTAATCTCTTCAGATTCTCATCAACTTCTCAGAAGCTAAATCTCCTCTAAGTGGAAAGCACTAGCAGGCAGCCACCCCGGCTTATCGACAAATACAACATTGAACTATTCATTTAGGCCTACTTGTTTTAGGGCAAAACAAGATTTATATTCAAAGGATTAATTTTTATATGTCATTTATTTTGTAGGATTAGGGTATAGGAAAACCAAATGAAAATTTTCTTTCATATAAGAGAAAGCATAGAAAATTTATCATTCATTCTAACCTCATGGCTAAATTCATATGGATTGTTACGTGCATGCATCCCTATTTCTACATTTTTCTTATTCCTATGTGTTAAAATTCCTCCAAACCGAATATGCCTTTATTCTTTATAAACACTAGCTCTGGTAAGTTTGTATGAACTTTCAAGTTTATTTTGGGTCCACCAACAGAGGGAATCTCAAACAATGATGACAGTAATACCACCTTGAATATATGGTTCTCAATGGTTAATTAGGAGCTAATACTAGGTTCTAGCTCGTGAGCTACTACATAATGGGAACATAGTGGAGGGCATTGGCTTTCTTGTCGTTAATTGGCTATTTTTATATAGGTTCAACTCACCAAGACAGGTAACAACCCTATTTCTATCTGTCCAATAGATTATTCCTTTCAATAACATATATAGTAGCATTTTGCCGAGTATAAAGCGGGAGTGTGGTCTAAACTACCATAGCCAATTAAATGCGAGGTGTGTATAACGAGGGTTGTCCGCGACTAGCTTCTCCAAGGTTTAGACTTTGATCCAACATAATATTGTGGTTTGAGGCATTGGTTTCCTCCTCCTATATGGTCTTTCGCCTTTAGACTGCTAAATTACATGGGCTACAATCATCGAAACACATAGACGAGATAGGATTGTACCTAAATCGAACCACCATATACATCCTTTTATCCTTTTATGTTTAGGTTTCATTTTCCTCATCTTGTCTTCTTCTATATTAATATATACTCTTGCGTATTTTAATGGGTATCCTATAATTATCAATCACTATATGTATATGTGAGGGGTATCCCATATATACTGACTACTTCCTCGTCCAAAAAATTTATCTAGTACCAAATGTGATTATTTTCTAGTTAAATAAATATGAACATCTCATATCTAGATCCGTTGTACTAAAAGTTCACGTTTCTTTTACCCATATGGAGTACTTCAATATCTCTACCTCCTATCCATGCCATGGAAGCGTCTAGCCAAAAGCACCAAAAGCAGTGAACCTATGTGAAAATTAAATCATGAAAAAAACCCCTAAAATATACTAAATAAAAAAGGCACATTCTAAAAAAAAAATCCCACCACAACGCATATAACTATAGATGGTACGGGATCAGGATCATCTATAATTAAAGTCATGTAACATTATCACTAACATGCGGTCTCATATAAACTCTAAACCCATATGTCAATAACAATAGCACATTCACGGTGATTTCAACTGCAGATGGTCTTAATCCTTGGGTACGGATTGAGATCCTTTGCACAGCCAAAATCAGAGATACCCGGGGTTGTCTTAACCCGTGTTATCCGCCCCATGCGAGGATAGCTGAATTGGAAATTTGGAATAATGCAGTTGCGGCAGATCACGTCCTATCGCGAAGCAAACGCAACTGAGCTAGTACATAAGCAACCGAGCTAGATAGTGATCCGATCGCCGCTCGGAAATTAAGAAACTATAGGATTGATCCAACCAATCCGATCGGATCGGAGAGTTCGTCGTGACGCCATCCACGCCGCAACGCATCCTCCTGTGAAAGAGTGTTTGCTCGTAATGATGCGCTCATGCCACACGATCGACATGTGCAGCAGATTGCTTTCTTTAAAGATCCAAATCGACATGCGAATCAAAACAAAAGCTCATAGTCACGGCGTGTGCGGTCATTTTCCACGGGCTTTTTTTGTGCACCGGGACCTGTGGCTTGGTGGCGAATCTCGTACTACACGAGCTTGACACGCAGTGCAGCTCCAGTGCTCCTCGATCTACAGCGACGGCATGTGATTGCGGTATATATGACGCCTGGTTTATGCCAAGGCAGCTCGTAGTGGGTTACTGGACCCCCCATTTGTGAGAGCTTCTGCCGTTTCTGTTTTTCTGGTGGTCTTTGTCTGTCTTGTGGTTGATACTTTGTCGGTGTCATGGTCACGGTGGATTGGTGGTGTGTTGGTGGGTGTGATAGTGTGATGTACACTTCTATCGGATTTTCTCCTCTCCTAGGAGCTAGGAGTAGCCAGTAGCCACTAGTTCATCAGCATACTTGCCTTTTCCATTAATTTTTGAAAGTAAATTACCGAAGAACTTGTTTTTTTTTAAACAGAACTTGGGTGACAACACACGCGACAACATATACTCTCCCATCCACAAATATAAACATTTGTATGGAGATGTGACGAATTTTGATACAACGAATTTGAACAGAGTTTACTTACGTGCGTCGGTGATAGAAATCGACTAAGAGAGTTGGATTAATTTCTTTGATTTCATATTCAATTTAGAAACATAAAAAAATAAATACTACAAAGATTATAGCACTCTTTGGTGAAAAAAATATCGTTTAGTGAATTTTAGAAGCGTCAAGAAGAATTTAATAAAGGAAAAGAAAAAAGATTAATGGGCCAAGAGCCCAATATTATTAACAAGGCCTAGTAAGCACACTTGCTAGGAAATGTGGTGTCTATTTTGTTTGAATATCCAAAACATAGAAAAGTCATGCCAAAATTTCCTACAATATTCTTGTTTTTTTAAAAAATATTTTCTGTATTTGTCCTACATTTTTTTTCTAGAATTATCTAAAGTCTAAATACACTATTCTATTGTTTTATGTTTTCTTCTAATTTCCTTATTTCTGGATGGAAATATTTGATTTGTGGGTAATATCATTGATATTTCGCAAATATCAACGATAAATCTTTCTGTAGACAATAAACTCTCAGTTACCGATAAACATAGACAGGCTACTTGTACACACCGCTCAGTTAGTGATATCAATCTGAATTGGTATTCGAAATTTAGTTTTGGCATATGAATTTTGTTCGATTTGTCGGTAGCCGCTCTATCACCATGTTAACCGACGTACCGATGGAGCAAACTATATTTGGTTTGTATTGATGTTGTGCCTGAAGGGTTCAAGAGCAACATATATTTATTCTATCCCATTAATTTCTTATATTGCTTGTCTCCAAAATCCTCCAGTATTAGTTTACTACCGCCATACAATGGAGAAAAAATCGCATAAATTAGGTAGTACTGTCCCATAATTTTCTGCATCAAGCAGTCCTTAATTTATTCCCAAGTTCTCTAATATGTTCTGTTCCAACTTAACATCACAAAAACCACAATCTTCTTCTTTGAAGAGGAAAAGCTGAAATATCTCCCCTTTTCCATTTCCCTCTCCTATTGGCCCCCTTTTCAACTTTTTATTGGCGTACTGTCCCTTTCTTCCTGGAGGAGAGACACACCGGCGAGCAGGTGACGTCAGCGGGCGGAGCAGTCGAGGAGGAGCGGCCATGGCTCACCTGCTTCTGCACGGAACCCTCGAGGCCACCATCCTCGAGGCCGACCACATCTCCAACCCCACCCGCGCCACCGGCGCCGCCCCCGGCGTCTTCCGCAAGGTCAGTCCTTCGATTTGCATCTCCATGGAAGATCCCGCCTCTTTCTTCAACCTCAAATTCGAGTCAGAGAAATTATTGGCTTGGAAAGCGCGACTGTGTTTGGTTTGATTTTGAAATCGGTGAGCGCGCGGGTGGGATTTTGTGCAGTTCGTGGAGGGGTTTGAGGATTCGCTGGGGTTGGGGAAGGGGGCGACGAGGCTGTACGCGACGATCGACCTCGGGAGGGCTCGGGTGGGGAGGACGAGGGTGGTGGACGACGAGCCGGTGAACCCGCGGTGGTACGAGGCGTTCCACATCTACTGCGCCCACTTCGCCGCCGACGTCGTCTTCTCCGTCAAGGCGGCGCAGCCCATCGGCGCCACGCTCATCGGCCGCGCCTACCTCCCCGTCCGCGACCTCCTCTCCGGCGACCCCATCGAGCGCAACCTCGACGTCCTCGACGCCAACCGCAAGAGGATCTCCCACGGGCCGACCATCCGCGTGCGGCTGCAGTTCAACGACGTCGCCGGCGACCGCCGCGGGTGGGGGAGGGGGGTCGGCGGCGCGCGGTGTCCCGGTGTGCCGTTCACCTTCTTCTCGCAGCGGCCTGGGTGCAGGGTGACGCTGTACCAGGACGCGCACGTGCCGGACTCGTTCGCGCCGCGGATCCCGCTCGCCGGCGGCGAGCTCTACCGGCAGGGGAGATGTTGGGAGGACGTGTTCGACGCCATCAGCAACGCGAAGCATCTGATATACCTCACCGGATGGTCGGTGTACACCGAGATCACGCTCGTCCGCGACGGTGCCAGGCAGCGCCCCGGCGGCGACGCCACGCTCGGCGAGCTCCTCAAGCGGAAGGCAAGCGAGGGCGTGCGCGTGCTGCTGCTGGTGTGGGACGATCGCACCTCCGTCGAGTCGTTGGGGATGAAATGGGGATTCATGTCGACGCACGACGCCGAGACGGCGGAGTACTTCCGTGGCACCGACGTTCGCTGCGTGCTCTGCCCGCGGAACCCCGACGCCGGCCGCAGCGCCATCATGGGCGCGCAGATCGCATACATGATCACCCACCACCAGAAGACCGTCATCGTCGACCACGAAATGCCGCGTGGCGGCGGCGGCCGACGCCGCATCGTCAGCTTCGTCGGTGGCCTCGACCTCTGTGATGGTCGGTACGACACGCAGTTCCACTCCCTGTTCCGGACGCTCGACACGGCGCACCACAATGACTTCCACCAGCCAAACCTCGACGGCGCCGCCATTGGCAAGGGAGGGCCGAGGGAGCCGTGGCATGACATCCACTCCAAGCTCGAAGGCCCCGTCGCGTGGGACGTGCTCTACAACTTCGAGCAGAGGTGGAGGAAGCAAGGTGGTGACAATGACCTCCTGGTTGATCTCAGAGCTATGGCTGATCTCATCATACCGCCGTCTCCGGTGATGTTCCCCGATGACCGTGAGGCGTGGAACGTTCAGTTGTTCCGGTCAATCGACGGCGGCGCCTGCTTTGGATTTCCTACAACACCAGAGGCTGCAGCAAGAGCAGGGCTCGTCAGTGGCAAGAACAACATCCTTGACAGGAGCATCCAAGATGCTTACATCCACGCTATTCGCCGCGCCAAGAACTTTATCTACATTGAGAATCAGTACTTCCTTGGCAGCTCTTTTGCGTGGAAGGCCGATGGCATCAAGCCAGAGAGCATCGAGGCGCTGCATCTGATTCCCAGAGAGATTTCTCTGAAAATTGTGAGCAAGATTGAAGCTGGTGAGCGTTTTGCAGTCTACGTCGTGCTGCCAATGTGGCCGGAAGGAGCTCCTGCTAGTGGATCGGTGCAGGCAATACTGGATTGGCAGAGGAGGACGATGGAGATGATGTACTATGACATTGCTGTTGCACTTGAGGCAAAGAGGATCGATGCTGACCCAAGAGACTACCTCACCTTCTTTTGCTTGGGGAACAGGGAGGTGAAGTTGGGTGGTGAGTATGAACCTGCAGGTCGCCCATTGGACGGCACAGACTATGCTAAGGCACAGAAGGCACGCCGATTCATGATCTATGTTCACTCCAAGATGATGATAGGTATGCTCAAACACGTTATGAAATCAAGCATTACAATCTAGCACACAAACACTCTAATTTTGCACCAAATTCTGGCAGATATATGGTCTTTGTTTTCATTGTTTAACATCTTTAGGTATTCGAAGCACATCCCACTAATCTTTCATGCCCTTCTATAATTTTACACTCATAACTCACAATTCTGGCACTCATATGTTATGGAAAGGTTTTTACTGCACATTTCGATTTGCATGCCACAAGGCAACATACACAATTATTTATTCCAGTTTATTGTCACTAGCTCCTATTTCAGTTCGACGCTTTCATGAGTAACATGTTTCCTCTGGGTGAAGGTAAATTTGTTGGAACTTAATAGCCTCGGTTTGTTTCAGTTGACGACGAGTACATCATTGTTGGATCTGCCAACATCAATCAGAGGTCCATGGATGGGGGCAGAGACTCTGAGATCGCCATGGGTGCATTCCAGCCATGCCACCTGAACATCAAGGGCCAGGTTGCAAGAGGACAGGTCCATGGTTTCCGGATGTCATTGTGGTATGAGCACCTTGGAATGCTGCACGATGATTTCCTGCACCCAGAGAGCCTGGGGAGTGTTCAAAGGGTGAACAAGATGGCTGACAAGTACTGGGACCTATACGCTAGCGAAGAGCTCAACGATGACCTTCCTGGGCACCTGCTCACATACCCGGTACGTGTTACAAAGGAAGGCACAGTGACAGAGCTCCCAGGAGCAAAATTCTTCCCTGACACTCAGGCTCCGGTGATCGGCACGAAGGGGAACCTACCTCCCTTTCTCACCACTTAGAGTAGCAAGATTCTGCTTGTGTTGCATAATTAGAAGCATTGCACTTCTAGGTGCTGCTTCTAGATTTGTAATTTCCGGCCCACAATAACCTATTCGATTTTTTGTCACGCCTATTTCTAGTCAAAATTTGGTTGATCAGCTGATGCTATTATTTTGCATGAGTCATGATTTTCCTGATGGGGGTACTGAAAACAATAGGCATGCTTTGTTGGAGATTTGACCTGCTCTCTGTATACGCTGAAGTCTTGGACAGCTTGTTTAATGGTTTGGCACGTTGTGTCAAAGCTTGATAGGTTTTACTACCTGTTGGATTCTAGACAGCTTTGAGTGGTTCTCAGCTACACATGGTCAATCTGTCAATGTGCCTGTCTGGAGAAATTATTTCTGCATGAACTTTATATCTCCTTATCCAATCTTTGAATTGGACAAGTAGACAGAAAAACTTGTTAGTCTTCAATCTTCCTTCCAGATGAAATTTGCTGCTCCCTCCAAGTTTTACAACACAGACAAGGATTTGCTACTTGACAGTAACAACAGTTACAGTTGATGAAATGTAATAGCACCACAACATCGCATTCTGGAAAAAAGGAAAGGTAGGATCAGTAAGTTTTAAAAGCATTTTTACCTTTTATTGTCGCTGACCAATGACCATAATTTGAAATTTCTAAGTGAACTGTTACCTCGATTTCCCTTTCATTGGGTAAGTGCTGTTTCTAGATTTGCCGTTTTATCTGTAAAAGCTATCTCACAACGATTTCAGCCTATGACAATGCTAGTGTGAATTTGGTTGGGCCGTTTATCTGAAAGAATTCAAAAGATCTCAGTTGGTCCTAGCATTTTGCATGAATCAATACCCATTCTGGAAGCCCTGAAAACTGTAACTATGCTTTGTTGGAGCACTAATCCTAATGGGCGCTCGGGCACCCGGAGCGCACGGATTTCCGTCTGTACGAGCTCTAACGGAGATAACGGAGTAGATATTTTTTCCTTACTCTATCTCTACCTTTCCCTTTTTTAGTTTCTCTCTCTAACTTTCCCCTCCAGATCCAGCGACTCCACAGGCGACGGCGGGGGAAGCGGCCTCGCCGGCGGCGGTACCGCGCGAGCTCGCGCTTCGGTGGCGGCCCCGTGGACGCTCGCGCTTCGGCGCAGCGGCTCCACCGCGGCCGCCTTGCACTGTCGACGACGACGCCGACCTCCCAGCACCGCCGTCGACCGCGCGCCTCGCGTTGATGCCCAGCGCCGCGCCGTGGACGACGACGACGATCTCCCCACTGCGCCGCTCCCCCTCCCCCCACCGCCGCCGCCGTTGCGGGTCACCGGCTTTACCGGGCGCAGCCTGCCCTCCCCGCCCCCGCCGTCACCGGTGGCGGCGAGGCCAACCCGTGCGTCGGATGGATTTTTTTTTTTCATTTTAAAGTTCCAATCCTCTCAAGTTGAAAGTCATGTTTTCTTTCGACTTGAATGTTCCAAATCTTTTAAATTGAAAGTCCTATTCTCTTTCGATTTGAATGTTCCAAATCTTTCAAATTGAAAGTCCTATTCTCTTTCAATTTGAAAGTTTTCAAATATTTGAAAGTCCAATTCTTCCAAACTGAAAGTTTCAAATCTTCCAAATTGGAAGTTTCTGTGTAGTCCTATTCTCTTTCAATTTGAATAAATCTTTCAAAATGAATGTCATATTCTGTTTCAATTTGGAAGTTTTCAAATATTTTCAAGTTGATAGTTCTTGTTTCTTTCAATTTTAAAGTTTCAATACTTCCAAATTGAAAGTCTTAGTGTAGTTTGGAAGTTTAAAGTTTCCATACGGGGGAAAGAATGTTCGCTGAAAAGAAAGGGAAAAAACGAGTGGATGGGATGCTAACGGAAATTTAACGAAATTGACAAGGGCAGACGGCAAATCCGTGCGCCATCTTCTCTTCTCGCGCTCTGACGCCAGATAGTGATTTGTTCATTAGCTGTGCACACTGAACATGACCCTTCGATGGTTAGGTAAATCGATAGGTGTCACATTGTGTCAAAAGCTTACTTCTCTTATATGTTGGCAGTGTGTTTATCCTTGCAATATCCCTGGCCTATAGGTCAGAATTCATGTATATTCTTGGCTTGAAGGTATGAAGTTGCCTTTCAGTATGATAGGTTTACACATTGAGATGCAGTGCGATTCTCTGAAGATTAAGACACTTTTCTCATGTTATAGCACTGTTGCAGAGGAACCTCCCAGTCAGAATGTCAAACTCTCGGATGCTGTTTGTTGCACCAATTTTGGTGCTTGCTCTGTGGTTTTCAGTTGTAACATGGAAGCTTTGGAAAAAAATGGTGCCCTGCTCTGCTTTGGACCAGCTGATGCTTCCAGCTTTTGCCATTGTTCAGTCTTGGTCCTTTCCCTTTCTTCGACATTTAAGCCTGTTCCTGTCCAATTTATTCCCCATTTCTCAGCGTCCATACATCCTCCGAACAAAATAAGCCAAACGTTGGCATAATTGAGATTCCGGGGGAAATATTTAAGGTGCAAATTGTGCAGGACGCTACAAAGATCAACCATAGTTGAATAAGATCGGCAGGTCACACTACCATAGTGAGTATCTTTTGGGACGAAGATTAGGCCAATATATCTTTAAATTGATAGAATTCACCACAAACACCTCATATTAACAGGCACATTATCTATTATTGAAAATAATAATTAGTTAACCGAAAAAATAATAATTAGTTGTCATAAATGAAAAAAATGGTGGCAAAGTTAGGACAGTTTTGAGTATGATATTGGTTAATCATACTAAGCTCAAAATCATTTCAATTACCATTTGAAATAGCTGTACTAGGAAGTTGTTTAAGGCCATGTTTAGTTCCTAAAAATTTTCACCCAAAAACATCACATCATATCTTTGAACATATACATGAAGCATTAAATATAGATAAAAAATAAAACTAATTGCACCGTTAGGCTGTAAATGACGAGACAAATCTTTTGAGCCCAATTAAGACATAATTATCCATAAGTGCTACAGTAGCTCACATGTGCTAATGATGACTTAATTAGACTTAAAAAATTCGTCTCGAGGTTTCCAAGCTAGCCATGAAATTAGTTTTCCATTCGTGTCCGAAAACCTCTCCCAACATCCGATCAAACATTTGATATGATGTTTTCGCCAAAATTTTTCACCAACTAAATAAGGCCTAATACTAGTACTGGGGTACCTGGACGTACTTTAGATACAATTCTTGAATTAGGCACCTGTCTATCACCGCTCATTTCCACGTGTACAAAATAAGCACGAGGTGCTTGGGCCGGGATGGTATGTATTTAAGTACAGTATTAGCAGCAGCTAAAAAACAAATCTCGTGGATCACACCATCATACATCACTGTCCATCGGTCTCAAAATCGCAATCATTTACTCTTGCTTGGCTCGATGAAGGCATTCAGACCGCAGCAACACTGATAACCAGGAGAGGGGGGTGTTGTTACAATTAGTCGCCCAACTCACACAAAGTTGGACCATCCACTCATGACTCAACCCAGATGCGACCATCCACTCAACCCATATACAAGTGGTGGTGTTAGCATGGAAGGAAATTATGGTTTCATTCCTCTCTCCTCCCTTGGTCGTAAAGCATACTCCCTCGGCCTAACAATATAGATATTTTTGGCTTAGGATATGACACATTCTAGTACAACTAATCTGGACACGATATGTCATATTCTATTCGAAATGCTTATAAATTTGAACTGAGGGAATAGTGACCTGGAACCTCTTAATTGAACGGTGCCAAAAGGATTTTCTAGTGGATACAAAGTATTCTTTTTTGGTGACTTCGTACAATATAATGGTGCTATTTGACACTTCGGCTAGGTTAAAGTTTGGGTGTAGGGATTGCATTGGAAAGGGGAGTTTGAGGAGGCGGTGTACATAAAGAAAATGTAAGGGCCTAGTTGTGAAGTTTTTGTTGGTTGTAGCTACTTTCACAATCTTCACCCCAAGCAATATAGGTTTTTATGCGGATTATGAGAATCAGTAGTTATAAAATCCAAAAAATGGTTGAAAAGTTAAAGTATCTTGGGTTTCTCCAAATTCTCACACGTTGCTTTTTAAAATGTAAAGCTCGCTAAACGGATCATAAGGAGAAGACAATCCGGTGCAATCGGTGGGCATCAAGGTGGTATGGTGACATCATTGCGGACCTAACAAGATTGCACGACGAACTATGGGAGACAAATTGTCTATGGTAACATCATGTGCAATCATGAGTCGATCCAAGGCTCCAGAGGCGGATCCACCGATTGGACGGGGTGGGATGGCCGGCCTGGCTACGACCCGTGCCGACCGAACCCCCCAAAGTCCTCCTCAAGAACATATAATTATACTATGCATTATTCTTAGGCTATGTATGCATCTTCTAAGCCCAATAAACCCATGTTAGCAGTATACGTTTTTCTGGCTTTCTATTTTAGTTTCTATACCTGACCCACTTATATTTTAGTCTGGGTGCACCACTGCTCCAAGCCCCTATTTATCCCATATATGGAGAATGATTCATGGTTAAATGAAAAAATATGTCATTTAAGTATGCTATTGTGATAAATGTTTTTTTTTAAAAAAACTCATGATTTTATTTAGGCTAAAAACAAGTTACATGAGTTAATACAACTTCCAAGACAAAAGAGGAAAGCAAGCCCCACAGCGGGCAACAGGAAAGAGTGCCTACTACATGCAGATAGACATGAAGCACATATTGTGAAAGAGCACTTAAAAAAATAAACAATTACAAAAGGGTCATTGAAAAAAAAGCAAAGAAGTACTTCCAAAAAATGTAAAAACACAATGGGTCCTTGCTAAGCTTGTTCCTCAAACGTGGTGAGAGGGACGACAAAACCGATGACGATGAAAGCGAGAGACGGAGAGAGGCTGCAGAAGAGAGCTTCAAGCTGCAAACACATACAACCATATAGGGCCTCCACCACAAGATGTTGAAGTTGACACGGAACAAGGAGAACCGGAAAAGAACAACCTCGCCTTGAAAAGAACATTAAGAATGACGGAAAGGCCACCACATTGGCAACAACAATGTTGGAGTTGATCTAAATGGCCGGTACAACCTCGTCGATATGGAGGTAGAAGTCCTTGTCTCCCCAAACACCGGAGAAGGAACCCACAACAAACATCCAAGCAAGACACTACTGTAGCCAAACCAAAGCTTACTCCAACCATGGAAGAGAGCAAGCGAGACGAGGAAGATCGATGTTGGAATCTTTGTCGAGCTGCAAATAAAGAAGAAAAAGAAACCCTAGAACAGATAGACCTGACTACCGGACTAACAGACGACATCCTAGACCATCCATCCCTCGAAGGTGACCGGTGGCCACCAGAGATGGAGAGGACAAAGGGTTTGACAAGGTGAAGAGAACTATGATGTAGGAGGCTTGCACATTACAAATGAGGAGAGACAAAGAAAGGATAATAATTGATGCCGGCTCAACATTGCTTCCTTTGCATCCCCTCTCTTTGAGCTAAAATGCTATTATCTCTATCTCGGAATAAAGCTATTTCTAGCTATGAATCTAGACAAATGGTTATCCAGATTAATAGCTAGAAATAGCTACATCATGGGACGGAGGTAGTACTATATTACACTACATCCGCTTCATAATTTAAGGGTTTTGGCTTTTTGCTTGCAACATTTGACTATTTGTCTATTAAAAAATTATGAATCTATCATTTAATTTATTTGTAACTTATTTTAATTTCAAAAGTATTTTAAGCACAACTTATCATTCTTTATATCTGTAAAATTTTTGAATAAGACAAATGGTAAAACGTTGTAGGTAACAAGTCAAAACCTAAATGGAGAAAGTATCGTAGATAACTTGATTCTTTTGAGTTTTGACTTTATCTACTCACTTTGTCATAAATTAGATGTCATTTTATTTTTTTCAACGTTTGACCATTTGTCTTATTCAAAAATTTAATACAAATATAAAAGGAACAACGCTCAAAGTAATTTTGATAACAAAACAAGTCACAATAAATAAATAATATTACGTATTTCATAATTTTTTTAATAAAATGAATGGTCAAACGTGCCAAGAAAAATATAAAACCACCATGTAATTTTGGACGGAGGGAGTATAGTGATGGGTCAATGATAGTGTCAATTTAATATTATTCATTATTTCATTTGCATTATTTAAACCTATACTCTCTATATTTATAAATATAAACATTTTAAAGGTGGATGTGAGTATGTGACATATTACAGTACGAATGAAATGTACTACGAATCTAAACATAATATGACACATCCATCCAAGATACTTATATTTATTTCTGGACGACGTAATACTGCATTTATACATGCTTTGAATAGAAGAATTGCACGGAAGTTCCGGGGGTATTTAGCTGATTCAGTGAAATTCAAACCAGGCATCCAGCCAAAAAAACCTTCCAGTTCTCCTCTTCTTTTTAAAAAGAGAGAGAAAAAAAATCTCCACGTGTATCTCTAACCATCCGTTTCCCATCACACGGCACCCGCGAGCCCATACCACCGATCCAGCCTCGCGCGTCGCGCCTCACCCATACGGATTTCCCCCGTATTCCACGAGCCCAAAAAATACAGTATCCCAATACGTACCCGTATACCGTATGCCTCTCACATCCACGTATATTCCCCTTCCCTTCTCCAACTCCAACCTTTCCTCCATTTCCATTCCCCCAAACCAACCCACCACCGTCGCCACCGCCGCCGCCTCCTCCTCCTCCTCGCCCCCATTCCCCTCTCCGCCGGCAGCGATGCCCGGCGCGGCGGCCCACGCGGTGGACTCCCGAGGCGCCGCCCCAGGCGGGGGCGGTGACGATGGAGCACGTGATGCTGGCGCTGCACGAGACGGAGGCGGAGAGGGAGGCGCGGATCCGGGACATGTTCGCCTTCTTCGACGTGGACGGGAGGGGGCAGCTCGACTACGCGGAGATCGAGGCGGGGCTCGCCGCGCTGCAGATCCCCGCCGAGTGCAAGTACGCGAGGGAGCTGCTCCGCGCCTGCGACCGCGACCGCGACGGCCGCGTCGGCTACGACGACTTCAGGCGCTACATGGACGACAAGGAGCTGGAGCTCTACCGCATCTTCCAGGCCATCGACGTCGAGCACAACGGCTGCATCCTCCCCGAGGAGCTCTGGGACGCCCTCGTCAAGGCTGGTATGTATGCCGTCGCCTCCCCTTCTGCTCGTACAGCCCCCCGCGATCATCTCCTGATGTGCAGCCTGTGCTGTGAATTTGTGATGTGCTGTTACACACGTCGCCCGGTTGTCCGAATTTTGACACATTCTGACGCGTTCCGCAAAATGTGGCTGCGAGCATATTATTACTTGGTTGTTGTTGGATGGTCACGACAAATTTGTAGCTATGCGTTGGAATTTGTTGTTGTTTTTGTCTTGTTTTGTTTACTCGGTGGGTAGATGTGAGTTGTCATGTATGAAGACGGAAGAGTCCCCTATGCAGCGGACGATACACTGATAATAAATTAACAATGGAGCTTAACTCTACTTGTAGGGAGCATTTGTAGTGTTGGTCATCGAGGAGCATCTACAAACATTGAGTACCATATGTGAGTAGTGGAAACTTGACTTCTTTGAAGATGTCAAAATTTCCACTTAAGCTGCTAGATTTTGTCTGTTTCCCATAAAATTTGAGGAAGGATTGAACCTAACCAGTTAGTATAAAGTGGCATGACTACAGGTATCAATTTTCACCAATGCAATGTGAACCTGGATCTCGGTATTGAATATTTATTCCCTACCAAATGTAATTATTCTCTAGTTGGAACCACTGAACTAGTGGTTATCAACTTATACCATTATATTTGCCATCAGATCAAACAGGGCAAGCCTTGTATTTGCCAGCAATCACAGTACTTTCATGTCAGGTGTTCATCCACCAAATGTAAGTTTTGAAGCTCATAAAAATTCAATCCCACCAATACAATCCATTTCCCTGAATCCTCTCTTGTCAAGCAGTTACACATTTTCATGAAACTAATATCAAATTGCTAATGGCGTCATCCCAGTGACATGCTTTATCCTGCATTTTGAGTCCCTGCTACCACACGATAATACGCTATATAATTTATATGTAACTGTATTATCGAGTTCCTATGTTTATTAGATTCATTTCAATAACCTGCTTCTACTGAATATGCTGATTATGTTCCTTATTTTTTTGACCGATTAATGTTGGATTTTAGTCTGATGTATATTTCTGGTGCAAAAAATACAGCCTTAAGGCATTATCAATTTCTTCTTAGATATTAGATTGTCACGGAGTCCAAAAACTGGTGATGGTTTAGAGTGCGAACTTGTTAGTTATTTTCTCAATCCTTACCTTGTTCACCCACTGCGACTTACTCAGTATTAATTAATAGTTTAGTACTCCCTCCATCTCAAAATATAAATACTTATGCCTTTTTTTAGGAGATTGAGGTTGAGGTGAGAAAGGGTTGTGATTGGTTGATACGAGAAGGTAGGTGGGGAAATTAAATGGAGATGCTTTTGTTTGGTGGAGATGAGAATGTAAGTGTAGAAGTAGTTATATTTTGAGACAAATTTGAATTCTAAAGGTAGCTATAGTTTGAGACGGTTTGAGTAGTATAAGACTGAATCCTGATACAGCTAATAGATCCAATACTATGTAACCAATACTAAGGTTTCCATGATATAGGCAACAGAATTTGAGTGCCTCAGGTATAATTTGAAGCATTCTCACGTCATAAAACCCACTCCAAGGAGGTGGCTGACACTGCTTTCAACCAAATAGGCTAAATCTTTTGGCCTTGCATAATAACGAAACATGGCCATGGTAAGTACAAAGTTCCTTTTTAAATTTTAGCATGGGGTACATGAATTCGATTTAGAGGTAATTGTAGCTGGCCAATGCATTGCTTGAGAGAAATTAATTATCATGAATTTAGGCTGGTGATCATGAATTTAGGCTGGTGTTATACTTATGAGTTATTATACTAGCTTGACTCTGGATCCAATAATCGTAAAACAGGCATCTTAGCTATACCTTCTTGGGCCAAAGTCTGGCAGGCATGATTTTAGTAATAGTTTAGTACTCCCTGGCTCAGAAGGCTGAGAGGAGAGATCTTTGTTCTGTTTTTTTTTTTTTTTTTTTTTGTTGTTGTTGTTGTTGTTGTCAAAATTTAGGCCTTGTGTAATTAGTGAAACATGACCATGGTAAGTGCAATGTTCTTTAAAATTTTATCTATTTTATCATGGGGTATCAGACTTCGATATAGACGTAATTGTAGCTGGACAATGCATTGCTTAAGCAGAATTCATTATGATGAATTTAGACAGGCGGTATACTTATGAGTTGTTTTAAACTGTTATGGAGTAATATAATAGCTTGCCTTGAGAACCAATAATGGTAAACTGACATCTCAGCTAGACCTTTTGGGCCAAAGTTCTGGCTTGTATGATTTTAGTAATAGAAATTATAGAATACTTCTCAAAAGGCTGAGATTTAATGTTGAATGTGGTAGGACGTAGGATAGTCCTTGTGGGAATTTTTTTGCATTGAGCATATAGTTAAGATGGTTTTAATTTCAGCCATATCATGGGGCAATTCATTAGACAATAGCACTTCATTCAGAATGTGGAACACTATTATTTTAACTTCATTTGATGACGTATTTTTATTCTCGAGTATGGCCAATCAGTGATTTCCCCCCTATGGATGCTGAGCTCTCATGAACACACATAATCTGACTTTGCATCGTGTAGCTCTATCTTATTAGTTTATCACATTTTCTACCAAACAAAAAACCCTTTGTCATGTTTTTTTTAAATATCAGTATCTCACATTGTTTGCTTCCTTGGTAGTTGGTTCTGCTTTGCCTGAAGTTTTAAATATTTTCACAACTGGGTTATTAAGAGATCTCATTGTTTGTATATTCATAATATATCTTACAAGCAATGTCAGCTTGTTGTTTGCAGGTATAGAGATTGATGATGAGGAGCTTGCACGATTTGTTGAGCATGTGGACAAGGACAACAATGGAATTATTACTTTTGAAGAGTGGAGGGACTTTCTTTTGCTATATCCTAATGAAGCAACCATTGAGAATATATATCATCACTGGGAAAGAGTATGTCTTGTAGATATAGGTGAACAGGCTGTTATACCAGAAGGCATAAGTAAGCATGTCAGTGCAAGTAAATATCTGATTGCAGGAGGAATTGCGGGTGCTGCATCTCGTACGGCAACTGCACCTCTTGATCGCCTTAAAGTGATCATGCAAGTACAGACTACACGTACTACAGTCTTGCATTCAATTAAGGATATATGGAGCCAGGGTGGTGTATTGGCGTTTTTTAGAGGGAACGGATTGAATGTTGTGAAAGTTGCTCCAGAAAGTGCCATAAGATTTTATGCCTATGAAATGTTAAAAGAATATATTATGAAGAGAAAAGGAGAAAATAAGAGTGAAGTTGGTGCTTCTGAACGTCTTGTAGCTGGTGGTTTGGCTGGTGCAGTGGCACAAACAGCAATTTACCCTGTAGATTTAGTGAAGACACGACTGCAGACTTATTCATGTGTGGATGGTAAGGTACCTAGTCTTGGTGCATTGTCAAGGGATATCTTGATGCATGAGGGTCCTCGAGCATTCTATAGAGGTCTGGTTCCATCTCTGCTTGGTATTGTCCCCTATGCTGGAATTGATCTTGCTGTATACGAGACGTTGAAAGATGTCTCCAAGACATATATCCTGAAGGACAGTGGTGAGCTCCCATCCAGAGACCGTCCGCACCGCATTTTCTACCCTTTTGCTATTCAACTCTGTGTTTCTTGATACTTGTATATTGTTATGATCATGTAGATCCTGGTCCTCTAGTACAACTGGGATGTGGGACTGTCTCTGGAGCCTTGGGTGCGACATGTGTTTATCCTTTGCAGGTTATCAGGACAAGGTAAGAATGTTTTACTGTACAGAAAAGAAGCAAACACAATATTTCTCTCTCTCTCTCTCAACAGTATTTTAAAATATTTGTAGACTGCAAGCACAACGAGCCAATTCAGAGTCTGCATATAGAGGAATGTCTGATGTATTCTGGAGAACCCTACAACATGAGGGTGTATCTGGATTCTACAAAGGAATTCTACCAAATCTTCTTAAAGTGGTGCCTTCGGCAAGTATTACCTATCTAGTGTATGAAGCAATGAAGAAAAATCTCTCCCTTGATTAAATTCTGGGGCTGTTTTGAAAATCAGCCATCATTATTGACATGGCTGACTGTAGAGATATTGACGATACATGATTTAACTGGTGAAGTAGCTACTTTTTTGAAGTGAAAGACGGTGCCTTCAGGACATAATGGGAAGCTGTGGTGGCATCACTCTTAATTTTTTATTTCCCAGAAATGAAGTGGTAACTATGAGATCATCGAGACATCCTTACTGGAGTACTGGTAAACTTCCTACCTGTCATGTTATATTACAGCAGTTATACTTATATGCCTTTTTGTGCTTTATAATAACTCTTTTTTGTGCAATTCAAAAAAAAAGGAAAGAAGAGAGAAATCATTTTTGTGTGTACACATACTTTTATGCTGCTGTGCATATTTGGGACTGCATAGTGAATGCTTATACTGTCAGCTGCAGCTAATGATGCTCTTAGGAGTTAGCTCTAGCAAGCTTGTAACACTGAGCATTTTGTACTTCTTTGTTGATATAGTGACCTAGGGAAAACCGTGAGGCACTGGCCGCTAAATGCTTAAATGTTGCTGATTCTGGTGCACAGTTTAACAGCACTCGTATGTAATATCGCACAACACTTTTACCTTGGTGTCATTAATAGACTAAAAAACAAGTAAAAAACTAGATAAAGACTCTGTTTAGTACTTTACATTATTATTTAGTTAAATTGCAGTATATTGAGAGATATGATTATGGACCCAGTGTAAGTTAAATGTGTGTGCATATTAATGGCAAAAATCAGATCGGATTTGATGGATGCCAGGTCTGGAATAAAAAAATATGTGTAGCATCAGCATCTGGAAGGTTCAGAAGGAAATCCCTTCCATACTGTTCTATGCAGCTAAATCCACTTGTGCGTCTTCCTCCTCCAATTTTGTTTATTGCAGTAGTGCACACAAGAGAGGATCTAGAAATTTGGATATTAGGATATTTCAGTTTCTACTAATAGTCACAAAGTTCCCGGGTCGTGGAGTCGAGGAACGTGGTATGCTTCTTTTGAGAGGTTTTTACAAGGTGGGGACGAAAATGTCCCCATGTTCCTAGGACAGGGAAGACATTCCCATGTCAAGGGATGCTGCCTTCAACCCCTTTTCCTTTGACTATAGTACCACTGGTCGGTACATATAGCTGTTATGAAAGTGACTGCATACTTTTTTTCCTGTTAATAATATTTGTGTCCAGTAATATCGTTGGAATCAGTGCTGTTTCTATCCAAGTAAGGTGATGAAATGAAGTGTTGGCTTTGAATGAAGAAACAGTCTTGGATAGAATAGTTAGCTTTGACTTGAAAGGTTTATGCTCCCATTGTATGTTCTTAACAATGGTACTCAATGATGGAAGGGGCCGAAAGGGAGATGTGTAAGTGATACTTTTATTTTAGACGCCCTGATGTATAAAAAGAGTAAAATAAAATAGCAACTTAATTATGTTTTTTCTGTTATGGACCTTGAGTTTGGATTTCAGGGCTTGTGAGCATAAACTTATTTTGTACCCATTGTACCATACAATTCGTGAAACTTATAACAAATCTGCTTGTCTTCCCCTAGAAAATGAAAGCTGTCAACGGAACAAATGGGTCTTTCTATGTGTCAGGTTCTACTTGTATTATTGGAGCCAACTTATAACTTTACTACAAATGGTGTTTGCCCATAGTTTTTGTTTCACTTCCAAATGATCTGTATTACTTAGGTATCACAATTGGTAATCATTTGGATTGTCTTGAGCTTTGTTTTTTATGACACTGTTACAATCAATAGTTAATTGCTATATAGATAAATTTATTTAGTTAAACCTGTTATTTGTTTATCTGTTAGATTTTTATAAACTCTTCATCTTACATAATTGGCTCACTTGCTTTACTTTTGACATTTCAGTAAGGCATCGTTGGCTCCAAGTTAGCTATTCATCGTGAATTTCTGAAGGCTTATTTTGCCCCCTGTTATGGGGTGAGTTTTGTTAGTCAAACTGTAACACAGAGGAAAACACTCTTTAACATAATTTACCATTCCTGCTCCTGAACTTAAGAGGAGCTTGACCTTTACTGACGACAAAGTTGCCCTGCAGAAAGGGTGCTGGTTATACATGCCTGTATTGTCCTTGGCTACATGCCAAAATGTCAATGCGTACTGTATGTAATAATCTGGCAGCATTACCAATATAACTTCCTAATGGTTACCCTGTTACATGAATACGCAAATGACCCAGTAAGCAATGTAAAGACGGTAAAATGCGCCTCAAATTGTATGTGTATATGTATACTTATCTGCTTAGAAGTTTATCCCTTTTTGTTGTGCTTACATGTCAGTCCTGTCTCTTATATCATAAGCAAACTGAATTTAGTGCATGCAAGTATGCAACAGGTTGTGTGCACTGGCTTGTGAAACTGAAGAACAGGTCTTGCATCCATACCGGACAGTGGGCACTGGCTAGTTCCATAGTTTCTGAACTGGCATTCTCATAAGTCATAATCATGTGGTAGCTGCCAATGTTTCTGCAGAGCAAAGAGGTGGTGTGCTGTCAGCTGCCATTGTTGTTTACCTGTTGTTATCAGAATATCAGTGGTCATGAGAGGCTTTGTGCTATGGCTTGTGGATTGGACACTCCAAATTGTGATAAAAGAGAAGCCATGTGCAATATGTTTACTCTTGGTCTCAAAAGGAAGCTTCCCGAAAAGAGAGTTGGGACTTGAGAGAGGTTGATGTTTCAGTCTCAGGGGTTGTTGTTTCAGTCTCTAGGTTGTTCTGGTCTTCTAGAAGCTCTCACAATTGGATGAAAGCCACTCCGTTGGAAGAAGGCTAGTGAAGGGAAGAAAGCTGAGAAGTGAAGGGAACTGGGAAGACGGGGATGTCGACAGAGAAGGAAACCGGTCAGAAGCTTCCTGGTGCAAGGCGATGGTGGCCTTTCAGCCCCTTTTAGCACTGCGTCATTCACCAGCTTCCGCCACTATCCGGATGAATTTAGAAATCGCCGTTTTCTTGACCGATTGGTCGAGGACTCGAGGCCATTTTTATATACCCATCGTAGTAGCAGCAGAAAGTCTACTGTTGCCATGGACAAGCATGTGCACGTCTTGCTAGTGACAAACGTATGTTCCTGATTCTTCCTTTCGTCGTAAACGAACATATGCCATATAAAAAATATAATTGTAGATCTGATTTGTCTGACAACCAATTCTGATTTTATTTTCTCAATTTTGCTCGTTCGGCCATACTCTTATAAAATGGAGTTGTCGTGTAATCATATTATGTGAAGCCAACGTAACGGAATAGGATTAGACGAGCGATTTTGTTTGTCTTTTCTATCACACAAGGGCTTTGCTATATTTACCATCGTGGCTTTACCAAATGAGGCATCTACTAGTCGCGAATCCAGTTAGTGGGGACGATGGACCTAATGCAACCAGTTGGACAATCATCCAAGCTGATCTAGATGACGAAAGGAAGAGATTGATCTAGATTGCATTATATAACCCTCACACGACAACATTGGTCTTCCTAGGGGCTAACAGAGTGAAGGTAATGGAGCTAATCCAACCAGTTTTGTTTCATAAATTTAAAAATTTTCAGCAGAGCTTTACTTTTCTATATATCTATACTATTAGGAGGTACTCCCTCCGCTTCCAAATGTAATGTACTCAAGGTTGTTTTAAAAAAATTAGGAATGGATAAAGAAGACTATTATACCCCTTGTGAATGTGAGTAGTGGAAGTAGTTTTTTTTTTTAGGTTAAAGCGAGAGCTTTATTAATTTCTGAAAAGCGGGTTACATTCTGCCTCCAACAGTTGTTGGATTTCTACAGGGGAGCCCAAACGCCATTCCCTGCAAGATTTTATAGTATAAGCTAACCCAACTAATCTATGAGCTACTAGATTTGACTCTCTCTTGATCTTGTGCACCTGCACAAACACAATACACTGCATACAGTGACAAATTTCTTCCAACGCCCCTTCCCAGGAAGATCTCATAGGGAGTACTTCTGCAATCTTGCCACCACCTCTGCATTATCATATTCCAGAATTACAGGCATATGTGTATCCATCTGATTGCCAACCTCAATCCTTCCAGACAAGCTAATGCTTCAGCCTCCACCACCAAACCAAAGCGCCGGATATACTTGTGAGCAGCAAGTAACACCAGTTCTCGGTAATCCCTCATGAGTAGCAAGTAGGTAAATGACTGTAAACGGGAAATAAATTTGGATAAGAGATGACTAATTTGACAAGTAACACTTCATAATCCCTTACGGGAGTATTGGTAACGGCAGTGAGCCTGGCATCCCACCTATTCTCCAATTATAAAGTTTGAAAATTACCTCATGAACAGCTTAACTTTAAAATCAATCAAATCAATGTGAATATTACCCATAGAAAAATATGATTTACACATTTTGTGAAATATATTTTTATTTATTTTAGAAAAATTATATAAATTCTTTTATCCGTAGAATTATATGGGTATTCAAATTTATAAGAAATCCATCATCTATGAAAAAGTATAATACTAGATAAGACTATACTTATATTCTTAGGGTACAAAAATGGGACAAAAATAGAGAAAAACAAAGACAAGCCTAATAAGTTGATTTTCAAATTTTAAATCTCTCCAGTTTATAAGCCAAATAGTAGCACAATTTGGCTTATTTGTTCCACGTTAATCTCACCAGATTATTTAGATAGCTTATTTGTTCGACATTCCAAAAAAAGGTTCTATCAAAATAATTTATTCTATCACATTACATTTCTCGAAATAGATAGCTTATGCCTATAATCAAGTGGCTAATCCGGGAAAATAATCCCTCAGTAATCTAAATCAAACTGAGCCAGTTCGTTTTAGGTGAGAGTGCTCATGTATATATGTGCCTAATTTATGTAAAAACAATTCTCACCCAAATTACGGCTTTGAATGGGAGAATCCTGGCAGGTAATTTGATCTCGACAAATCATCAATAACTATTCAAACTTCATCCAATTTTACTAAATTTTAGTAACAATGAAATAAGCAGCACTCTGCTTTTACAATACCTACTCCAGTGTAGAGTAAAAAGGAAAAAAAAAACAACAGTCACCACCGAGACGACAAGTGTCCCAACAGCGACGTCTCCCCATGACGCCCTAGAAGAACGGATCCTGCCACCGGGGATTCAGTTGCTGCGTGACGGCACAGCAGTGCCAGCGATTTTCTTTGCCACTCCTTCGCTTTTGCGGACGGAAGCCTCTCTTTCCGTGACGACGACGATCCATCGATGCGCGCGGCGGTCGGCCACCACCAACACCAATACACCCGCAACCAATGAGAGCGAGCGAGCGTGCGAGGATGCAGTACACATGGCGGAGGCAGCGCATGATTTGTGTGCTGTGTTTGTACTGCAAATCCCAGGGTGGATAGGATAAGAACAAGGACGCCTGGGAAAAAGTATTCAACAGAGAGAGGGCCCAAGGGCCAAAAAGGCTATCAACTTATGATTAACTACATACAGGCTGCTGATCTAAGGCTAAGTTTGGTTGTGGAAAGGTGGGATATGATATAACAGTCCACTTTTTAATTCGATGATCTTGTTTTCTTATTAGATTAAGTGGACATGGTAATTTTTTTTGAAAGAATAGATATGGATTTAGCGATATAATTTTTTATTTGGTTGAAGGGAATAAAATAGATTTGTAGTTGTGATCACCCATTTATAGATATGAGTATACCCTTAATACAAAATCAACATATATTTATTTTTTACGAAAAACAATAAACATATAATAACAAAAAGGGAAGAATCTCAGCCAGACTCCCAGCACCCATCGCCGCCGGTCTCTCCCTCCTCCCACTGCCACCAGTCTCCGTGCTTGTAGCTGCTGCCTGTCCCTTCTCCAGATCCCGCCATCGTCGTTGCTTCCCCCGCATCGGAGCTTCAGATCTGCACTACGCGTTGCGCATTGGTCGCCATCGACATTGCGCCTTTTGTCACCTTCGTTGGTCGCTGTTGACGCCATGCCTTCCATCGGTCTCGCCGGTTGCTGTTCACTCAAAAGTTGAGAGTGAGAGGGGGTGACACAAGGCATGTTATGCTTCTCTTGTCTGGACGGATCAGTTTATGCGAGCAAATTTACACGTAGTTTCTAGTCCAACATATTAAGAGAATATATCCCACCTCTGTTCCTAACCAAACATCTAAAAAATTAGACGGATGGACCCTGTCCACCCTAATATCTCTATCCTGTTTTTTTCTTATCTTTTGCTGTATTTTGGTAGTAACTCCTTTGAAATTTTGTCGGCGTGATCTTGGAGCGTGTACTTTGCGAACATTGGTTTTCAGAGGGGTATAACTCAGCTAGTTGAATTTACTATGTTCATGACTCATATACACCGTTTGTGCAATTTGTATGCTAGCTCTACTTTTAAATTTATGATGTCTTAAAGCTGGGTTATGTGGCCATCACCCATCACCTTTCTTACCGTCATAAGACTTCAACTCCGAGCATCTCCTGTGGTGGTTCGATTGTGTAGGTTCACAACAGCGAAGACAGAGATCGATTCGGCAGCTCCAGCGTTATAATCGATTGGTGGGACCCGCAAACAATACAAAAGATTCTATCTATAGCTTCTTCAGGCGTGGAAGCAAGCTTATAGTGTAATAAAATGTTATTTTATTTGCTACAGTCTGACTCAGCTTTGGACTTCGATTTTACCTCTGATACACTAACATTTGGTGCCCACGGTGTGTTGTGTTCGTGATTTTTAGCTCATGGTTCGATTTGCCCATACAATGGAGATGCTCTTACTACTGTAAACTAAGATAGAGTCACACACCTAGACAAGATGTCATCACATTTACAATATATTTGACGTTGTGTCTACTTTTATTTTACCTGAAATTATTGTCTCATGGGAAAGTTAAGGAAAATTTCTTGTCCATTGTTGGTTACCAAAGGACTATATACCCAATTGGGCATTAACTTTGTAAACTCAAAACAAATAGTAATATGTCCCGGCCCTTTTTTTTAAAGGTATCTGTTTGATCAAATCTTTTTAACAACGCAATTGAAACCCAGACGTCTGTTCTGGGGCAAAACGTCAGACGTTTCAGATTATGTTTCAATGCATTTAGAAAAATATAACTGTTTAGAGAAAAATGTTTCAATGCGACATGACTAAAACACTTTTGGCCATTGAAACATTTTTACTAAAATATTTTTTTGTCCAAACAATAAAACATTCTCTCAATATGCATGGAAACAAAAATTGAAACACCCAACATTTGGTCTCCCAACGGACGCTCGGACAGTAAAATTTTCTATACCCTTTTTCTTTGTTACATGTGTACCCTATCCATTTGAGCCAGTATAAGCACAATTATATTCAATAGAAGTAGTGGAAAAGGCTGGTTCCTGCCATTACACCTACCTGCATCTAAAAAAGTAAAGGAAAGAGATTCAAAAGAACAGTTTGTTTGTGCTAGGGCACAAATAGCTGAATTAGAGCCCCACTCTAATTGGATATACCTCTGTTTGCAACTAAACATTACTATGCAATACTAGTACTACCTATATCATCCATATCTTCAGAAAGGAAAAAAATAACTCTCTACATCATCCATGGAATCTAGGATATTCCAATTCGTTAGAGGTTACTCATACCAAATCTTTCATTAGCTTCAAATTATTGGGCTCTTTCAACATCTCTGTCAAGACACGTCACATTTTGGTCGATTGAATCCTTTTGTAAGTTACAGTCTAGAGAAGCAATACATGAGAACACCGCATAAAACATCACTTTTCGCCAGGAACTAGAATCAAATAAGCAGGGATATTCATTTAGATTGGTTGTGTTGATCGTTAGATACAATGTGACGATTAAATATACCAAATATATCAACTTAAGAAAATATGAATCGAGGTTTAATTTTATAAATTTGTCATATATTCTCGTATATTCTGGAGAAGTGAGCAAATGGAGAATCGGAACATTTTAAAGAGGCATTTATATATACTCCTGTAAGATGTAGCTCACCCATTATATCTATTAATTAACTAATCTCATAATATCCCTTTAGAGATTATGGATGTGTTCTCCATTAGCTAGCAGCTGCATAAAAAAAAGTGGCAAAAGTGTGGTTTGCCTGTCCTAGATTTCATATAATTTTGTTAGGGTTCCACTTTAACTGGAATTGGATATAACTCCAGTTGCAGCTAACAGTACACATACATAATGCTGTTCTATACGTCACCCAAGTATAACTCGAATTGCAAAGAGGCAAACCATGGAATCTAGGATTTAGCCATTAGTTAATCCTCCATTAGCTTCAACCATTGGGCTCTTTTGGGCATCTCTGTCAGCTTACATAGCCAAATGGACGTCCTTTTTGTTGCAATTTGCACACGAAACCGCTATACGTACGACAGCGCGGCATCCGGCGTGAACAAGAGATCAACTTGCCTGCAAAAGGTATATTCATTTGGTTAATTAAGCTGATGCAATTGGCGATCATTGGATCCGACGTGACGACGATGATGGAAGTTGGCTGCATGCGCGACTAAATCGATGGGGTCCAAAACGTGATACGATATAGGTTTTCTAGGGGGATTGGGTCCGATTGGTAATAGCTAGCTTGTACTAACCTAACACCTTCTAGGATCATTATCTAGAAAACACCACCTAGTTGGGCAAGTTTGATCTGCTCGTTAATACTTACTCCTCCGTCTTAGAATAAACATCGGCAGGATTAGTCCTATCAAACTGGCCAAACCCATGTCCAAAATTATTGATCAAGAAAATATCATATCTTATCTAGGTTGAGAGTTCATACTTTTTGATACGCATATATAATAGCCTTGTAGTTGCATGCAATTAAAGCTTAGCTGCCATGTGGGTGCATGCTAAATTCTTATGTAGACTTTTTAGGTATCTCTTGGCTTGAAAATACTTGTAAATTTTGATGACATTGATGGAAATTGATTGACGGGTATTGAATCTAAAATGAGGAAAATTGTTCTAGCAGGGGCATCCGCAATCTGCTGGGCTCTTTGTTTAAGCAGAAGTGATATAGTGTTTAACAAAGTCCCATCAAAATCTTATTTATAGGTGCTTTTCAGATCAACTTATTTGCTTAGATTCTGGGCGCAGCTATACAAAGCCGTGACGATGATAAGGAATCCATTTCCTTGGCATGTTCAAAGTTGAAGACAACGACACGAACTTTGGTTGAAAATTTGGTAACAGGATCGCTTGAATAAGCTATTTTCTCTATGGCGCGTCGAAGTATTTTGAGTTCTATTTTTAGGTGTGAGCCAATGTTGGTTGTTATTTTTGAGTTAGATATTTACGTAAATAATTGGCTATAGCTTTTTTAAAGTCCAAGCTGGATTTATCCATTATTAAAACATTATTAAAAACAGAAAGGAAAGGTGACATGGACACTAACCAGCAAGTACAAGTAACAAGACTACAGGCCAGAGAGACTGCATGCTAGTCCTACTTGCCGTGCTGCCAAGCAGTCACTGTTTCTTACTTCTGGGCCTCAACTAGTCCAAGGAATTTGATCCAAGAAAAAAAGCATTCATTTTAATCTTGGCCTCCATTTTACTTGGAAAAGAGGCTAAAGGAATAAAATCTTTTGTTGTTATATAATTGGGTGACCTCTTATCTGAAGTTCATGTCAAAGCTAGCGGCAGAGGGAGACATCCCCCCCAATAATTCATCGTGCCGTGCCGGATAATACCAGCAGTAGGATTTACTGGTGTAGCAAGTTGAAAGAAAGAAAAGCAGAGAGAAGCTGACCTGGTCCACACAGGTACTATTGCCAGCTTTCCACTCTGTCATCAGGTTCTGGACATAGATTTCCTCTCAGCCAACAGTCCACCAATAGTATACTTCATTTGGAACAGATTAAAAATGAGTACTGCATAATTCAAATTTGATTATTTGGTTTATTTACCTTCCATATTTTATTTTCTTTCTGGTGATAGCATCTTGTTATATGAACCATTTTATCCTCTATGACGTGGTTGATGGACCGGCATTTTGCAACATATTTATGTACGCACACAAAAATCAAAGGGTCCTAAAAGTTTCAAACTCTCCCCCCGAAAACCCCAACAGAAATTGAGAAACATAGACCACAAAAAATGACCATTGTACCCCTGCACCAATGATTCCAAGTTTCCAACCAAACCAAAACCTCCCCCAAAAAATTACAGTAAAATTAATTTACCAGTTGGATAAGTGTACAGAACACTCAAACTAAACTAGCTTGACCAACCAACCTCAGCAAGTGAGCTGTGGACCTGTGGTAGTATACTCCTATATTTATAGCAGCTTGCCTACACTCGCAGCCTCTGCCACCACAATCGTCACAGGGTCCCTCTCCTCTCAACCACCCAACCAACTACCTCTCGCCGCCGCCGCCGAGCTCGAGCTTTTCCCATGTCTCCGTCCTCCTCCTCCTCCTCGTCGTCGTCGGCCGGCGCCTCCCACGCCGGCCTCGCCCTCGCCGCCACCGCCATGGCTCTCTCCGGCTCCCTCGTCCTCTTCTCCCTCTGCCGCACCACCAAGCCTCACCACGACGCCGACGCCGCCCCTTCTCGCCTCCGCCCTTGCCTCTCCTCCTCCGGTGAGCAATCAATCAATTAATCATTTTGAAGAAGCTGCTGCCATGGCTAAATCTCTGACTCTTTTTGGGTGTTTGATTTGTTTGCAGAGAAGAGGAAGCGGGAGAAGGCGCGGCGCGGGAGCCAGAAGCGGGTGCGGTTCGCCGCCGACGTCGTCGACAACAATGCGTCGTCTCGTGCTGCGCCGGCCCCGGCGAGGGATTCGCCGTCGTGCAGGAACACGGCGGCGGCGGCGATGCCGGCGAACAGGGAGGCGCTGTACCGCGGCATGCTGCGCGGCCGCTCCATGCTCAGGGTCGCCTGCTCCTACTAGCGTCTAGCTAGCTATCCAGCTAATTAGTTACTACTTAATCCGTCATTAGCGTCTTAATTATCCCTCCGGCCCCCGCCTTAATTAATTTCCGGAGCTTGTTGTCTCTGTGACTTTGGTCCCTGGCTGATCGCTAATCGCCGCCGGTAATCGTCTGGGAGTTTTGTAATTAGCGTGCATCCCGAAGGCGCGAGCGAGAGGTGATATTGTAGTGTACTTGTTGTACTTGTACATGTACATTAGTATTGTTCCGAGTGATTAGTGAATTAATCCATTGATGAAGCTTCCGATCTTGGACTGCTTCCTCTTCATGCATTAAATTCCCTCTTTTTTCCTCTCTGGCTATAATTTTTTCTCAAAATTTTCTCGGCTAGCAGGGAGTAGAGTAGGACCAGCTCCCTGCACCCAGATTCCCGGATTTTTTTTTCCCTGCCCGTTTTTTGTGATGATTATTCCGTGCACAGTGAGCGTTAGTATATCATATCAGCAGTTGTGGTCGGCCGTTGCTGTCCTGATCCAAACAAAAATAAACACGAAATAGACAGAGATAGCGGAAGAGAAATCATAATTCGCACGCTCCAGAAATCACAGAAACCACAGGATTCTCCCCCGCCTCTCCCCGTGATAGATGGAGTAGATAGATACTGGGTTTCGCTCGCGGATTCATGGCTGCGAGAGGAGGAGGGAAAAAAAAAGAGCAAGAGACCGAAAGGCAGCCGCCGTGTACTGGTGGCGTAGGATCGGATCACATGCGCGCGACGCCGCGCCGCGCGGCGCATGCAGCCCGTGACTCGCGGTCGCGCGTGTCGTACGTGTCGCTGTGGTGGGTGTTTGGGTTTCGGGGGGATGTGGCACGCGCGCCTGTCTCGACCCGGGCTCGTTCCGGAAGCGACCGGGGCAATTGGTCGCTTGTTTGGTTTGGTTGTCGTTCACATCACACAGAGAGTCACAGGCTACAAACCTTAGCTGCTGCTGGTCAAAGGTCGAAGGTCTTGTATAGCAAAGGCAGAAAATAAAAGTTTTTCTTTTTTTAACTTAAGGCAGCAGAAAAAAAAGTTTAGGAGACACGTGTTGGGGCTTTGCTTGGCATTTTTTGGCACACGCGTACGACACGGAAGAAGAAGGAAGGAGCCAGGTGTAATACTGGATAAAATCGGCAAAATCTCACGGAACTCGATGTTGGTCGAAGTAAACTCGATGTTCTCCGCTTCCAATCAGCGTGTGGCTGGTTATCGTTCGCTCGATTCGATCATGTTCGTATTTGATCGGTTCGGTCCCCGGCGACGCTCGTGTACCTGTGCGTCTCCATGTTTGGTTTGGACGTAAGCTCATCAAGCAAGCAACCAACCTACAACGGCCTGCGACCATCGGTCCCCCTCCGCTCGCTCGCGTCGTCGTCGTGGTGTGCCGCCTGATCAATCAATCATTCGATTGGCACGTAGATTTTTGTATTGCTGGGGGATGCAGCGGCCGGCCGGTCGCCTATCATATTTCGATAAAACAAGACTCTCTATCCATGTTTGTAGCTAATCGTATTGATTAATCTAGTCTAGTACGAGTTTTCGTATTGATTAATCTAGTCTAGTACGAATTTTCTACTAATTAACGACATCCTGCATGCTCTGCCATCGCCCATCGATCGATCAGTCGTGATGGCCAATAATTAGTCATGTGGATTAGGCACGAGATACGATATGCGTGCAAATTCATAGCACATGTGTTTTGTTCTGATTAGCGCTCATGGGAGGATAATGTTCATCAAAGTTGGGGGTTCTGTTAGGCGCCCTAGGCTGGAGACGGCGAAGCTTAGGGTTAATTTATCCAACAAGCAATTAGGCCAAATTCAGTGACTGTTTGTAAGAGTTTCGACTTGCCTAGAGTCAGCACTAGTACGACAGCAATTAGGAATCTTTCAGTATCATATTGCGCAAGCCTTTCTACGTACTGTCTAGATCTGGAATGATCAAAATCGATCTACTTTTTTTCCCCCAACCAAATGTCGTCAGTCTTGCCAGCTCAGCTGGCTGTACCTTTTTTCTCGTCGTTTCGCTTATTCAAATAAGTCGTTACGGTGTAAGCAACAAAAGTAATTTATGGATGAAAGTTTATACCTATTCACAGGTTAAATCCAAGATTGAAAAATCAACTTCAAAATTAGTTTTTAAAAAACATTCAAATTTTGGCATATGCTGATAAGCCTAAGTGCAAACAATGGCTTCCATTATATGCTGGTTTGTTTTGATTTGGGGGTGTGATCATTTCTCTCATTGCTGGGTAGTTGGACTTATTTCTAGATTCCAGCTGGAACTGGGACTCTATATAATTCAAAATAAGAAATATTGTATGTACAAATGTAATTATCACCATTTTCATGATTTTCCAGCAATACTCTGTCCAACTGTTTTTTTTTTGGTGTTGAGCGAGGGGTGTGATGTACATACATAAATGAAATATCATTTCAAGTTTCCTCAATTCGAAAATATATAAAGCTATGGGAAAATTAAAACAGCAGCTTCTTTTTAGAGAGAGAAAACAGTAGCTTTTTTAGACAAAAAACAGTTACATTGGCCAGAGCATCATCAGCAGAACAGGTGCAAGATGGGCCTCGAATGGGCTTGATTTGGTCGGAAATGAAACCAAAACAAAAGGAACACGAACAGCGCATTTTGGGCCAGAACGGCAGAAGCCGCTGAACAAGCATATATCTATACCTTCTTATAAAAATAATAGATGTTTCTGGCCTTTTACGTTTTTGTACGTTGGCGTATTTTTAGCCCGACGTAGATCCGTTTTTTCGTTCGATAATTGCTGACTCCCGCTCGCGACGAAAGAGCGTCCGCACGCGCATGCGACGCTGGGCCCGCTCGTCAGCCGGCCGCGCGTCCTCCCGCTCGCGCCGAAAAATTCGGCTGCGCGCCATCCCGTTCGCGCTCGCGCCGAAAGCCACGCGCCCGCGCGCATGCCGTGCCGAACAACGCGTTTAGTCAGCTCTGTCCGTGCAAGACATGGCCCACCTGCACCGGCATGCATGTTTACCACAGCAATTAATCCATGCGATTAGCGGGGATTAAGGCGCAGAAAAAATCTAATTTCTCTCGTACGTTTGAATAAATCAAATCAAAATTGAAAAAATATTTGCTGGTACAGGTCTCGAACACAAGATTGGGTTTGCTTCAGTTTGAATCTAAAGTTATAATCATGTCAGTAAGTGATTACTGTGGACAGACCTTACAATGATATCAGCATCATCAAGCTCCATGCTCAGGGTCGCCTGCTCCTACTAGCGCCACGCTATCCAGCTAATTTAATACTACTACTTAATCCGTTATTACTTATTATCGTTTTAATTATCCCTCCGGCCCCCGCCTTAATTAATATCCGGAGCTTGTTGTCTCTGTGACTTTGGTCCCTGGCTGATCGCTAATCGCCGCCGCTAATCGTCGGGGAGTTTTGTAATTAGCGTGCATCCCATACGCGCGAGCGAGAGGTGATTGTAGACTGTAGTTTTACTTGTTGAGTTGTTTTGTACATGTACATTAATATTGTTCCGAATGATTAGTGAATTAATCCATTGAAGCTTCCGATCTTGGACTGCTTCCAATATATCTTTTTGTCAAATTATTTTTTTATCTGTCCCAATATATTTTTTTTGTCAAATTTTTCTCGGCTAGCAGGTAGGAGCAGCTCCCTGCTGCCAGATTCCCCGATTTTTTTTCTTGCCCGTTTTTTGTGATGATTATTCCGTGCACAGTGAGTGAGTATATCATATCAGCAGTTGTGGTCGGCCGTTGCTGTCCTAATCCAGAAGAGAGATCATAATTCGCCCGCACGAGAAATCACAGAAACCACAGGATTCTGCCCGCTGTCCCTTTCTGTTTCCGATAGATAGATACTGGTGTTCGGGTATTCATCAAAATTTTTTACTGTTTGACCCTTTTAAAAAATACTACCAAATTTGTCCGTACGTTGCAACGGGAACGATAAACATCAATCATTCCTTCCACCGGTTGCTATTTCGATCAAACTTTTCTTATGTCTTCTCTCTCTTACTCTCTTGTCTTCCGATAAAATCATCGCGACCAACCGACCAACTCAATGGCACCGTTGACGCCACCTTCCAAAATACCACCGTCTTCAAATCATATGCCTAGGGATCACTTCCCATGGAAATCGACATAAGCAGCTCCTCCGTCCCCAGTCTCCTATATTGGCGTGGCCTCTTTGCCTAAGCCTTTAAAGAGAAAACAACATGCAGAATCTTTTGTTTACTTTTGTGATTTATACTAACCTGAGATTATTACAAGCCGGTTGTGGGTTCTAGAATAGTTTAATCCTAATCAAAATGCAAGCAACCCTAACGCACGTATGTATACATGTAGTAATTGTATGCCAATGAAAAAAAATCCAAAGAGAAAACACATAAGATGGTGAACCTGAGGAAATAAACATGAGCTGTTAACTTGTTAGTGGTGACGACGCATAGGATGGATCTGCTTTAAATTGGTGACAACGGCGCGTTCCAACCCCAGGCAGAAGAGAAGCAACCTGGCGCGAGAGATGCGGGCACGACCATCACCACGTACGCTATTTTTTCTGGTGCACAGTTCTAATTCAGTTGGAGATCGGAGATCGCTGGTTGGTTGGAGATCGCAGGAGATCAATAGGCCATCGCTGGGCTGGGCCTTGTTTTGGGTGCGCTACCGCTCGAGAGATTGGTTTAGCGCACAAAAAAACAGAAAGAAAGGAATAGATGCGCGGTGGTGCGGAGGATTTCGGACAAAAAGGACAACAGAAACACCTCTTATTTTTATAATAGGTATAGATATCTTGTAAATAGACCTAAAATTTTTTTTAGTGCCATAGTGTTCGACGCTGGTCCTGAATATCTCAGCGCAGTAGGATTGAACGCTAAGGTTGGCGACACCGTTTGGGGAGGGAAAACGGAGTGAAGGGGTCAGCACCAAAATCATTGGCGCTGACCCTTAGACCTCAGCGCCAAGTACGTTGGTGCTGACGTTGGCAACATAACTCACGGGCCAGCCAGCCAGCCCCAAAATTTCCCGATTCTCCCCTTTGTTCTTCCTCTCCCGAGCACTCTCTCTCCTCCCCTCCAAAAAAAATCCTAAAATGCGCTAAGATTCAGAGTTTTTTGTGGGGATTTCGCTTGAAGGAGGTTGAGGAAGGTAAACTCCTCCATTCCATCCAAATTTTTGTTGTTTTCATGTTGATTTTGAGGAGTATTTGATGAAACCCTAGGTGGTGGTTTAGATTAAAATTTTTGAATTATTCTTACACTTAATGGATGATTGAGCACTAGATTGGTGTTTCTAGAATCTTGGTATATGTTTGAGTGTAATGTAACTGATTAAGAAGTTATATTCATTTGGAATGGATTATTTAGGGATAAAAAGAGATTAAATTGAGTTTATGAACAAGTGATGAGTTTAGGCCTTAAAAATTGATTTGAATGGTATTGATTAAGAAAAAATGTGTAGGCACTTGATAAATGTCTGTGAAAATTTTGATATGTAGATATGTGTTTTTAGGGTTTGCCAAAAATGTGTATGTGTAGGGGAAAAGGGTTTGCAAAAAATGTATATGGGCAATGGGCAATTACGATTATAAACTTTAAATGTTGATATGATTAGAAGGGTACGTTTGGAAAATAATAATTGTAAAATGACACAATGTTGGTTATATGGTGTAGATAGACAGAGTTGTTCGTGTCTATTTCGGCGGAAGTGTGATAGAGACAAGTGAAGATAGTGCTAAGTTTGAGGGGATGACAGTGAAGTCTATTGTATTTGTTGGTAGACTATCTTTTGACGAGGTTGAGGGTCGTGTTAGAGAAACTTTAAACTTCAGAAAATGGCAATTACATTTGAGTGGTCGATACGATGTCGGAGTTGGCAATGTATCCCATAAACAAATGCTTAATTGAAACAGACAGACATAATGGGACGCATATGTGATGGGAGCACAATATAGGTCCCTCGATGTAGTTGCAGAGATGGAGATGGATACAACAATGGATTTTGAGAATGATACGTTAGACCTAAACCATCCTCCACAAATGGACCAATGTTGACGGTCCTTAAAACCAAAATATCTGACCGTCAATGCCTGCATATAATGAAATAATAAAACATGCAAACTAGTGGTAGGGTTTATTACTAATCATTTCCACTAGTATTGGTGAAATATGTGCAAGCATGTATTTTAAGGAGAAAACACACCCGTCATGCGAGAAAACACACATTCGGCCAATTAGGCAAAAGCACTTGGATTAAAGGGCCGACAAGTCAGGCTAAACCACCATGAAATAGGCCATTGTAACCACAATCGACAAATGGACCCACCAATTAGTGTCCCATCCAAAGGAGAGGCCAGGATGTGGGACCCATGGTTCGGCCGAACCAACATAGTCACCTCTGATCCTGGCCTTCCATGTGTCACTTCCTCATCGTATGCCAATGACAGTTTAGCTTGCTTCCACTACAAGAAACCATGGACACTTGACATGAGGATGTCACACCCCGGAAAATCAATTCGAGAATGCTAGTGTATTATTCCCTACCCCAGGATTAGGTAGGGTACACAACTGATAACATAACACATCTTTTACAACTCATTAATGTTTACATTTATTACAAAGGCATTTAAGAAGCCTGATAACCAAAAGATAAACAAATAAAATCTACAGGGGACTAAGCGAATGGAAGCTCCAATTTCACAGGCGCTCAACTGGGGTATAAGCCTTTGCTCCACCTTCTGGACTACACCTTCCAAACTTCACTTCACTGGAGAGAAATAGCACGCAAGAATGAGCACTCGGAAGCACTCAGCAAGCCATACGGAAATGCAATAATAAAATACACAGGATATCAAAGAATAAAGGCTTATAGGGTTAATTTTGCTAAAACAACAGTTCAAACTCATTTTAGTTCAAAGCTAAGTTCAAAACACACGAGTCTATTCTAAAATTCATATTTCCTCAAATCCTCTGCTTAGTAATGCATGACCATGCAAACCCAGGCCATCATCCAGTATTCCACCAGATCGTACCTATCAATCCCATCCAATAACTCCCAACCAATCCAGGGTTTTCGAAAACACAAAATTAACCTCAAGACCATTGCTCAGCATGTCCATAACCGGTGACACGGCTATTCAAATAGATTTTACACTGCAGAAGTTGTACAGCTTTACCCACAAGACACTACCTTAACAGCATGAGAGCCCATGCGTATCACAGAGATACCTGAAGTGCCAAGGCTATGTCAAAATCCTTTCTATAACCGTCCCAAAGTAGTGGCTCCGCATCCCCAAATTTTCCAGAACTATGTACCAAGTTACACAGACGGGCCAGGTTTTTGCAGTCGTTTGGTATAGACCTTTGAGCTCGCTTTACAAAGGACCCGACCAGAGGAAACCCCTTTGGTAACGCATTATAGTCTAGATCAGGACTCCCCATAAGAGATAAGTGGTCATACGTATAATGCTTTGTATTGGAGTCTCTTGGACCAGTCCTTAACCTTCCTAAGTGCCTCCCAGAAACCCATCCGGCATCCAAGTTAGGTCCCACTATTTTTAAACCACCTTTAGTTTCAAACAATCCCTTTATGTCATCATCGACCATCCGGCCGAACCGACAAAGCCAGTCAATATCTTAGTTTAATTAAAGACTAATCCCAATTATAAAAACGCTAGCTATGCATATCCTATGAGATTAACCAGTCCATCAAATAGGGTACTAGTTACTCTAATTTATTTTGCCTATAGGGTACTAAGGATAGCATAAATATATTCAACTCCCAACATGGCTATAAATGACAAGGATAAATAGGCATAATATAAATATAAGTAGCTAATTAAAACTATAGACATGAATTGTACTATAATATACTATATGCATTTAATAGAGCATATGCAATTAATAACTGAAAACAAAATAACATTTAATAAACTAGGCTCAATGATGATCAAAGGTGTATGACTTGCCTGCGTCATTTTCTCAAACTTCCGAACTTCTATGAACTTGAACTACATGACGAACAGCTTCCAAACGGTGGAAAAACTACACAAACAACACTAACTAAGCCAAAGAGCTAGATAAAACCCAAAAATAGTACATAAAAAGCACATAAAAGGATTATTTAGGTTATAACGAACAATTAGCAATTTCAACAAGTCAATTCCGAATTCAGACGACCAAGGCATAGCCATTTGAAATTTAGATGCTCTTTAATGGCAATTTAATATATTCTTGTACTCAAATTAAACCCTAAAAAGAGAGGAACAGGAGCACGGCACTGGCCATGCGACCCTTTGAACAACGGCAAAAAGGCGGGAAAACAACAAAGGAGTCCTCACCGAGAGATAGAGATCGACAGTCGAAGAAGAGACGACGACGATCTACAAACAACGTAGATGGCGGCGTAGACATCGAACGAACCACGACTTCCTGCAATCTTCGGCTTCAACGGAACAAGGGACGTCCCCGGGTATCGTCCTTCTGGTTGGCGGTGTTGGTGATGCTCCGGCGACAAAGGGCGACGGTTGGCGCATGGCTTGCAGCAACGGCAACGGCCGGCAGGGCAGGGAGCAGCGGCTCGACACAACGCAGCAATGACGCAAGGGCGTCGGCACAACGACGTAGCAGCGCACGGCAGCAGGGGCAGCTCGGCTACGGCGGTAACAGAAGGCGGTAGGCAACGGCGCTAGGCATGGTGGCGGCTAGGGCTTCGGCTCGGCTAGGGCTAGACGCAGGCAAAAAGAGAGGAGGAGAGGGAGGGGGCGACACTAGTATTTATAGGGAAGAGGGTGGGCTGGTTTTAAGCCCAAGGGGAATAGGAATAGGAAACGTAATAGGATTAGGATTTCTTGGAGGGAAAGAAAAAGGAAAATGAAAGAGGTGGGAGGGGGAAGCTGGTGGCTCGGTAGGGAGAGGGAGGAGCCGACTCGGCCATGGAAAGGGAGAGGCCGAGAGGGAGGAGGAAGGGGAGGTGGGCGTTGGCTGCTTGGGCCCGGTGGGTGTTGACAGTCGTTATAGCAACATTTTGACCATCAGTTTAACTAAAATAAAGGAGAATAAGATATGCTTGCAATGCATATTTATTTTAGAATAATATTGTTCCACTTGTACTTGGAGAATATTTGCTTGTAGGGAAAATATACAAAATAGAGATAATTATGAAGAAACCTCACTCCCAAGCAAGCTTATGGATGAGAGGGCCACCTGGCATGGATAACTGTCGAAGTAACCGTCATTGCAACTGTCAACCGCCATAAGGGCCCACCTGTCAGCCACTAGAGAAGCCAAAAGTTAGTGGGAGGCTGGCCTGGTTCGGCCGAACTAGCCTTGCCGCCTCTCCCATCGACCTTCCATATGTCACTCGCTGGTTGGATGTTGATGGCTGTTACCAGGGGCAAGAAGGTCATTTCCCATCAGAAGCTGCCTCCGTTGAGTGCCTATAAAAGGACATCATCACTCACTCTCCAACACACACCAAAGCAAGGAATCAAGCTTCTCTACTTGTAGTATTAGTCCAAGTAGGAATAGAATAGTTTTAGTTCAAGGAAGCCTTCGGAGGAATTCGGGTAATGTTCTACTCTGCTTTCTAGTTCTTTTGTAAGACTTTCAATACTTCAATAAAATCATTATTCTTTTATACGCTTGTGGTACTTTAGTCTAAGTCATTAGATTATGGATGCCATGCTTAGTTTATACATGATTAGTATACTTAGTGTAGTTACATTATCTGGGATTTGCATTGGTGCGGGAATAATGTCTAAGAACTGGGTTGATAATCTGCTTAGGTTGAACCAAGAGTTATTAATCTAGAACTTAGGTACTCTACTTCAATCGCGAGGCTATAGAGTAGGGAGTGATAGTTTAGACATGGTGTCTAGACAAGATCTTACCATCATTTGGGCATATATACTCTAGAGGGAACGCGGGCCGCTGATAGTGACAGCTCAGTACGGGTGTCGCCCCCATAATATATATTCCTACATAATAATTCCTTGGGTTAGATGCACCACCGCATTTAATTTTGGTTGGATGGTTAGGACGGACTATCGTAAGAAACTCGACAGTCTGAAGTAACTTTGCGAAGCACTAGGAGGGCATAGCTTGGTTAAGGCTTAACTATAGCTGCATTGTAAGGAGGGTACACTACACTGTTGTATACTAGTTAGTATGTGCTAGGTTGTTGTATAATAAAAGTGTAGAAATAGAACTTATCTATACTACTCTTGCTAGGACTAGATTAGGATTATTCATAGAGTTAGCATGTTCCTTTGCTTGTGTCACTCTACCCAAGATTTTCTATCTTACCCCTGCTTAGAACTATAACTTATACAAGTGTATGATATAATGTTAGAAAGGTTAGTTCGTTACAAATTTTCCCTTGGAATTAAATAAATACGATACCTTGTAATACTTCCGGCTGAAATGCTAACAATGGTATATCCATGCGCTTGCAGATTTATTCTGTGAACTATAGATTACCCATTGATTATTTCGAGTCGCCGTCGTTGGGAGTTCTATTTCCAAGTATGCCGATAAGAAATACCAACAAGCATTTCTGGCGCCGTTACCGGGAAGATTTTAAAGAACTATACGTTTCTAATATTTTATATACACCACTACATTGGTTATCGTCTTTTACAGGCTAACCTTGGTTGCTTTCTGTCTTTTGATGTGAAATAAGGGTAGTGTATGTCTGGTTTCAACTTGCCGGAAAACTTCCACGACAATCCAGAAGTGTTCGTCTGGAGCGTCTGAGCCAGGTCCATTCCGTACCAGAAGCTTGGGAGCGTCTGCAGGAGTACGTCGCCGCCTATCCTCATCATGGGATGGACGACTTGCTCATCCTGCAGAGCTTCTACAACGGGCTCCTTCCTTCATCCCGCGATCACTTACACGCGGTAGCTAGAGGAGCCTTCTTCTTCAAGATAGTTTGAGCTGCCACCGAGCTGATCGAGAAGATGGTCTCAAACATGGGCTGGAGCAACGAACAACTCCAACCCCGTCAGTGAGGAACTCATGCCATCAAGGAGGCGGATATGCTTGCTGCAAAGATCGACCGCATCATGACGAGAATTGAAGATCAAGAGAAGGGGCGATCAATGAGCATGGTAAATGCCTTAGACTTGCACATGACGTGCGAAGACTGCGGAGGCACAGGACATTCCAGGAAGGATTGCCCCAAAACTCGTGCCGAGGCGATGTACACGGGGAACAATTTCCGTCCCCAGGGTGGTCAAGGGTGGAATCATCCTCGACCACTGTACCAAGGAGGCAACAATGGGCAAGGTAACTATCCAACCCCTGGTTATTCTGGTCCTAGCCCCTTGAGGGATGCTATTGCTAGCCAAGCTAAAATTAATGATGCAATTAATAAGAAGCTAGGTACAAATGATAAGCTCCTGGAAAATATTAATGTTAAGCTAGATGGCTTTGCTTCTGCATTCCAAAACCAGCTTAGCTTTAATAAGATGCTAGAGACACAGTTGGTGCAGCTTGCCACTTTAGTGCCTGTGCATGTCTGGAAAGATACTTGGGCAACCAGCATCTTCCGTAGAAAATGTTAAGGTTGTGACCATGAGAGGGGGTAAGACCACTCGTGATCCGTCGAACCCTAACCATGCAGAGACTAGTAGCAGCAACAACAAGGAGGCAACACCATCCAGCCCCGTTGAGGAGGCAGCAAAACCACAGTCAGTGCCGCAGACTTACTCCGACACAACATTGCTGAAAGTGCATCTAGCCCCTAAGTGGGTTTTGTTAATTTATGAGAAACACTTTGGAGGACTAATGAATCTATTAAGTGTATGTAGCAAGGTGGAGTCGTTGCACATCTATGGAACAAGGAAGGAGATAAGCACAAAACTTTGGCGACAAGCAAAAAGGGACCCCCAAAGACTTCTATTTGCTAGGCATAAAAATCTATTTTCTTTATTCTTGAGTAATAGGAAAATCCGCCTATTAAGAGGGGGTGATCCCGTATTCCGAAGTAAATTCTCTCTAGTTTCATATTTGATTCCATATCTAGTGAGAGAACACTTTTACACACACGTACACTAGTTTGGGGTTGTGTGTTTGCGTTTTGGTACCTTGGAAAAATTGGGCTGTGTCACATGTTTAAGTGCCACCGGAATGTCCGGTGTTTGGACCGGATTGTCCGGTAAAAGCGCTCTGTTGGTAACAGAGCGATTTTACCGGAATGTCCGGTGAAACCACCAGACTGTCCGATAGTACTTAACCATTTTTGAGCCCTAGTTGTTCCATGTTCCTGAAGCTCGTTTTTGACTAAGTCCCACCGGAATGTTCGATGAATGGACCGGAGTGTCTGACAGAAACGCTCGGTTGGCAACAAAGCGATTTTATCGGAATGTCCGATATAATTACCGGACTGTCCGGTGACACTTGGTCACAAGACGAGAAGCTATACTACTGGACTATCTGGTAGTTCTACCGGATTGTCTGGTAGAGGGCACGGGGTTGTAATGGTCAGATTCTTTCTTGCACATATTTAAAGTACCTACCTCCATTATTGATGGTTGGCTGCCACATTTCTTCACCTACCACCTGAGAACCTTCCCTTTAGCTCTCCTAGGGTTTGGAGCTCAAATCTCTTGGATCTAGTGAGAGAGAGGGTTAGAACTAGGTGTGGAATCTTGTGAAGCTTTTGGGGATCTTCTCCGGCATCCGTGCTTGTCTTGTTACTCTTGGAGGGTCACCTCCTAGCCGGTTAGGGTTGCCTGCGAGCTTCCAATTTGTGGTTTTGCCTAGGAACAAGTTTGTGAAGGTTGCCTCACCTCTGCGAGGAAATGAGGTAAATAATAGTGAAATCCATGCTAGCTTCTAGAAGATGGGTTCGTGGGTAGAGCAAGTTGCAACAAGGGATTAGGGCTCTCCGGTAGGGCTTGATCTGTGGGGATCACTCTAAAGGCTAGATCCGGGGAGGATCTTTTGGAGACTTGCTAATCTGCGTGCTTCTTGGAGACCTCGTCCCGTCTTGTGGTTGCTAGCATGGAGAGGCATGGGATTGAGTGAGATCTGGCTCTTTGGAGCACCTCACCGTAGAGTAGGATCCTTGTGATCCGAACTACGTAAAAAATCCTTGTGTCTGCTTTCTTACTGCTTGTTTCCTGATTGTGTTTGATCTATTGCTGCTAAGTTTGTGTTGGATTTGCTTATGATTGAAGAAAAAGGGGGAGCTTTGGCCCATTGACCAAAGCCACCGGATTATCTGGTACTTCAATCGGACTGTCTGGTAAAATAGCTCTGTTCGCAACAAAGCGATTTTACCGGATACTCCAGTGACACCACCGGATTGTCCGGTCTGCACTGACTTCCGCTGCTAAGTGCGTTTCAGGTTTCAAAACACATTCACCCCACTCTGTGTATAACTTTGATCCTTTCAAGTGGTATCAGAGATATTAAGTTTATATAGAGAACATTATGTGCGTAAAATAAGATTATATACATATATATAAAGTTTATACACTAAGCTTAATGTAACCCCACCGACCAAACTTTGAAGACACAAACTCCGTACATATATTTAAAGTTTATACATAGAACATTATGTGCAAAAACTTTGCATTCACAAACCTAGTGTATATATAAAGTTTTAACAAAAACTATTATACAAATAAGTTTTCCCCAAAACTTTATATAGCCCCACCGACCCCCCCACCCCCCACACACACTCACTTTATGTACACAAACTATGTTATTACATCTATAAAGTTTTAACAAAAAAACCAAAAGGGAAAGATAATTTCTTTCGCCGTGGTTTTGTGTGGACGAGAAGCAAAAGAATGATGCATAAAAAAAGGCTGCATGTAGCAAAAAAGAATTAGTTATGTACCTTGTTTTGATAGGTTTTCAATTTCTTCAGGAAGTTCTGCCACATGTGGTGTGTTTAATGATTTTCTGCGGAATGGTGTGGAATTGATGTCTTTCAACTGCACAAAACATTAAAACATGAAAATTGTTAAGAAAAGTATAATTGTAAGGATGTCAGACAGAAATAGGTTAAAAAGAACAAGGGTTAATTGGATCCATGCCACTCCAATTTTGCAAAATTGGAGTGGCATAGATCTGTTGACGTGAAATTTGACCTCCACATGTACTACGCTAGGCCTGGGAGATTTGCTTAACTCCTGAGCGCAAG
>CM002484.1:15703062-15746569 GCA_000325765.3 Leersia perrieri
GGAGTGGCTGATGTTATTTTGAACATCAAGCTATTGAGAGGAGTTGATGGTGGGGTTACACTTGTGCAATCCCAATATGTAGAAAAGATCTTGAGTCGTTTTGGTTACAACAACTACAAGCCTGCTTCTACCCCTTATGATCCTAGTGTGTTATTAAGGAAAAACCAAAGAATAAAAAGAGATCAATTGAGATACTCCCAGATAATTGGTTCACTAATGTATTTAGCTAGCACAACGAGGCCTGACATCTCATTTGCTGTGAGCAAATTGAGCCGGTTTGTCTCAAATCCGAGAGATGATCATTGGCGTGCTTTGAAAAGAGTAATGCGCTATCTAAAAGGCACTGTGAGCTATGGAATTCACTATGCTGGGTACCCTAGGGTACTAGAGGGCTATAGTGACTCAAACTGGATATCTGATGCCGATGAGTTAAAAGCCATAAGTGGATATGTGTTCACACTTGGGGGTGGCGCTGTTTCCTGAAAGTCTTGCAAGCAGACCATCTTAACGAGGTCAACAATGGAAGCAGAACTCACAACATTAGATACTGCCATAGTTGAGGCCGAATGGTTTCGTGAACTCCTTATGGATCTGTCGGTGGTTGAAAAACCTATACCGGCGGTGTTATTGAACTGTGATAATCAAACTATGATTATTAAGGTTAACAGTTCAAAGGATAACATGAAGTCATCAGGGCATGTTAAAAGGCGACTGAAATCTGTCAGGAAATTAAAAAGCTCCGGAGTAATAGCGTTGGACTATGTCCAGACAGCTAAAAATCTGGCAGATCAGTTCACTAAGGGTCTATCACGAAATGTGATAGATAGTGCATCGGGTGAGATGGGCTTGAGACCCACATGAGTCATTCTGTAGTGGAAACCTGTCCTATGTGATCGGAAATCCCGTGAATTAGGATGGTGAAACAAGCTACTGGTTGGCTGGGAGGAGAGTCTTTTAATAGGGAGCTCATCTCTTTTATGCACTTCTCTCCTTTTCTGTATGGTAGGATGATTTAAACCTTAATGTGATCCGATGGCTCTTTGAGCAAAGATGTTGTCCTACAGAACAACTTGGAAGGAACACACATATATGAGTTTGACTGCTAGTCACAGTCTATGAGATTTGGGTGATCTCTAGATACTCATGAAAGGCCTGGAGTATGACTCATACGCTCCAAACCGAGAGGATGCTGATAGCAGTCTAATATCAGTTAAGGAATTAGATGAAACTTGTCTACACAAAACTGGCAATTCTAGGCTTAGTCCATTGCATAGTTGTGGACAAGTGTAATCTATTTTCTAGGTGGAAGTTCAACTTAACAGTCTTCGCTGAAACACTGATATATAAAACAAGAGCAAAACTGGGTGTACTCATGTGAGCTTTGAAGCTTGGTGGGGATTGTTGGATTTAATTAGGGTTGGACCCATTTAAATCTAATAATAAAACTTTAAAGGCACACAAAATTACAAATTATAAGCCAAGGGGATGAGTGTTCTTTCACCGAAATGTCCTGTAAAGTCCTCGGATAGTCCGGTAAAAACTCTCTGTTGGATGCTGATTTTTTACCAAATTGTTCGTGGACTGTCCGAACAATTGTCTAGTAGAACAACTGGAATGTCTGGTAGAACTACCGGAATGTCCGGTAAAATACTTCTGTTGGGAACAGAACAATTTTACCGTACTGTCCTGTGATGTTACCGGAATGTCCGATGGCAGGCGGACATTAGAGGTCTTAACTTCTAAAACGTTTGAAGATTTAATGGCTGCGTTTATTCTTCATAAACAGGTCATTAGAACTCAATTAGGCAGCGATTCATTCCCCCTTCTTCCTCCTTGGCACATAAGAAGTCATTCTCTCATTCTCTCCACCATTGTTCTTGGAGTTCAAGCTCTTGCATTACACTTTCTTTCATCTTCGATTCTGAGTTCTTGTGTACACAAGATCTTGGAACGAGCAGGCCTCCGCAACTAACGCCTTGTCACAAGTACCTGTACGGGTAGACGGGCGATATAGTTTTTGGGAGCACTTCCGTGCGACTGCTCAAGGTTCTTCCTCATGGCGACAAACGTCACAGGCAATGGAACTGGTGATGGATCAGGCAATGGAGGAGGCAACGGAAGGGGCAACGGAGGGGGCAACGGAGGAGACAATAGAGGAGGCAACGGAGGAGACAACCATGGCGGATCAATTAGATCGTCTACATTCAACTCTGGGTATCATTTCCTTACTTTGATGATGAACATGATAGGTGTAATCGTGTTCTTTTTGGTGCTGGAATTGTATAGTTTTTCACATGATCGTTTTATATTTGGTGGCATCATTTTGATGATTATTTCTTTATCAAATTTCTAGATTAAATTATATCGAAAATTGACTAGATTTCCAACTGTTCGAGATCAACATGCAGAAGTTATAGTGCCAAATATGCAATTGGCCCAAAGGAATAACAGCAATCAGATCCACTGTAACCCAGGGGAATTTCAGAATTAGCTGCACAATTCTGAGCAGTAAAATGCTCTGAAAATGAACGGTTACTTTGCTTGAATACTCAACTTGCATCTAGTTTAGTACTGCATTACCTTCAGTATTTTTTTTCAGTACATAGCGAATAGCCACATAGGGAAATAGTAAGTACACCCACAAGAATGTAACCCTAGGGCTCAAGATGGATGAGAAGAGGGGAAAGAAGCGAGGAGCATCCTACATCCTTCCCTGCCTCCTCAATCATGTTACTATGGATGTGAAACCCTAGAGAAAGAGGAGAGAAGGGGAAGAAGGCTGACCTGAAGATCTTGGGAAGGGATGTGCAGCAGTGTCGTCTCAAGAGAGGGAGAAGCAGAGAGGAGGTCTCGCCGGAGGAGAAGGCCAGCGGTGGCATCTCGCCAGAGGGGGAGGAGAACGCCGGCGGCGGCGGCTCGCAAGGAGGAGGGAGGACCGCGGTGGTGTCTCGTCGCTGGAGGAGGATGCCGGCATCGTGCTCTCGCCGGAGGAGGAGGCCGGCGGCGCTCAACCTCGCGAGAAGAGCAGGAACGCCGGAGGGGGCGGCCGCGGTGGTGTCTCGTCGCTGGAGGAGGATGCCGGCATCGTGCTCTCGCCGGAGGAGGAGGCCGGCGGCGCTCAACCTCGCGAGAAGAGCAGGAAGGTGCGGCGGGCCGGCGGCGGAGGACGTGAGTCGCGAGAGGAGAAGACGAGGAAATTATCCCGCCCTCGCGAGGCCAGGCTGATTTCCCCGGGTTTCGACGCGGAATGGGCCGGGAAATTCCCAGCTCGCGGGCTTCCAAACGGTCGGGAAAAATGGCTCGTGGCAATATTCCGCGGAGGGGTTTCTCCCATATCGATCTGCATGATCCATTCCGAACCACTGTTCAATCTCCACTTCTGGTTCCCTTGCTTGGCTGCTACAAACAATGACAAAGAATTCAAATTAGCTGTGTACTTGTAAGTTAGACATGCCGAAAAAGAGCACAAATCTAGTACTACAAAGTTGAAACATGAAGTTAGAAAGCGAGGTAACGACATAGCATTCAAACATAAAAAGTTACATGCCGTTGTGTAGTGTGAGCAGCGAGCGAGCTACCTTCCAGACCACAAGATGAAGCCTCCATATCACCTCACAAGATCAAGCGTAATGAAATAACTAGGCTTGGATGAGAGGAACGTGGATCTGTGCGAAACCACAAGTCCACAACAGCTATCCAAGGGTTTAGGGTAAAGGCTGAATCCAAGAGCCGGACAAGCCACAACATGAGATTGGATTCAAACTAGATCCACAACACGAGATAACAAACCCTAGGGAGAAGAGAAAGAGGAAGAGAACAGGAGAAGGTTGGCGGCAGCTTCTTGCCGTCGCCACTTGTACCTTTTTGCGCACCGGCGATGGCATCTCGCCGGAGGAGGAGGAAGCCGGCAGTGTAGTCTCACCGGAGGGGGAGAAGGCCGGCAGCTGCGGCGGCACGCGAGGACAGGTGTGGCGGCTCACGAGGAGGGAGGGAGGCGGTGGCAGCTCGCAAGGAGGAAGGGAGGCGGCAGCATCTCGCTGACGAGGAGGCCGCCCGACGGCAGCGGCATCTCGCGAGAGGGAGAGGAAGAGGCGTCTCACGGCGGTGCCGGCTTGCGGATATCGCGACGCGGAGAGGAAGAGGAAAATATCCCGACCTGGGTTTGGATGCGGATTGGGCCGGGAAATTCCTCATTGGTGGGCTTCCAAACGCTCGGAAAATTTAGCCCGTGGCAATTTTCCGCAGCGGGCTTTGTCCCAGGGAATAGGCCGGGATCCCGGGCTGTCAAAGGAGACCTTAGGGTTTTAGTTAGCTTTCCTTCCAATGCGCTGTGCATATACAGTACGTACCCTAATTAACCCGGCAAAAATATATTTATTCCCCCACCAGCCGGCCGGCAAGAGAGAGATCGATCGAATCGATGATGCGCTCCTCACTCGTCGGCTCCGCCGTCGTGCGGCCGGGAACCATGGCTGCGCTCGCCCCCTCGCGGCCTCCGTCGATCGTCCATCTCCCGAGGTGTATTGGATCAGGGCCAGCGCCGCCGCCGCCGCACCGGCTGACAGTGGAGGCATGCCATCTTCCCAAGATGGCCGCCCCGTGCGCCACCGCGCTGGCGCCCCCCTGGGTCGACGATGACGATGTCACTGAGGTGATTGATCTCTTCCATCTTAACGCGATCGATCAGTAGCTAGCTAGTATACATCTGTACGCGAAAACATGCTGTCCGTTGGTCTTGGATATATCAATCAATCCTATGTTATTCTCTCTTTTTTTTTTCTTTGTTTAGCTACCGGTACTCGGTTAGTTCGGCGCCGGGTTATCGATCTTATCATTTCTTAATGAGATTAGATTGCTTTATTTTTTTTTTCTCGATGATCAGTTTAAACTACTAAATTTCAGTTTAATTTAATAGTTTATTTTAGCATTGCTTTCTTTCTTCTCGATTGTATTATTGATTAAATTAATTATAAGTGCATTTTACTTATAAAAAAGTAAAGACTGGAATAAATTTATTATCTGAAAAAAGTGCATTTTACGTTTTTGGCAGATTTCCATCCACGATGTCATTGCGTGGGCAGCAGAAGAAGCCATACAACTTATCAAGCAGATTCCACCACCGCCGCCACCACCTCCTCCTCCTACTCCCCCGTCTACTCCCGACATGGGCCAGCAACAATCTCTTCCTACTCGTACTTCTACTCCTCCCATCCTTCCAGGGGCGCACGACATTGGCAAGCTTTTGCGCATGTACGAGCGGCTGATCCACGACGCGGAGACGCAGTCCGTCGACACGCTGATGGGCAGCAGGAGGCTGGTGCTGTGCCACATGACGGTGTGGGAGTCCTACGAGCCGACGCGCTCCGCCCTCCTCGCCCTCGGCTGCACGACGACGCCCGGGATCGAGGAGATGCTCGTTGAGTGCATCGGCAGGGGCAGCGTCGACATCGACGGCGACCGCCACCGTGACATCCAGCCGAGGCTGCTCGCCGCGTTTGGGGTCAGGCCAGAGAGCGTGCCGGCGAACCCATCGGAGAGGGGCTACGTCGGCTGCGTGATGTTCGCCGCAATGGAGATGCGGAACGTCGTGTGGAGGAGGGTTCGGCGGCTAAGGAGGGCAGAGAGGCGTAACCTGCGGCGGGAGGAGGAGAAATGGGTGATTAGGAGGAAAGAGCTGGAGAAAGCGGCTGCTTCTGGTTTAGGCGGCATCATTTTGAATAATTGAAATTTGGTGGGTTTTCGTTTTGGAATTGAGCTGATTCATATGAAAAATATGTGTAATCATCAACGTGACGTATGGGAAGATCCAAAACTTCACAGTCGGCAATTGCAACTATCTTCTAGCATTCTTAGAGTTAGTAGTGTTATATATATCTTTAATTTGTGAGGTTTGTTTTCAGTGGGGAGACAGACGGTTATAATTTTCAGTTGCTATCCCTTATGTTATGAGAAAGTACTGTGAGGAAATTAGTGTGTTTTTCTGTGTTAATTTGTGATTTTTAATTATGGAAAAAACATTCTAGACATCGTTTCAAATAAGGTATAATTAATTACTAAGAATTAATAACATAATTTTGTGGAAATAGGAGAACTAGCTGACAAGTTACTCCAACCTAATGCAAGGTGAGCTCAACCGGTTAAAGTTCTTGGTACTAAAACAAATATATGATTCTTAATCTGTCACACGTGCTTGTATTCTTTTTTTCATTACTCAAAAGAGAACATCGAGACATTATCTAGTACTCCGCCCCGCCCCGCGGCGCCCCGTCGGCGAGATGATGAACTCCTCCCTCGTTGGCGGCTCCGTCGTCGTCGTGCGGCCGGGAACCATTAACGCTGCACGCGCCCCTTCGCGGCTTCCTCCGTCCGGCCGCCATCCACTTCCCGATCAGGTGGACGGGAGAATCGGCGCCGCACCGGCTCACTGCAGCCCGTCTCCCCAAGAAGGCTTCCTCGTGCTGCGCCACGGCAAAAGCGTCCCCATGGCTCAACCACATCGACCTCACTGAGGTGCATATATAATCTCTCCGATCTTAATTAACCAACGTGACAACATGCTCTTTTTTTAATACATATATAGACTCCATATTTATTGTTCCCTCGATTTTCTATATATGTTTCTTCTGCTATAACTCGATCAGTACACTAGGCTCATCGATCATGGTATCGTAATAAAATTACAACTGATTTCAGTATAATTTGTTATGCTATAAGTCGATCAGTACACTAGGCGCACGAGTTGGGCAAGCTCCTCCGCAAGTGCGAGCGGCTGCTCCACCGTGTGGAGGCGCAGTCTATCGACATCTGGGCCGGCAGCCGAAGGCTTGTGCAGTGCCACCGGATGGCTTGGGAGGCCTACGAGCCGACACTACCCTTCCTCCTCGGCCTCTCCCGCGACGCCACGCCGCCGATCTCCGACGAGGCTGCACTGACGGAGTGCATCAACCGCGGCAACGCCAACAACGGCCGCCGTGACATCCAGCCGAGGCTGCTCGTCGCGTTTGGGGTCAACCCGGAGAGCCTTTCGCCGAGGAATGACCCGATCAGTAGGCACCTCGTCGCCGGCGTCATGTGCGCGGTGTCGGAGACGAGGGGATGCGTGTGGAGGCGTGTCAGGCAGGTGAAGCGGCACGGACGGTGGCCGGCGGTGGGGAATTTGAAGGAGTGGGAGAAGATGGCGATGATGGAGGAGGAGGAGGAGGATGAGATGAGGGAGGAGGAGGAAGAAGAGGCTCTCGGGCTGAACGGTGATTTCGAGTATTTCAACAATAATGGTGGGACCAGGTCAAACTGTATAACTGCTGCCACTCATACCTGGTCCCACCATTATTGTTAATTTAGCCAAATACCTGGTCTTACCATTATTGTTAATTTAGCCAGATAGATTAAGGGATACCTTAATCTATCTGGCTAAATTAACAATAATGGTGGGACCAAGTATGAGTGGTAGTAGTTATGTTCTTCTATACAATGTATATGCCTCATGAGTAAATAATGTGGGTCTCGCTAGGTCCCACAATCATGAACAATAAACCCTACCTCAACTCTTGCATGCTCTCCTAGGTGTGAGAGAAAAATCAACGGTGTAGTATTGTTTTTTTTTATAGCTTATGGTCACACCTTAAGCATAAGGTGCTTTTTTAACTCAGGGATCTTACGGTGTCTCCACGATGTAAAAGATGATGTATTGTTGCATATTTATCGCCTAATGTCACCTTTTTAGGTACATTATGGTTGCCCTTATGCCTTTTGGTGGGTTTTGATTAAACTCGTCACATTAGTTGGAGAAAGTTGTACTTACTGAGCTGAGGGATATACCGTATTTTTCAAATTTAATTTGTGATTTCTCTTTGAGTGTAATCTTGTCAAATTGTGATTGCCAACAGAATTCGTTTTGTTGTGACCCATGGCAAATTAAGCTGGCTATGCAAATTTACGTGTGGAACCCACATATATATTGCCCATTTTATTCATATCCATCGGATATTACTCCCTGCGTCCCATAATATAAGAACTATTGCCGTTTTGGAAAATAATAAGAATCTATTACAATCAATGTCCACAACACTCCTCACAATAAATAGGCCCCACTACTGATTTTTCAATTGATATATGGAATTATAGATGGCACATTATATAATTTAAAGATTAAAATATAGTATGGAAGCATATAACTTACTATAGAATGTCTAACTGTGTTAATAATATATGTGTGGGCCATAAATTAATTGTCCGAAAGTTAAAAGTTTTTATATTGTGGGACAAACCCAAAAGACAAAAGTTCTTATATCATAGGACGAAGGGAGTACCAATTTTACCCATTACCATCGGATATGGGAAGTCTAATTTTAAAATGGGTATATAGGTAAAATTGGTCATGCATGTGAGTTACCAATACTCTAGGCCTAGGGGCTATTCAGATTGTTACCATTTTGAATCATTTTATTATTTGGCAAGTTGACAAATTATGGTTTTATTTGGTTTTGCTACCAAATATTGGTAATGCCCATAAGATTTTCTTTTTTCTTGTTTCATGTGTGTTGTATGGCTTTATAAGTATGGTCATTTTCTTGTTGGACACCGCTGCCTAGCAGCTGCCATTATACCTCAATTCGCATAATGCATGGGAATCAAGGAGACCAAAACTCCAAAAGTACACCTAAAGTATATGTACGTCAACTAAAATTAATGGAAATTTTTCATCGTTGAGTACCGGGCACATTTTTGCGGAAATGACCGAGAGGCTGTTTAGATTGATGTGTTCAGAAATTCACATGCGGCACTCGTTCGATAAAGAAGGTACACATATAGCCAATTTGGTGCATCAATACGCTTCAATTTTTAAGTTGTACTCACGCGCATCCACTTTCCACTTGCCAAACCGTAAGAAACAATTGCATAACTGACCTTATTTTGATGGCTAACTATATATTTAACCCTATTTTTTACACTTTAGATATTTAACCTCGGTTTTTAAAATTGAATGCACCGTTTGAGCCTGCTGTTATCCCTCCGTGAGAAATGGCCCTAAAATAGTTGAAAAAAAATTAGACAAAATAAAAGGACAGAAATGCGCCTACCTTATCTCTTCTTCCCTTCCCTTGCTTCGTTCGACTAGTCTGAGACGCGGCGGCAGCGTGTTCGGCACGCCCCAGCATGCGGACGCGGCGAGGCGACCCCCAGCGCAGCGCTGATCCAGCTCGCAGCGGCGGAGATGGTATGGGATGGCGAGAGCGGGCGCTTGGCGAGGCCGAGAGCCCCAGTGGGATGCGTGCAACGGGGCAGCAGAGAAGACTCGAGCGGTGGGGCGGCAGAGCAGCGCGCGGCGCGGTGCCAGTTTGTGACAGAGGTCACGGTGTGCAGGGCGCTGGCGGCGGGGTTATGTGAGCGGCTGCCAGTGTGGGCTGCGGCCGGCGGCGGGGCTCAGCGAGCGGTGACTACCACAGGCTGCGGTGGGTGGAGTTTTGGGAAAACTTATTATGATTTTGGACAATATCCTGTCAAAATTTTGTTGAAATTCGGCCAAAACTATGTCAATTTTTTAACCACAAAGTTTGTTAAATTTAATTCAAATTTCAGTTGTATTTGTCAAATTTAGGTCAAAATTATCAAATTTCAGCTAAATCACTCAAATGTGTTTCGAATCTAATTGTGATAAGTCAAATATTTCAAATATTTGTTACAAATAACAAAATGCAAAATTGGGCCAAATATACAAGAAAGTTTGGCAAAGTAGGGTCAAATATGCAAGGGTATAAAGGTCTATATATGTTTTACTTAACGCCATCAACCTCACTTAGCAGACTAGGGTCACTCCTCATCTTCAAATATGAAAAACAGTGTCAAATATGCATACTTGCAAAGTGCGAAAAGTACGTATGATCAAATATACAATAACCCCAAATTGTAATTTAGTCTCGCTGTTCCAATGTAAAAAGACATTTAGCTATGCATACGATCTCTGTACGATGAAATACGGAAGACGTCGGCTGGAAACGGAGTAAACCATATAGAGCGTACGTGCGCGGCGAATACAGAACGAAAACTACCGGGTGTCCTATGCCTATCAAATACAACATAACTATCTATTTATATGCTAAAATTGATCAAATACTAGTAGAATTTCAAAATTCACCCGGTGTCCTGTGCACCACATACACTATATGTAGAATCGCCCCCGGCGTCAACAACAAGCTCATGGGCCTCGAAGCCCATTAGCCCATCATATCCAGACTCTAACAGGCAAAAGGAATTATTAACTCAAAAGAAATAATTATCTTATATGAGTGGCAGAAAATCCAAACTATATATAATCCAAGGACGAACATCTTATTTGCTCTTGATTTTCTTTTGCCCGACGAAGGACGAACATCCAATGTAAAAAGACATGTAATTAATGATCGTGGTTTTAATATTGGATTTGATTTAAAATCTTGATTTTCCAAAACATGTGATATCTTGCTTTTCCAAAATCATGCTTTGGATTGATAAGCTTGGACTTTAGATAAGGTTACATCGGTGGAGGAGAAATATATTTTTGTGTGGGACCAGAACTTAAACTGTTAATAAACGCTAGCTGGAAGGTGAGAATCGTTACGTCGTGCAGCTATCGTAAAAAAATTATCGTGCATGTAACACCGTGCGAAATACCAGGCATGTTACATCGGTTACATATCTCTATCGATCTCCCCACAAAGCTTAATAGGGTTTTAGTTATATCTTATTAGCTAGCTTTCCTTCCAGTGCGCTGTATATACGTAACCTAATTATCCCGGCCCCCACCCCACCGGCAGATCGACATTCTATCCAACCGGCCGGCGAGAGAGAGATCGATCGGATCGATGATGCGCTCCTCACTGGCCGGCTCCGCCGCCGTCGTGCGGCCGGGAACCATGGCTGCACGCGCCCCCTCGCGGCCTCCGTCCGTTGTCGTCCACCTCCCGAGGTGCACCGGATCAGGGCCGGCGCCGCACCGGGTGATCATGACAGCGGAGGCATGCCATCTTCCCAAGACGGCCACCGCGCTGGCGCCACCGTGGGTCGACGACGACGACGTCACTGAGGTGATTGACAGATCTCTTCCATCTTAACGTGATCGATCAGTTTCTTGCTAGTATATATGCGAATTGCGATTTGCGAATACATGCTCTCCGTTGGTTTTGGATATATCAATTCCATATATTATTCTCTCAATTTTTGTTTCTGTAGCTATCGGTTCTCGGTTAGTTAGGCGCCGGCTTATCGATCTTGTCATTTCTTAATGGAACTAGATTGCTTTTTTTTTCTCGATGATCAATTTAAACTACTAAATTACAGTTTAATATAATATTAGCTGTGTTTGGTCATACAATCGTATTGATTAATTATAAGTGCATTTTACGTTTTTGCCAGATTTCCATCCACGATGTGCTTGCGTGGTCAGCAGAAGAAGCCATACAACTTATCAAACAAACTCCACCACCACCACCTCCTCCGTCTACTCTGGCGCTGCCTGACAACACAGGCCAGCGACAGTCTCTTTCAACTCCTCCCACCTCCCTTCCAGGGGCGCACGACATGGGAAAACTACTGCGCCTGTACGAGCGGCATATCCAACACGCGGAGACGCAGGCCATTGACGCGCTGATGGGCACCAGGAGGCTGGTGCTGATCCACATGACGGCGTGGGAGTCCTACGAGCCGACGCGTTCCGCGCTCCTCGGCCTCGGGTGCACGACGAATCCCGGGATCGAGGAGGTGCTCGTCGAGTGCATCAGAAGAGGGAGCATCGATGTTGATGATGGCCGTCGTCGGGACATCCAGCCGAGGCTGCTCGCCGCGTTTGGGGTCAAGCCGGAGAGCATGCCGGCGAACCTGTCGGAGAGGAGCTACGTTGGTGCAGTGATGTTCGCCGCGATGGAAATGAGGAATGTCGTGTGGAGAAGGGTTAGACGGTTGAGGAGGGCGGAGAGGCGTAAGCTGCGGCAGGAGGAGGAGGAAGGGGCAACCAGGAAGAAAGAGGAGAAAGAGGCTGTGAGATCTTCTGGTTTAGGCAGCCTCGTTTTGGATAACTGAAGTTTGGTGGGTTTTCTTTGGAATTGAGCTGATTCATATGAAAAATATGTGAAATCATCATCAACGTGTCGTATGGGAAGATACAAAACTTCACAGTCGGCAATTGCAGCCATCTTAGGACTGGTATCATCTTAAGCTTGTTTTCAGTGCGGCGGCTATAATTTTCAATTGTTATCCCTTATGTTATGAGAAAGTAGGGATTTAATTAGTGTGTTTTTCAGTGTTAATTTGTGATTTTTTTAATAATGGAAAATTCATTCCAGACCAAGTTATAACTAATTACTAAGGATTAAAAACATAATTTCGTGGAAATAGGAGAACTAGCTGACAAATTAGTTCAATCTAATGCAAGGTGGGCTCAACCGGTTAAGTTCTTGGTACTAAAACATACAATTATTAATTTGTGAATTGAGCGTAACTCAAATGCTTAAGAATTGCCTAGAATTTAAGGAATATAAATCACACCGTCCTAATGTGAATTGAGCATAACTCAACTGGCTAGACTCAGTGGTTGAAACTACTCGTTCGGGTTTAACCACTACATTCATTTGACAGAAGTGCTCATATTTTAGTCTAATAGTATTTTTTAAGTAGTAGTTAATGCACCTATTGATAGCTGGCCGCTTAAGGCGACTATGACTTTGTTAAAGAAAACTGAGAAAGAAAACACAAACAAATCCAAATATCCCCTAAATCACCTTCTGCTCGGCTCCATGTCATGGTCACCGTCGCCGATCTGATTCAGCTAGAGTTGATGCCATACTGCTCGTTGGTGCTGCCGTCCCGGCTCCCTGCCTCCACTACAGCGGCTTCTTCAGTGTACAACCTCCTTTGTTGGTTGTGGGACCCAGCAGACAGCAGCGAGTCGCCTGCTCGCCGACTAGAAGCAGGAAAGCAGTGGCAGGAGAAAAAAAAAGAGCACTTTTATGACCGTAAAAAAGCTCAAAAAAAAAAGAGACAAAGAATGAGATAGAGGGGGAGTGAAGCCAATCCCTTTGCAATAACTGCTTGTTTTTTTGCAATGGTTGAACAGTGAAATTAATCTGATCCATAGCGAACACAAGATTAATCTGACAAATTAAATAGTGAAATTACACGGTAAATTTTTTGACTTTATATTATGTGTACCTGTAGCTACAATAAATAAAGATAAATTACTCTTTCGTACTATAGCACCAAGCATATTTTGTTGTTCGCCTCTGCCTTTTAAGGCTCAAGGCAGAGAATGACCATGTGTGAAACGAGATTGAGGGGGAGAGAATAGCCATGGTGCTAGTGGAGATTTCGAAGAGTGATCCTACGTAGTAACGGTAGCCGTAGCTTAGTCACTGACGTGTGGGCCCGTTATCCTTCGGGCTTATATGTCAGTGATTAAGCCATAAAAACTACTGCTGCAGACGATCAGGTTCAGGAGATTTCTGGGGCAAGCATACGGTGGTTCCCACCTACTTTTACAGCGAGGTGGAGCATCATCGATTATTTGGGCTGCGGCTTTCATGTACCATGGGCCATGGTTGTCCGGATGTGATGGTTGGCTCCTATCTCACCTAAAGCAGTTCAGCGTCGTCTTCGCTCATGGCAAACCCACAAGCTAATTAAGCGGTAACAATGAGGTCTGGTATTATATCTACACATAGTGTATTGGATTAATATACATCAAACAAACTTAATTTTCTTAGCATATTCAGTTTTTCCTTGCAAGGCGACGAGATGCATGCTTTTATCCGAAGGATTATTGCCTTTATTATGCACAACAACACAGATCAAGTACTTCGACATTAACCTAAAAAAAAAGACTTCGACACTTATCATGAACTAACAAGTAGTGGTATACTATAAGATTTGCTAAAATAGGAGATGAAAAGGTAAAATTCTTTCAGGCCTCTGCAACTGATAGATATTGAAGAAATAAAATTTCTCATATAAAATTGAGGATGGAACTCTGGCTATGGACCATGATAACAAGGCAATGGCTTTTTACACAGCATATAAGCAAAGATTGGGCAAAACTGAGGATTTTCAGAATTTTTTGGATCTTGATGTGCTAATTCCTATGATTGATGGTTTGGATTTTCTGTCCTCTTTGCCCACAAGGGAGGAAATGTATATAATATTATGAGGAAAATGCCTAGTGACAGTGCTCCTAGTATTGATGGTCTAAATGGTACTTTTATGAAAAGATGGTGGCATATAATCTCGGAGGATTTCTACAGAATGGCAAAATCTTTCTTTTAGCAGGAAAATTCAATGGTAAATCTGAATAGCTCATATATCACCCTTATACCTAAGAAGCCAAATCCTGAAACAACAAATGATTATAGACCTATTGCTCTACAAGGTATTCCACTCAAATTTGTGACCAAAATATTGGTTGATAGATTACAGTCGAAAATATTGGATATTATTTATAAAAATCAATATGGTTTCATCATAAGCAGAACTATACAGGATTGCTTGGCCTGGACTTTTGAGTATTTACATCAATGCCATAAGAGTAAGCAGGAAATAGTTTTAATAAAGATAGATTTTGATAAGGCTTTTGACACAATACGTCACAACATAATCTTTGAAATGCTAAGGTGTAAAGGTTTTGATGCAACTTGGATTTCTTGGGTCAGGGATGTCTTAACAACTGCCAGTACATCTGTTCTTTTAAATGGTGTTCCAGGGAAGGAGTTTCATTGTAAGGGGGGAGTGAGATAGGGTGATCCTCTATCTCCTTTATTATTTGTTTTGGCTGCTGATTTGCTTCAATCAATAGTAAACAAGGCCTGGAGGGATAATCTCATTGCTAAGCCAATACAAATCCAGGGGCAATTCCCAATTATTCAATATGCTGATGATACTTTAATAATCATCAAAGCAAAACAAAAGGATATTTTCTGTTTAAAGGTACTACTGCAAACCTTTGCTATGTCTAGTGGCCTTAAAATCAATTTTCAGAAATCATGTATGATCCCTATCAATGTGGATATGGATAATGTGAAAATTCTTGCTGGTACCTTTGGATGTCAAGTGGGCAATCTACTCTTTACTTATTTAGGACTTCCAGTGGGTACAACTAAGCCAAATATAATAGATTATGCTCCTTTGGTGGATAGAGTGGAGGGAAGGGAAGATTGCCAGCACTAACCCTCTTCCTGAATCATGGACAACGCTTAACTCTAGTGAATTCTGTACTTTAAAATTGCCAAAAAAAAGATAATTCAGCATATTGATAGGGCAATGAGACATTGTCTGTGGCACAAATCGGGAGATTTGCAAGTGAGACCATAGTCCCTAGTGGCATGGGACATTGTGTGTCGTCCAAAGCAGAAGGGTGGAATGGGGGTCATCAACTTGGAGCTACAAAACATTGCCCTCCTCATGAAGCATTTGGACAAATTCTATAATAAGCATAATCTGCCTTGGGTGAAACTAATCTGGAGCAAGTACTATTCGAATGTACATGTACCCCCACATGCGCATAAAGAAAAGGGCTCTTTTTGGTGGAAAGATATTTTCAGACTCATTACTCTTTTCAGGGCTATTACTAAGGTTAATAGTGGTTTTGGGGATACTTGTTTAATTTGGAAAGATGAATGGCATCAACATAATCTAGCAGAGAAATATCCTATCCTTTTTACTATGCTAAAGATGAAGACACATCGCTTTTCTCAATTCTTGAAGCAAGTGCTCTGGAGGATTTCTTTCATTTGCCTTTGTCCTCATAAGCTTTTCAACAGTTTCAGAATTTAAGTACTTTGATGGATCAATTCCAAAGAACAAATGATAATGATGAGTGGGAATATCAGTGGGGTGGAAATTTCAAGGTTAAGAAGCTTTATTCTCTTTTCTTTGCGCATATAGATGCACCCAAGCCTTTGGTGCAAATCTGGAAAAGCAAATGTACCTTTCCTTGGATACTTTTATTGGACAGACTTAATACAAAAGAAATGATGCAAAGGAAAAACTATAATATTAACTCAGGAGCTCAATGTGTGTGCTGTGCCAAACATCTCAAGTTGAAGACACAATGCACCTCTTTTTCATGTGCTCTTTTGCACGACAATGTTGGTCTTTTTTGAATATATAGTGGAATACTAGGCTTAATTTCATGGAGATGATCTCAGAGGCACAAATATCTTTCGGATGGTGTTTCTTTGTGGAAGTCCTGGCTGTCGCTCTGTGGAATATCTGGAGAAGCAGAAATGATCACATTTTTAAGAGCATTCAGCCTAATTTAACCAGCTGGAAGATACTTTTTAAGGAAGATTTTACTCTTTTATTATATAGAGTAAAAGGGGACTTGTATCTCAAATTTAAAACATGGCTTGATAACTTGTAATGTAGCTATTTCAACCTGTAAATAACTATGTACATATTATTATAAATATATATTAATGCAGTAGGAGCCTCTCCTGCTGTTTCTTCGATGTACAATCCAATTTCTCATAAAAACCATAGAATTTTTAATTGTCTATATAATTTTTCTATTGCAGCGTACAAGCACTTTGCTAACATCAGGCCTCGGTTAGTCGTTACTCGTTCGTCAATCATTTGATCCGATTTCACTCCACGTCTTTTCCTCCTTTTGCAACGTGCGGACATTCGTTGTGTAGAGAAAAAAAAAAGAAATACTGTTAAGATGTAAAGTGAATCGGTGTAATATGAGGAAAAAACATAGTTTTAAGGGTAAAGCTGTACAGTGAAAATAGTTAATTAAGGAGAGTAAAATGGACTTCAATTAGTTCTAACTTTTCTTAAGAACGATGCATGTTTCTCTCTTTTATTATTCCGGTGTCTTCACCATTTCTATGTTCCTCTGCAGTATTGCAGAGGGACTTGTGTCCCTGACGTGTGGGCCCGGCATCGATCGGGCTAACAGATCAGTGAGGGAAGTCCCTCTGCAGTACTGCAGAGGATCAGCTTCGCTTCAGCATAAGGAGAAAGGAGGTCTCCTGAAGTTGCTGATGCTATAATTTGTGGCTGACATGTGGCCCCTTCCACCCAATATTCCTGATATTACATCAGAGGACATTAGCAACTCGCACCTGTTTATGGGAATGGGATCCTCTAACTTGCTTCTTCTCAGTGACATGTGGGCCCCGCCATCCACGGGCCCACGTATCAGCCAGCATGTTCCCTGGCTTTACGTCAGCGCCTGTGTTTATGGGACTAAAAGTGGTAATTAGAAAAAAGGATGTCTCTCTTGGGTCTTTCTCTCACGGGTGAAACAGCTCACTATGAATGTGTACGTCCAGATCCTGGTCACCAGAGTTCACACTCCACACAAAAGACCTGCAGCTTTCCCCAACCTGAAACTGAAGGAGACCCACTATTTCCAGTCTTCGCCCCCATCTTGCCAACCATCATAACGGCGGCGCTGGCGACCCTGTCGCCTTGGCTGGACAACCCACGGAGGATAGTCGTCCAGGTGGAGGCTCTCGTGGCCGCCGCTGCCACGCTGCTGCTCCTCCAGCTCATCCTCTGCTCCTTCCGGCGGCAGTCGAGCAGCACCCTCATCCAAGGCGGCGCCTGGGTGTGGTACACCATGTCATTCCCGCTTGTCACCTACACGCTCGGCATGATGTAGTCTTCCCCGGTCAAGAACGTCCTCTACCCTGTCTGGGCCGTCGCCTTGTTCCTCGTGGCCGGGAGCACCAACGTCATCACGTCCTACGATCTCGACGACAGAAACCAGTGGAAGAGGAACCTCCTCGAGCTGCTTCAGTATGCCTTCTACACTGCCATAAATACCAAGCCACTTCTCCCTTACAGTACTACTACTAGTACAGCTCTAGTACTGAACAAAAGTTGGATCTCAAGTATTTGTTGCATCCCAAACGGATGAAGTCTGCCATACCTACAATCCTGATCTTGAATTTCATTATTTTCCTCACAAATGCTCTCAAGGTGTTCAAATGTTGGAGGGTAGGCACAGATGTTCCAACCAAACGAGTTGCAGAGTGGATGAAGAATGATGTGGCTACACACAAGGACCGGTCCTATGTGTTCAACCCTGCCACCCTGGAAGGGTACAAGTACACTGTACGCTGTGGAATACGCCGGATAATTGCTAACAGTGTGGTCACCATTGAAAAGATTTGACAATGCGATGGTAAAATTCTAAACTCAAGTTATGGTAAAAGATTGAAACATGTATGCATGTCCTATTCTTTGTTTAAGCTACTGCGAAGGCGGTATATCATGGATTGGAATGTGCCGAAGCCGGACTTCTTGAAACCCATGATTTTGTGTTCAAGGGATTGCTGTCTACAGAAGACGACCATGAAAGAGCTTTCCAGATTGTTGAGGTCGAGTTGGATTTCTATCACGACTATCTCTTGACAAAATACAGTGTCATATGGAAACGGGAGAAACTATTATTTTTTATGCTGGTGACAAGGATAATTTTCATATGTATCATTTTGGGACATGTTACTCAAAATTCACTAGCTGTCGTAGCACCAGCTGCTGTCATCAAGGTTCAGACGAAAGCAAGTGATACTATCATCACAGTTTTTGTTCTCAGTGCAATTATCCTGGTAGAAGTTTTGCAAGCTGCATTTTACCTAGCATCCGATTGGGCCAAGTTATCACTTACAAGTACGTAACACAACATTACTACAAGGGAATGCTTTTTTAAGAAGCTTATTATTTTGGTTAGTACAATATCTATTTTTAAACATTGGTCTGATGAAATTGGTCAGCGTTCAGTAATTTCTGATAAATGTTTTTCCAAGCACCTTAAGTTTCTCATTGAATATCCCAATAATCCGTACGAAAAGTTTCAAAGGTATTTTGGCTCCGGTCTTGGTAGAAAGAGAGGCCCGGTGAAAATATCCAACACAGTATCATCACTGCAGCGGAATGGAGTACTCAGACAGTTCTCTTGGGCATTAGATTGCAGGAGTCAGATAGAAATTATGCTGAGTTGCGAGCTTGCTCATGAGGCCAATATCCAGGTGATAGATGGAGGTTCTGAACAAGAAGAAGAAATGAGCTGCCACCATGAGGTTGCAGTAAACTTGTCCAGGTATTGCGCATACCTGATAGACTCTGCCCCTGAACTGCTTCAGGACTACATGGATGCAGAGATTTCAATAGCTAGGCTGATGAAAGAAGTCCGTGAATCTGTTGGTTCCCTTTCCAGTAAGAGAAAATACAAGTTCATGAATGATCTTGAAGAGCTAGATGATGAGGAGACCATGTTCAGGAAAGGCGTGAAGCTTGGGAAGCAGCTTGAGCGCATAGAGGATAGTGTTCTCCGGTGGAAGGTGATGGCGGATTTTTGGGTAGAGAAAACTCTCTATATTACACCTTCGGATAATGTTACAGCACATCTTGAACATCTGGCAAATGGGGGACAGTTTCTGACCCATGTATGGGCTCTACTATGTCATGCTGACATCCTGAAGATCGATAGAGAACATCGTTAGAACAAAATATGATCTCCATCTTTTAATTGTGAGTCCTCGTTTTGCCCAAAATGTGCTTAACTACAAATGGCTTACCTTTTGGTTCACGTTAATTCTTATTCCAATTTGTAACAGTATAGATTTCTTCATCATTTCCCTTCAGGTTGAAAGCCACTACCAAAATTTAAATTATAGAACTTACTTTGGAGATGATTTTAGGGTTTTTTTTGTTATATTTTTCCAGCGTTGTCATTTAAACCACAAATAACACATACAAAAGTTTGGTCCATAATTTTTTTTAAGTGTGTATAGACATTTAACGTATATGCTGATATGCATGATTTAGGCCAAACGATGGAGTCCTGGGATTTTTATAGAACAAAAAGGAAACTGAGTTTAATATTTTATTTAATTCATTTTATATTCTTATTTAAATCTGTTATTCCAATGTTAAAGTGACAAAGAGCCACTACATGTCAGGATTACTGAGGAAACCGCGCATGTTATCTGACTGACTAGAATCCACAATCAAAATTTGGTATGAAAGCTAGGAAGATTAATCGCAGATAACTTTGGTCTTTGGCATGCAATTGGCATACAGGAACACAGACAGACGAAGTTTCCATAGTTGCAAGCCCGTCACTAATATTTTTTGAGTTTATACAGACAGGAAACACCAAGCTACGCTGAAGTTAACTGCACAGTAGTTGTTTCAGTATGTTTATATCTTCAATTTGTCAGGCTTGTTTCTAGTAGAGAGACAAATAAAGATGTTTTGACTTTTTTTTTGTAATGTTTGACCGTGTCTTATTCAAAAATTCAGTGTAAATGTAAAGAATAGATAAGTCATGCTTAAAATGCTTTTTGATGATAATAAAATAAGTCATAAATAAAATAATTGATACTTTCATATTTTTTTAATAAGACCAATGGTCAAATGTTCCAAGCAAAAGTCAAAACACAATTATATTTTCCACTGTTATACCTTCCGCTATGTGTGACTAGCTCAACAGGTTAGACTCATATTGGTTGAAACTGCTTACCCAGGTTTAAGCCCTACATTTCATAGAATTGCTCATATTTTATCCTAATATTTTTTAAGTAGTAGTTGATATACTCATAGGTAGTTAGCTGCTTATGATGGTTAGACGTACCCGTCAATAGCAACACCCCTGTGATAACTTTGTTAATATCAAAATATATCAGCTCAATCCTCGGAATGACTCATAGGTATAAGGTGCGCATGGGAGTCTACATCAGTATTATGTTTCAAAAAAATAATGACACCAACGTACCTAAAGACAAAGAGAACAACTTATTGCTAAACCTCCAACTGTGGTTGGCAAAATTCGCCATAAATTGCATGTAGTGCTCGTTGTCCTCAAACCTTTGTAGCAAGGTCCAAAGTCGAAGCCAAAAATGAGGATTTACCATCACCTAGGTTCTGAAACCAAACTCAAAGTCGCAATTAAACTCACCAAAATATGCCTCCGATCATTCAGCTGATTAGAACCCACGCACCTTCGCTGATGATTGCCTTCGAACCGATGAGGAAGATATCCTCTGTAAAGTAACTGAACAGCAAAACATCTCTCTTCAGCAAAGAGGGAGAAGAGGACATCATCGCCAACACAACACGACGGGCAAAAGCACAACACACTATAACTTTCTTTTGTAAAAAAAACACACGAATATGTAGTTCAGAAAGCATGCTAACGGAAAACGAGAAAAAAAATCTGCCAAAAGTTGTTTAGAATGTGGCCTAAGCTGATGACAACTAGGTCTCCTGCTGATTCCAGCGACAAAGGGTCTCCTTGTGGCTATATGGCAGATGCAAAGAAGGGGCCCGACCATTACAGAATGGACGACTGCTGGAAGTAGATCACCACAGGCAACGACCATTTTGACTACCCAAGGTAGTATAGCGTGACCTACTCTTCGAGTTGTAACCATCAATATGAGTCTATGACGACTTGACCAAGCTAGATGTGGAGGCTTGCATTGTATGCCGCCAACACCTCGTCAGTTGGCCACACGAGCTACGCCGAGATGGCTGACCTCCTGTTCTGGATTATCGACCATTACTGCCAAGCCAAATCTAAGGTACCATATTGCTCTAGAAACAATGACTATTGCTCTAGTGGAGTTGTCTCAGTTTCTGGCGCTCCACTCCAGAGACGAGACGATACTAAATGCAATGGCAGTGGTGGTTACAGTTTTCGGAGGCTGAGGCAGCTCAAGTTAGCTCTCCTCCTCGTGCGGTGGTCAATATTTATGATCTTTGTAGTTTCGTGATTGCTTTCCTGCCAAATTAAGTCTTTTTACTGAGTTTTGACTTTGCGTTAACTTGTGTTGCTTTTGTGATTTTCTCCTTGAGAATAGGTCGTTTTGTTGTGAGTAATGACTTAGTGACATTGCATGTGATTGCAAAATTATGTCAAGTTGACAAATGACAATTGTTGAGATCTCCAAAGAAATTAAGTGTAATGCCCCAATTTTTGGGTCTTTAAAAACTACTTTAACTAAACAACTTAATTTCATAAAAAAATGTTACGATGTAAGTTAGTTCAATTTTTTTTATCTTCAATCACTGATTTCTTTGTTAAATGAGAGAGGAAACATATATAATACCGTGTGAACTACCAGGCAAATTTAACGATTTGGCTGTCTTAGAGATGAAATAGGGTCTGAATGCAAATTCAGACTTCAGTGAACCCACGTGTTAGTGACGACAACGGTTAAAAATGTCATCCGTACGATAAGTGGCAAGAAGTTAAATGCCCAAGAAACTTATGAGTATTTTTGTTATCCTCACTTCCTCAAGAAATTAACTCTCCGAAGAAACCGGACATCGCCATCTCTCCCACACCACACTGTCATCGGACGGCAAAAGTTGTAAGTAAATAGTCAAACTTATATTTATATTGGGAGACCGAGGTAGCAGCCATTTTGCACGGCAGTGGTTCAGCCACGATTTCCTCTGTTGCTTCTTACTCGCTTATATATGCTGCTGCTGTTTATTTTATCTTCCCACCTTTTTTTGCGCATTTACAGCGCTTCCTTTCCACTGCTGTTCGTCCCCGCTCGCTGCACACGGAGCCGCCACGCTGCTTCCTGCCACCGTGTCAGCTTTTCGCCTTGCTCTTCGTAGCTGCCCCGGTTCTCCAAGGTACGTCCATCCGTTTGTTTAAAACTACCTTCCTGCGCTGCTCGGCCTTTATGTTCTTGCTGGTTTCTGCCGTGCCACGCTATCTTTACTTGCTTCTTCTGTTCCCTTCCAACGTTGCTCCCTCCGTTCTTCGTGGTGTTATATTCGCTCTTTTCCCTTTCTTCCTGCTGCTTTGGTCTTCGTTTCTGCTTTCCATCCGTCTCTTCTTTTTTGTTGTTTCTGCTCGATCGCCGCCGGTTCGGTAGGCCCTTCACCGATGGTTTCTACATTGGCCGCACGGCGGGCTTGTGCTGCTGCCATCCGTTCGCGTAGGCAAAAAAGGAGATCTTACCTGCTCATCAGGCTATGAAGCAGCATGTGCACAGCCATCTCAGTCTGAGGTTGCTGTACTGAACGTCCCACATGAAACAATGACATGCTACCCAGCCACCCCTCATCCTCGCTCCTATAAGTTCTGCTTCTATGAAAATACCTGCTTTTTTATGCCACTTACTTTGTGCTAACATATGAACCGTAAAAAAACTACAGTTTATCTTCAGTAGAAAAGGGAGGATAATCAACCAAACAAGGGCCGAGTAGCAATTCCATAATAAGTCCACCTCCTGACTGCCTAGCCCACCAGTTACATTTGGCTTAGGCCATGTGCAACTAGAGCCACCGTCTGGAGGGGTTTTAGTTGCTGAGTAGGCTAAGACCACTCCCCCTCTTCCACAATGCAAGGGGCTTAAGTTAGTTTTTTAGTTTTGCAATTCAGCCCTTGTTATTATTTACTTTGGTTCTTCTTTTCCTAAAATATCGTTCTTTTGCATTTCACCTCCTAAATCCCGATTTTGGCGCGGAGGTCGTCGGCGGCGGATCTTGTGGTGGTGGATCCGGACGACGACGGCGGCCGTGGATCTGGCGACAACGGCGGCGCAAGCAGCACGGAGCAAGTCAACGACAGCGGCGTGGAGCTAGACGACGACGGCGGCGACCTCCCTGGTACACCAATGGTTCGTTATTCTGAGATTGGGGGAGGGGACCAGTAGTGTGTAGCCCTCTCAAACCACGACCTGTTCATCGCGAGGTCTTGGGCGGTGGCTCTGCCGAAACCACGGGGGCCTGCAGGAGCCCCGAGGGGCTCTGCAGAGCCATGGTCCCGGCGGCCACGTCGGCACGCGTCGGCCAGAACCACGCTCCAGCTCGGCGCATTGAACATGGCCTTAGTAGTAAGCTCTAAAAAACTGGACTCATCCTTAACATCTCGTTGTCGCAAAAGATGTACCCAGACTGCTATTTGGCAGTGATATTATGTTTTACATACTCATCCTGCCTCTTAAGTTTATTACACTAGGCTGGTACCTTAGTCTAGGTGCGAACACGTTTCAAATATATGTCCATGTCCTCTCTTCTAATGTACATGCTTCCGTTCCTTCTACAGTTTCTGGACTGTGCATTTTGGATGCTTGATGGAGAGTCGCCGGGGACATTAAACGTTGGGTCGCTCAGCTCGGATATATCTAAACCAAATATAGCACCTTCTAAGACATTCGTGCCAGCATGGTGCCATTTTGTTACTATCTCCACCAAAAAAAAAAAAAAAAACTTAGGCTACTGATTAATTATAAATAACGTATGGCGTTCTACCTACGCTGATACAAGTCAAATTTTGAATTACAGCATACACCAACAGAGGACACGCCTAAAAGTCCTCACAGGACTACAAAGACCACCGTATTCTACCTAGAAGGAAATAACACAACCACCATACAATGCGTGGCATCATGCCGCGTGAATATTTCTACTAAGTCAATAGAAGTTAGTAAACCGTCTCCATATGAGATTGGAAGCCCATAGAAGCACACATATATATGATTGATGACATCCACACATCTCCACAAATCAAAGCTGGCAGTAAGCATGATACAAAATAAAAGACTCAAAAGTAAAAACAACACATTTTAGGGTAGTTCCAAATTTCTAATCAACGATATAAAATTAATTAATGGAATAAGTTGATAACAGTCTAGTTTAAGGACCACAGTTCCTAGGGTTACAAAGCAAATATAACACAAACTTATTGTAAAATAGTAACCACATGTGGGAATGTGGTTTTTCTGCCACAAACTTATTGAATAAAAGACATGATTATTACAAAAGTTTCTTTTCTCCCTCACAGATTGAAGGCAAAATCCCTCTGTATGAGTCATTCATTTGGAAAATCACGTAAGTTGGTCTCATCAAAATAATCACCATCAACGAAAGGATTAAACATATTTTTGGCAAGTTGCTCACTTGAGTGTAACCCTTCTTCAGGAAAAAGACTTGCTTCTAGCGATGGACCATGTCTCCAGGAAATAGTATCCACCAAGGGCGGGGGATGACTGTCAAAAAATAGATTGTCTGCATTACTGTTGCTGCCAGCAAAAGGATCCAAACCTGCAAAGACCATCAATAAGTTTTATGTGATATAATTTACATTAAAATAATAGCAAGCCCACTTACTGCTCTTCAGGAGATCATCACCAAGGACTAAAGAGGATGAACTCATGGAGAAAGTATTCGAATTAATCACTTGATCATATGAAACAGGAGGAACAAAAACATCAAAAGATCTTTGCAGCTCTGTACAGTCCCCTAGTCCTTGTCCACCATAAACCAATGCATCGAGCGGGCCAGTGTTCTTTGGAGAGAGTGAACCTGATCTCATGGAAGCTGGAGATTGCAAAACAGAGTCAACCTGTTCAATAGGATGTCCTAACCATGCATTATTGCTCAAGTCATAGTTGGGAAATTGGAGTGAAGGGAGCTCAACATTCATGGGACTCTGTATGGTCCCAGAAGTAGAGAAGTTATCAACTAATGTTGGATGTTCACTGACAGTGCCAAAAGGTATTGACTGATGTTGTATTCCAGAGTTGAAATTAGTGGTACAACCTATCTTCTCAGTGTCATCAGAAATTTGTTCGTTGCCATTACAGACTGGTGGTACGATACCCACAAATTCTTGATGCTTGAAAGAATTTATGGTATCAATGGAAAGTGAATTTGGAGCCACGAAATTTGTAGGAAAAATATTTTCTGCTCTGTTGTAGTCATAGCTTTTGAATACAACCATCTCATTATGAAGACCACTTCCTTGTAAATCCGCATTTGTTCGTTTCATGCCACGTGATTCATCGGGACTTCGACAATTACTCTCTTCTTTAACCTGAAAACTTAGGCTGTCCTTTGGATATAGAGGCTCGCCACTTTTCTGAATCCTCTTGCATCTGGTGTTCCAAAAGTTCTTGATTTCATTATCTGTGCGGCCTGTCATCTGCAAAATGTATCATTATGTTGCATTGATGAGGATATAAACATGGAGTACATTATATTGTTTTACATAACCAAATGAAAAGATGGGAAAAAGTACTATTGAAAAATAAAATATATAAGAATTTAGCAAGAGGCAGGAGAAACAAAATAAAAATACAACAATGTGAAAAAATATCTCCGTAACAATTGCAAACCCTATCACGTGGCATAGATATCAGCTTCTCTGTTGAAGTTTAAAAGTCGAAACTACTTATAATATGGCTTAGAAAACTAAGGATTAAAAATCCACATATTTCAAGATTAAATCTAGGTAGCAAGTCATACATCACACAGGATACATCTGCCTACTTACTACACATGAAAAAAAGGACAGTTTCTATGTTAATTAACTTAATTGGTATAAATAAAAGATTTCTGATTAGTGCAAACTATGAATACTCATACAAGGCAAGTTCTTTTCCTATAAGGGTGGTTGTGAGGATATAACATAAAATTTATTGATGCCCCCACCCCACGACAAAAAAAAGTACAGAAATAAAAAACATGCTTGCATGAGGCAAAAAGGAGAGGGCAATCGTAGATAGGCATGAGTGTGAAAAAGAATGCGGGCAGCTTTCTTTAAATGTAGAAATATGTCATTGGAGGATCAATTACTATTAGATTAAAAATGCACAAAACATCACAGACTGATACTAGTTTAGAGGCATTCTTGTAATATGCAGTTTAATGTTCTAGAGACTACATGTTAGATGCATGCTTGCAATATGTGGTTTAGTCTTCTAGAAATAAAACATTGATATTGTCAGGACAACAACTTCTCTATTATTCAAACTCTGTTCTTGAATCTTTGTTAGGGCATGAATATTCATGAAGCTATTAATTGAACTGTATAGTATGTCTTCTGAAGAGCTAGACACAATGTCTTCTGAAGAGCTAGACACACATACATATACCAAAGTTGTAACTTACTCCCACGGTCCCACCAGTTTAAAATACTTGGCATTTGACATTTTTTTTCATGGCATTTGATGCACGACTTTTAACCACAATTTTATACTACCTTTATTCTTTTTATTTGATGTTTTGGACATTAACAAAAGTCTCCAATGCACATGTTCAAACGTAAAATTATTGAAAGTATTCTCCAATACACATATGCATTCATACAACACAGACAAGCAAAAGTAGGCCCAGAGACCATTCTCTATTTAAGTCCATACAAACTAAAATTGTTGAGCTAATTAAATTGGATAAAATAATCAAACACCGACATAGACAAGAACTATTTGATGTTCATGCTCAGCACTAGGCAAACTGTTGGCAGGCTTTAATCTAGGTGTCAAGCATTTTTCTCCAATCCGATACACCAATACAACTAAACATCACACATGCTACATTGCTACTCATCTAAACCAACTCAAGCAGAGTATCAATGCACAAGAACAACCAAGGAACTTACAGCTTTGGCAATCCTAGACCACTTATTCCCCATGAGGTAATGGAGACTGATGATCTGGTCCACCTCCTCCTTGCTGAAGGGCTCCTTCTTGAGTTCCGGCTTGAGGTGGTTCGTCCAGCGGAGGCGGCAGCTCTTGCCGCAGCGGTTCAGGCCTGCGTTCCTCTGCACCTGGTTCCAATTCCCCTCCCCGTGCGCCTCCACGTAGTCCCTCAGACGCTTGTCCTCGTCGGGCGTCCATGGCCCCTTCTTCAGCGGAATCTCGCCGCCTACGCGGCGCCGGAGGAGCACGCTTCCGCCGCCGCGGTGACCAGCCGAAACCCTAGCCCTAGCCCCGCCGCCGCGGTGACCCTGATCGTCATCGCCGCCGTCGCTGCTGCTGCTGTCAACGTCAGTCTCGTCGTTATTGTCTTCGTCGACATCGTCGCCGCTCGGGTACAGCATCGCCGGCGACTCCGTCATAAAATCGACCATGTTCGTCTCCTCCGTCTCCGGCAGCGGCAAACCCAGCGCGCGGTCGCGCTCCCTCTCCTCCGCCGACTTCATCCTCATCGTCCCTTCCGGGCCCTGTGATCCAACGGCACAGAAGCCCCCCTCCGCCACCACCGCACCGCCGCAAATCCTACACGAGCAAACCCCCAAACAATTCACACACAAATCAGAACGAATCCAATCCAATCTGCGGCGAATTCCACCCCAATTCGGGTCCAATCGAACCAGCCGTAAGTGGATCGAGTGGGAGGATCGAGTGGTAGCTCACCAGTGACACGAGGAGGGGGTGCGCTGCTGCTTGACGACGGCGGCGGCGGAGGCGGGGGAAGAGGAGTAGACTAGGCGATAGTCCAAGGAAGGGAAGTAGTAGGAGTAGTAGCTGCTAGTACTACTAGATGGGTTTTGGTTCGAGCATTCGGCCCTGACACGCGGCAGAGGCCGGTTGCTCGTGTCGTGGGCCGGAATGCAGCCCATTTGCGTTTGTCGCGAAGCCCAGGGTCTGAGGCTTTGTAATTTTTGAAAAATAGAACGGAGTAATATTATCCATTCTGTTTGTTTATCCTTTGAAGAATTTATCCATCCAGATTCGAGATAGAATAATTATTTGTTTAAAAAAATATAAACGGCTATATGTTTTCTTAAATAAAAACTCTTTATTGGGATGAAACGTGTTGTACTGTGCATCTGGTCAGGTACGCTTCGTTAGTTCGTTTGGATAAGGAGATATAGATACATATTTCGGACGAATTAAGTCTATGCTCATTGATCACTCACTGGTGCGTTGCACTGTACCACCAGCGGCAGCGAGATGGGGTCGAGCCGTCTTGATCTGATGCGATCCGAATCTCGTCTGGTGGCCAACTTGCCGCAACAGTGCCTGTGTGCAAAATGATCGATAATATGTTCACAGCTAGGAGTTAGCAGTTAGCTTAGCTAAATTTTCGGTCATCAGTACGACTCCAGAAGACTAGGAGTAATATCAACACCACGGTAGTACCACCGCGGTGCCGGTAGTGCTTGTACTATCACTGAGGAGCACTTATTGTACAGACAATGCATGCATGCGGATTTTTCTGCGTTTTGAGGTTTCGACTTATATCAGAAGCTTCACGGGCTGCGCCTGATCCGCATCAATCTTTCCCGAGCCATCCTCTTCTTATGAGGACATGACCTGCTCTGGTATGAGCTTTCATTTGATATATATGTATCAACTAAAGTGTGCAAGCTTTATATATTAAACAAAAGATGTTGCACCATAAATTGCCTTACTTTTATTTATAGAAGTACATGTATGGATAAAGAAAAAGATAGCGGACTTGTGGAACATATACATGATCGTTGTGGACCAACACATGATTTTTTTAGGCTTCTCCAATTCCAACGGATCGCTTTTGGGCCAAGGATTACCTAACAACACCAACTTAAAATAGACTTTGCATTGATGCAAATGGTTTCCAGGCCCATCGCTGGGGTGTGCGGTGCGGCCGAAGCAGCCACACACATCCCCTAGTCTTTAGGGGCTCCATGGCCAAGTCACGTAGTTATAAGCATGCAGCCCAATGGCCAATAGAAAGCAACAGAGCAAGGTCAATGGGTCTAGAAGTCAGAGTTCTCGCTCGGTCGGTCGCTCCCAATCACAAATGACAAAATTTTTCGATCGGTGTCTCGGTCTTGCGCCTTTCTTTCTGTCTCCGCTCGGCGCCTCAGCTTCGCACCTCTGCCGCCCGTCGTTGCCCAAGTTGTGCCACACAATAAAGGCGCGTTCCCTCAGCAAAATGGCCCCTCAGCCCTATTGCCAGATGGACGCGGAGAGAAGAGAGCTTGGGAGACCAGGACGTCCACCTGGCTGCCTGCCAGTGTCGGGCCGGCCTACCGCCGGCGCCCAACGTTGCCTCTGTCTATCTTCCCACCGTTGGCTTACCCTGCCGGGCGTGCCGCTCTACAGCAAGCCCTGGTACACTAGTAGAACGGAGCAAATATCCAACAGCTCTAGTCCCGGACTAAATTAGGACCAGGACTAAATATTTTTTAGTCTCGGTTCATAATATCAATCGGGACTAAAATCCACTGTCCGAGAAAAAGAACATGTTTGTCCCGGTTCAGAAACATATGAGGTTCTTGTTATCCTTTTTTTCCCGGTTGGTTAAATTAGTTCTAGTCCTGGTTGGAATAACCAACTGGGACAAAAGATATTACAGCCAAACATATCCTCTCTCTCCTCTTCTTTTTACATGTCCTTATCCTCTTCATGTCTTATCTTCTCCCATTCTTTTCTTCTTTCCTTCCCTTCTCTTCTCTTCTCTTCTCCTCTCAATCTAATCCTTCTCCTCCCTTTCTTTCTTCTTGCAGGCGGCGGGCAAGGGCAGCGGCGCGTAGGCCGGAGCGGTGGTGGCGGCATGCCTGGATCTGCGGCGGCACAGGCCAGATCGCGGCGGGGAGGCGGCGGCGGCACGCCTGGATCTGCAGCGGCGCGCGCGTGCGGCGGGAGTCACTGGCCTGGAGCTGGAGGGGGGGCGGCCGGGGGGCGTGGCGGCGGCCCACTGCCGGGAGGGGGACAGCCTGGCATAGAAGCGGCTGCGCAGCCAGTGGATTTAGGATTTTTGTGAACTATTTTGTGAATATTGTATAATTTTTGATAGATTTGGGATTGATGTGTGAATGTTGTATACCTTTTATTGATTTACGGATGATTTAAGATTGATATGTGAATGTTGTATACCTTTTATTGATTTGTGGATGATTTATGCATTTTTATGAGTATTTGCAAAAATAACAGTGAAAAAATTAGAAAAAGGAATGGGGTTACGGTGTCTGCTTTTTGCTACTTTTTAGTACTGGTTGGTAACACAAACCGAGACTAAAAGTAGCCTTTTAATCCCGGTTTTTCAACCTGGAACTAAAGGGATCTCCTTCAATCCTTCAACCGGGACTAATGGGGTTCCCAGTCGGGATAGAAGCCCCTTTCTCTACTAGTGGTAGGTGAAGTAATGTACTACTGCTAATGTTGCTCAATTTGTGAATGTGCATGTGCGTACAACTAATTATTGTTTATATGCAGGCTAATTAGTATGTGCTTTCTGCCGTAAAAGCTAAAAAAATTAGTATGTGCACTAAGAACTAATTTTTGTGCTTTACAACATCCCTTGAGAGTCACATGCTAGGAAAGAGTGGATATACAAATATCATTGCAGATTTTATTTAAGAAACAATAAAATCATGATAATTTTTAAGTGAACGTTATGCACAATTACAAATTTTAGACTGCATTATGTTCATCTGAAATTTGTAATGGAGTATAAATTACTGCCATTAAATTTCATATTAATATTCAGCAAAGAATTCGTATAGGGCCTCTGGATTTCACGGGACGGCCTTGATGGTTTTCTCATGGTCCATGCGTACTTCGTGGCAACGGGGTGCCCGACCTTTCATCGAGTAAGAATAAGCTACGGTTTGACGAACGAATTGAACGAAGGGGCCAAAAACACCACAACAACACTCAGTAATGAGAATTTTTTAAGATTGATGCTAGCTAGGCTGATCCGAGACTCTGACGATCAACAAGTTTGGTCGTGAAATCACATAAAAACAATAGTGCATTAGTGCTTAATGAGTTTTGTCTGTTAAAATTCGATTGTTTTTGTTTAGAGCCACGACTCCATGAGAGAGAAGTGGTATGCAGTATATCTCCTTCTACCTGTTATGCTTCTGGCGGATCTGGAACCATCGCAACATATTGTTTTCAGAAGCCTCCTGATTTCTAAGGAACGTCTGCTTCGACAATGCTTGGAAGCCTCTAGCCTTTGGGCTGCGAGGCTTAAGTCCTCCGATCTTTATGTAATTTCCTTCTGGAAATCAATCTTCTCTAATTCCCTCTGACATGTACAGACTTAGTTGTTTATGAACTTTTGTTTAATATAATTCAAGTGGGTTTGTTGGCCCCCGGTGAGTTCTTAAAAAAAAAAGAACTAATGGAAAAAGAGAGAATACGCAAGACCAAAGACATGAAAAGAGAGAATACGCAAGACCAAAGGCCCACCACTGATGATATCTACTGCTCCCTCTATTTTAGACTGTAAGACGTCCTACTTCTCTCTAATAAGACGTCTTACAATCTAAAACAGAGGGTGGTACCATTGATGGAGTAGGCGACACCGATTGGAACAGTGAAGCCGTAGCCCGTAGCCGCTAACATGCCCCTCTGTCGCGGTGTCGATCGCCCAATACGTACTGTGCGGCTGAATCTTTGATCGATCGGTTGTTCGTTCGGTTAAGTCGGCATGCATCGGCCAGAGCCCACATGGCTAGCTCCCGCGTGCCGCACCGTCCACCCGCATGTCAGATCAGGCAGCTACAACTACTTCGGCGCGACGCGCGCGTGCAGCAACGGCGGAAATTAACGGGATGGCAAATGGCATGTGTGCGTGTATATGATGAAGTCATGAAGAGATCCATGGATTATTGATCAGTGCCTCTAGCTTTTCTAGATCTGTCGCGCACCTAGCTCCCGTACGGCTGTCGTTTCGATCGGCCTATCCGCCTATAGATTATTGTAAGTGGCACATACTCCGATCGATATACATAATGTCGCAGTATTTGTAGTACGAATTTCAACAAAACATCCAAAATGATCTTACCATGTAGGTCTATATGTACATCAGTTGTAAAAATCCTCTCGCTCGCACCACACGCTAACTTGTCACATGAACGTTGTATTATTTCGCTGTTTGTTGTTGTAACGGATATATTATTCATGCATATATTGATAAGGATATAACCGGATCGGATATGAACCTGACTACAATATTCTTAAAGAAATTAAAGGTGTACTCTATTTATATTATATATATATAATATTTGAATAAGTGATGTTGCACTATAATTATTTTTACATTTACAGAACTGTTTGCATGTGGATAAAGAAGATGATATTGGGCTTAAGTCAAATATGGTTGATCAAGGAGTTTGGTTAGGAATCAATGCATGTTTTTTAAAGACTTTCCCTACTCCACCATATTGTTTTTGGGCCAAGGGTCAAGCCCAGCTCAAATCATGTTCGTGGGTTAATTTAATTTCTCTCGACAGCACCAACTTAAAACGGACATTGTTGTTGATTCAAAAGGTTTCTCGAGACACATAGTACTTGATGAAAAGCTTATGAAGTTTGTTTTAGATGGCTTTAGTTTCACGTCAAAATTCGTTCTAAGTCAACAAGAATTGTATAAACAAATCACTTGTTACAGAGCATGTCTGTGTTTTTTTATGAAGCTATTGTTATGACGAGATTGCAGAGAAGAGACGAGTTAGATCACTATAAATTATGCCATGGTCGTAGATACACCCGCTAGAGCTTGGAAGATCATGACTTCCGGCTAGATAACCATTGACAACTCCCACATACGCCTTCTTGTACACATCATTCACACAACAACTAGTTAAGTCGATAGAATAGATTAGTCACTCGATTCTGCCCTTTAATTGGTGGATCATTATATGCATATTTATATCGAAGGAAAATGGCCAAACGGCCAATAAAAGTGTAGCAATTACTCTTGTCAAGGTATAAACATGTATAAAAACGTTGTCTCCTCGTATGTTTTTTTACGTATCTTACAAATAGCTTTTTCCAGATACTACGGTTCTCGTAATTAGATTGCAACTCCTGGGCAAAAATTTGTAAAACAGAAACATGCGTATTGTTCGGAAGGCCGGGATGCAGCTGTACATGCATGCTGCAGCCATCGGCTCATCGCAGGGTGGCAAAAAAGCATTGTATCCGTGCTTACTTTTCTGCAAGCAGCCGAACAGAGGCCGGCCCGGTTGGATCTGACAAATTATTACCCATTCGCGGCGACAAGACGTGCGTACGTCCGCCCGTTCGGAAAGTGAGGGACCGCACGCGACGACGTCGAAACGACGAGGACGTACGCATATATATGCAGATGCACTGCACCGCACCGAACGCGTACGCGCCGCGTCGCGATCGGGCGAGCGTTTCGCTGTAGCTAGTGTGTACCATACGCACGGAAAAAAGGCGCACCCGTATTGGCGCAGGGTCGCGCGTAGGGTTGAAAACGGTACGGAAATTCACCGACCGAGTCATACCATTTCCAAAAATAATAATATAATTATGGTATCTTACCGACCATTATCGTTTTCTAATAGTTAATATTTTCAATTTCTGTCTGCGTCATATTGAAATTCTCACTGAGCAATTTATAATTTTTCATAAATATGAAAATTTCCTGACCATACCGAAACCGTTTCCAAAAATATTAATAAAATATAATACTGTTTTCGACCGTTTTCAACTCGCGCGTTTTGAAGGGTCAGGGATATCCTATCACCCTCGCTGCCCATATATGCAGTGCATGCATCCAATGATCCATAGTAGTACTACGCAGTCGTACGCGCTCCTTATATTGGAATAACGACGGCCTGTTTCATGTGGGTCCTGATCTGTCACTTTCGATCGCAAGTTGAGATTCAGTGAACAGTTGGTAACACTTCTCTCCAAGAGCGTCGTCACAAAAAATCAAACCGAGCACACTCGCTGATGCTTACTCCTATGTGTTCATCAGACGAAGACATCGTACTCTACGTAAAAATGCATGTGCTACTGCTCCACGGAGAAAAGTGCAAAGCCACTGCTTACTTTATCATTTTTCCCATCCGCCGTGGGCCCCATCAATCCACCAATTTGACTTCACTCGCTAGCAACCAAATCTTACGCGCATGCAAACTGTGAAATCCATGGAATTGAAGGATGCTCTAATTAACAGTTTCCTCTCAAAATTCTAAATATGACGAACATTTCCCTTTTGTAATAATGAATAAAACTAACTAGTTCTTAAGACATATACCATATTATATTGATTAATAAAAATAATTGTGTTTGTTACAAAAAAGAGAAATTTAAAATTTGCCATAACAGATATATTATAAAGAAAAGAATATAAATGGTTTCAACACATTAAAAAAATGTAAGTTTTGTTTGAAATTATTTACTTTTATTTCTTTTCCATAATTTCCCTTGCCAAATAAACGTCAACTCTACCAAAAAAATAAATTATCCCTGAAATTTGCCCATTTGATCTTTTTGAAACTTATTTGAAGAATGGACTATGGAAAAATCTTTTTTAAAAATAGACCCAACCTCAGTGCCTTTGTCTCTGTGCTAAGACACAACATGTCAGCGCCACGCCGCCACCTACTTTGGTGTCAAGGTGGCATTGGCGTGAGAAATTTGGAGTTGTGCCATCACAAAAACCTGGTTTCAGATAAATTCCTTGATCTGGTGGTATATGGTGGAGTGCTATTTTAGATAAAATTGCCCCTAGATCCTCTTCTTTCTCCCTCTACCATCTTCTTCCTCCCTCCATCACCGGAGGAGATCACCAGAGCCACTGCAGCTCCTTCAAGTGTCGGTGAGTATATGTGGCTAGTTTTAAAGTTTTCGTAAATTTTTCCTCTGCCTTAGCTTTTTATACCACTAAAAATAGAAGGAAAAAAGTTAAATTATTGTCATAAATTATTTTTTACAGCATCGGTTATATATGTCTTTGATTTTTTAAGCTACAGACCAAAAAATGACTTGCAAAATAAGTCATTTGAAAATAAACATTATATGGCAATTGAAAATTGTCGAACACAACAATCCAAAATTATCATTTTTAAAACCTAGCCAGCATAAGCATAATTAAGCTGGTGTTATATATATCATAAACTAAAAATTGTCTTGATATTAGCATATTCCTCTTTTTGATTAGTTATACAAGCTAGGATGAAGAAGTTTATATCTAGTTAATGGTTATTCCAATCCATTTATTATTCTCATGCGAATTAACCAAAGGGCTTCTTTACGGTACCCATGCTATTCTATACTAGTCACCTATACTAGTGAATCAACGGTCTAGATTAAATGTATACTAATGGGTGGTACAATAGTATACACTTGTAGTATGATATAGTATAGGGCAATTTGAAAAAAAAATATGATATGTATGTAATATCTTTCATCAATTAAGATAGCATTAAAAAATAGCCATCTAATCCGTCGGAGCACGGGCAAGGGAGGAACCTGTCGCGGCTGAGAGCGGAGCCGGCAATGGACGACGGCGAAGGTGGGCGCAGTAAAAGAGGTTAAATTTGTCGGTTTAAGGACGAATTGAAGTGGGATTTTATGGGGATATTGAAGAGGAGATCATGAAGGTTCAATTTTTGCCTTCGGTTTGGATAGATACGCAATGGGGAGGGAGATCGGCGTGGCGCCCGGTGGAGCTTCTGCTCCCGGTCATGGCGGCTGCCGGCTGAGGAAGACGACCGCACGACATACGTATTCGCGGGGCTGGCCCATGTGGGGATGGCATGGTGGATAATTAATTTAATTAAATGATCAATTACTATAATACCATTAACAATCAACGGTTAGATTTCATCTATACTACACCACCTACACTGGTATGGGTACCGTAAGAGAGCCCTAACCAAATGACTTGGCACAAAAGGTAATTAAATAGGCGAAACGGTGTGTACATATGAGGCTAGGGTCGAAACACGTACCAGGTCGCAAAAGGTACTATATTATTATATTAGCATGAACTATAATATTATATTTTATTAGGACTATGTCATCAAATGACAAATGCGGCTCCCTGATTATTACACTAAACTGATGCATGCTAATCCTTGATTCAGCTCACCGGGACACAAACGCCTAGTCATGGTCCAAGAAGATGAAGAGCATAGCCGAGCAATTTGCTAAAAATATTGCTACCACCCTTTTTAGCAGTCCTTTTGCCGGGCAACTTGCAAGAATTGAGCGCGCTGAACACAACAGCTCATAATAATTCCTTGCTTCATTAAGGGTCCATTTGGTCACAATTGTATTATGCTACTATTCTGTAGTAGACTAGCTGTGTATACCTGGATTCAGATCCCCTGGCCGGGCAACCTAAGTCGCAGCCTCGCAGGTCCAAGAAAGTGAAGGGAAAGAGAAAAGAACGTGCTAGCAACAAGTTTAGGTTAGATGATTCATCATGAAGAGTTACAACTTGTCCGCTTTATTCTTAATTTGGTACTTGCTTTAGATGGCCTGTGCTCACGCCTTTTATTTGGTTGTACAACTATATGACTATATTTGATACATAACTACAAATCAATCCGCACGATTATAATCTAATATATCCTACATAAACAAATGGTGTGGTTTATAACTAAACATCGTAAATTTTAGATATCCGTCTTACTGTCCCTCTCTTTACGCATTACAACCCTGGCCAGAAGTATAACCATTTTTTATCTTGAATATACATATGAGCAAAGAGAATAACTATGCACTTCTGTCTAAACATAAAAGACCTATTACCAAATACTCTGTCCACATTCATAATGCTGTGATGTGTCGTATTTGGTACTGTTTTTTATAGAGGGAATATATGAGTTACCCATGGACCGGGAGTAAACTCATCAAATTTTGAAGGTAGATCATATGGTTTGCCATGGAAAAAAAAAAGACAAACTTTACAGTGAATAGTTTTTCAGACTGAGCATTGTTCACCGCCCAAAAGTTCTCATCTAGTCCCACACATGGGAGTTCATTTGATTTATCGGTCCATCCTACACACCCTCTCTCTATACATCCATCACAGCCGTTCATGCATGTGAGATTAGATGGTCTCAGATAGACGTTTAATCGTAGAATTACTAGTCAATTGAGTCTAAAATAGCACAATAGCAATATAAGGATACTTTCAGATGGCCAGTACACTCAGTATATCCGCAGTATCCAGTTGGTTTTGCATGTTGTCTTGTGCCATACGACTTGTAATGGCTTCTTCACGTGCTGGCACTGCTTCTTTAATAGAAACCTGCAGGTACGTGTAGCTTACGTGGTTGGGTATGTTGCGAGCAAGCATCATACGGAGTATTTTTTTGAAATACGGAGTATTTTGTGAGTACTCCTGTAGTCCTGTATTCCGAAAAAGCTACGGGACGGTTAGTCACGCGTCCGAGTTGGGGCGCAGCGACCCCTAGCCGCCACATGTCCTCTGTCCTTTTTTCCCTCTCTTTCTTTTTTTTTTTCCATATGTGGCATAAATTTTACTCTCAAATATTTTTATAGCATAAAGCTTTGTGATATGAATATTTATACACATAAATAATTTTATTGCACAAAGTTTTGTACGAATAAATATTTGTATGTAGTATAAAGTTTTGCACATATAAATATTTAGGAGTACAAAATTTTTCTCTTTTTAAACCGATTTATTTTTTAGCCGCGTGGGGGCCATCACATGGGGACTATCCATGAGGGCGTGTGTGTGGGACGAGCTACCCAGCTACGTAGTACTCCTATGTCCATAGAGACGACACATGGGCACTAACCCATCACGCCCCCACACCCCCACGCGGCAAGCTGCAGGATAACCGTACCCCTATGTTTCACTATGTTTCACTGGCAACAACTATCTACTCCGTCCCAAAATAAACATATTATATATGAATGTGTTTATTATAGAGAGAGTAAATGCAAGCCTGCAACCCCATTCTCCGGGCATCCAACACGTACGTACGGCTTAACTCACGCAAACACAAACACACACATTTCTGACCTCCGAGTATACTTCCACACAACTAAAGCAAAAACACCACACGTACTATTACTGCTACAGTGCTACTGAGCTGATCGAGTAGTACAATTAATCATCTCTGAAGAGTGAAATCAGTCACGGCCGTGTAAGCATCGTCCAAATCACTCCCCTAACCTATAGTTGTCCCGTACGTCGCCGGCATGTACAACAGCGACCGACCTTCTGCACTGAGCTGGCTGCACGTACGTACGGTACGCCTGCATCTAGACCGATAAACTGTATCGGTCCATCGAAGAGTACAGTACGTGTACTCTCCGATAGACTCGTCCAGAGACTGTAGCTCGATTGATCAGTAAAAGTCACCAATGCATGAATGCACTGCGGCCAATTAAGATAGACTGGATGCAGGTTCAGTGAACGGCTCGCATCGCATCGATCCGATGGCTTATTCGGGATTTCGAATGAATATGTGCACATAATTTTCGAAATAGACAAAAACAAAATTGTGCCGAAATACTTGTCAATTCAATTCAGTTCGAAGGGATTTATTCCACTCTCCCTTTTCTTTTTCCAAAAAAAAAAAAGGGCCCCCCATTACAACATTGACCGATCAACATTAAAACTAGTCTGCGTTTTAGCGGAAAAAATGCCGATCCGAAGAACTCTCGCGGCTGACTAGATCGGTATTCGTCATCTGACTAGAACACTCTTGTGATTTTGATCATTAGCTTCGTGTTTGTTTTTTTAAAGAAAAAGGGCACATATACATGTACATTAGGGCTCCTTTAAAGCATAAAATTATAAAAATATAGGAATAGGAAATATACAGAAATATGAATGGAATGCACGTGTAAAACATAGAATTGAAATACACGTGAAAAGTATATAAACATGTGTTTGGATAGATAATAGGAAAAACGCGGGAATTTTCGAAGGATATGTAGTAGTACAAATTAGGATTAACAGAAGTTGGGCAACCGGATTAATCATTGGTGGCCTCGGGCCTCGCAAAGGAAAAATAAAAAGAGCTCTCTCTATGGATTGTCAATGGATCGTCAAGATTCTTATGGAATAGGGGCAAAGGAAGTTTTCCTTCACATTTCCTTTGGTTATTCCTTGGATGATTCCTTCAATCCAAAGGCTACTACAGTACCCAAGTCTATAGGAAAGCAAATCCTCAATTTTTCCTAGGTTTTTCCTCTATTCCAAAGGACCTCTTCCTGGTTCAACAAAAGCCACGCTTAGAGCATCTCTAGTCATAATCCCTTATTCTAAAACCCCTATTAAGGGCACCTTTGGAACATAGGAAAAATGAAGAAAAACTAGGGGATTGAAATCCTGTGGAAAGAAATCCTACATTGTCATTTGGAACCAGGGATTGACTCCCACAATTCCTTTAAAATTCCTAAGGAACCACTCAATTTATAGGAATTTTGTAGGAAAACTAAGATGAGGTCTGGCCTCATGTTTTCTTTTCCTTGAGTATTGAGGTTCCTACGATTTTTCTTTGTTGTTGCCAAACAACACTTTTTAAAAATTCCTTTGGATTATTTTCCTTTAAGATTCGAGAAGTCATGACATCCTATTTCTGTGTTTTTTTTGGTTCCTGTGTTTTTCAAATCTTGTGTTTCAAAGGAGTCCTAAAAGTAAAATGAGCGCTGCCTCTATTTCTATAGATCCTAAATATATATTCAACTTCACAGCAAATATATATATTTATTAGCCCCTAATTTATTTATCTTCTATGTTAACATACAAATACACGTATTATACCAACTTTAACACCATTATAATTATGGGTTTTTCTAACGAGTAGAACTCAGGCAAATTTAGTTTTGTGCTTTGAAACATCATTATTCGAATTCAAATTTATCATTCCAAAGAAAAAAATGATATATGCTACACACAAATATTAAACACCACATGAATGTTCAATAGCAAAGATCTTTATAAATAATATCATACACACAGTACACAAAGTTTGTTATGTAATATATATGCAAGATTTACTAGCTATGCATGGTATATGCACTTACTGTTCGAAACGAGGGCTGGGTGTAGAGCCCCCAGAACTAAGGGCTGAGGGGGAGGATTCGAGGGCCTTTCTATTTTAAGGGTTTCGGTAGAAGTCCGGCCTAGTGGGGCCCTTGTTTAAGGTTCTTGCTCGAGATGCTCTTACTAGTTATACTGTATCGGGCTCCTGGCTAGTAACAATGACAAGCTTATTTGAGTCTCTTTCTACATAGACCGGACTACCTTATATCAGATTGAATTTAAATGGATTTAGTATTTAATTCATAATAACTATCAAATATTAAAGCCATTTGAATTTGAGAAAAATCTATTGCATATCCCTAAGTTTGGCCTAGATCAACAATTTGCCATTGGCATCGTCACTTTCTATAATATACCAACAAATTTATCTCTTGTTCTAAATATTTCATTGAGCCTGGTAAATTTTGTAGAAATACCCAAAATACCCTTTAACCATACAAGACTAACCATTGATTTATCTCATTTGAAATTTCAAAAAAATGATTTTTTTAGCCTCCTTACACAATACGAGAGTGTGTATAAATTTTAAGAAATTGGATTTCTACAAGAATTTTTATTTATACTTATACACAATATAGATTTGAAAAATCCTGTATAAGTACAAAAAAATTGAAATTTATACACAAAAAGATTATGAGGCTACAGAAAAAATTTATATTTTTTAAAACTTCTAACGAGATAAATCGATGGTTAGTTTTTTATGGCTATAAGGGTATTTTAGTTTGTTGGAGTTATGTGCCCGGAGGTATCATTTACACATGGACAATGGCCCCTTAAAACCAGGGAGGCCACCACACACAAGGGTTGGGCACTAAGGCTTTAAGGGAAGGCCAAGTTCCTAAGACTGAATTAAAGCCCGTCGAGCCACGTGGCCACCCCGGTAGGGGTAGGGCTCGGAGGCAGTCTGTGGCTTGTCCTCCTGTTCAGGGGTCGTGCTCTTGGCCTGACCCCCAACAGTGAGCTTTTACAGCTCACCCACACGAACACACAATGCCCAACCACCACATTTAAGACTGATGTCAGGCGTTCAATACACGCCTCGCTGCATCGGTCACAACGTCGGTTGCACGTTATCGTCTTTGTCATCCCCATTGTGTTAGGGAAGGGAAACCCGAAGAGGCGCCCCCGGTAATCGTACGGTGACAGGTCCATCATCACAGGCGATGCCTTGTCACCCGCTAGTCACCGTCACATTAAATGCTGCTGTGAGCGGCGAGAGCGGAGGGGGAGCCCACATGAGACACTGCCTGCCCACGTGGGTCACTGTCCCCTCTTGCAAACTCCGCCTTTCTCACTCTAACCGATGGGTCCCCGGCGACGTGGTGAGCCCCTGTGAGGCTACTATGCCGCCGCCCACGGTGAATTCTTGTCTTTATAGTGGGACTGAAACACGTCCCCACATCTACGTGCGACCGCGCACGGTTGCATGCGTCCATGCGTCGACACGCCAAGATTCAAGTGGCAAAAGGAAGATAGAACATCAGTTCCTTACAGCAGAAGAATGTAGGTGGCTGTGGAGATCTCTTGTGCTAAAAAAGGAGACCCAAACATACATTCGAGAGAACTTTTGGATCCCTAGACATCGAAGAACAGACCAACAGGGTTCACCTCGAGCACTGTTGACGGCAAAGAAAAACAAGCACATCTTTGTAGCTCAGGATCCATCCAATAAAATAATCAACAGGAGTAGGGTATTACGCACCTGTTGTGGCCTGAACCTGTATAATGACTATTGTGCACCTTAGGGGTCGGGGCCCGACCCCTCCCTTCATCTTCCACCAGCGTCTTTCTCTCCCTAGTCTTAGCGAGTCTAGCACCGTGCCCCTAGGCCGAACAAGCAAAGGGAGGTCCTCGATTTCCCGCTAGACGAGCTCACGCTCCGACATAGTTATTTCTACAATAAAATGCACAGCTCAATGTCATATTGTACAATAATAGATAACTTGTTGGTATATTAAAGAAAGTGGTAATGTTGATAACAAATTATTGAGGTGGGACAAACTCAGGGGCACGAAATAGATTATCTATTTAAGTTTTCCCTCTCAATCCGACTTAAGGTAGTTCCGCCTAATTGGAAGTGTGGTCTAAAAGAAGAAAAAAGGCTAGGAGCACTATGCATGCAAGATGATCCTTAGGATACATGGCTTCTCAGTTGAAGGTGCACGGAGAAGAAGCTTATCAAAGTCTTCTTCGATTTCGGTCAAGAGGAGCTCTGTATACTAAACATGAGATACTAGCAGCTATGGATGGCAAAGTCTCCATAGTGGCCGAGGCCCCACCCCTACAGGACTACGGATGGGAGTAATTTGAACCTATGGGGTGTCGGATGGGGCCATAGTCAGGTGCGGTGCCAGGGGGTAACATTTTCACTTGCAGGTTACATGCATGCTGGGTCTTATAACGGCCATCAACAACTCCTTACAAAATCACACATAAAGTTCAGTTATACCACAACCCGATTATAGCTCTGGGTGTAAAACGTTGGGGGTAAACCCTAGATTGAAGTGTCCTGGCAGCCGCCAATAGGGCTGGGCAGAAAGCTCGGGCTCGTGAGCTTGGTTCGAGCTTGGCCCGGATCGGCTCTAATTCGGAACGAGCCAAGCCCAAGCCGCTACTTTTAGCTCGTTTTTGAACCAAACCAATCCGAGCCAGCTCGTGAACTGTTCGCGAGCCTGTGGGCCTCCAAAAGTCATGTGAATAAAATGGCCCATTAGAGCCTATGGCAGCAGCCCAACTTGCCCATTAGTGAGGAAAAGAGGTAAAAACCCTAATCCCTGACGGTCGCTACTGTTTCCACAGCATCCTCTATTCATCTTCGACTTCGATTTCTTTTTTCGCTACTGTTTCCGCCGCCGCTGACTTCGCGCACGCAGGCAGGCAGGCAACGACGGAGCCACGGAGGCTGCCGGTCCGCCGCCCCGTGCCCTTCGCGGCTGCCAAACCGCTGCCCCTACTAGCGGCCGGTCTGCCGCCCCACGCTGCATGCCTACGT
>CM002484.1:15753367-15765179 GCA_000325765.3 Leersia perrieri
CCCGGGTTCTTTTTCTTCTCCCAAGCAAGTACCTCTGCAAATGAAAACACACGAAATTCATTGTGTAGCAATATTTGTTCAAATATATAATAAGCAAATCTAACATAGAACAGATACACCTTTGGTTGATGAATATATAAGGTAGACATGCTCATATCTAAGCTAGTTATGTCCTCATCATTATTCATGAGGGTTGACACGGCCTCGCCGCATTAATGGCGATGTGAAACGGCGCTGCCATCTCCCATCATTACTCCTTTCCCTCTGACCGAGGGGAGGAGGCGTGGGCGGCTGCGGCAGTCGTGGGTGACCGTGCGGTCGTCTGCGACGGGACGCCCTCTCTGCCCCATCTCCATCGTATTTAATGCGACGGAGAGCAGTGTGGAGGAGGAGGGCGAGGTTTTCTTCAAACCCCTATAATCAACCCACCCTACGGTCTACCAGCTTCGGCAAGAAAAAAAGCGACAAAACCCCACGAAGCCTGCAACACCTGCCCTACCAAATCCACTCCTGATCCCGGATTACGCGGCGCATAAGGGAAGTGCGTGCTGGCGTGCCTGCGAGGGGGATGAAGTAATCTACTCTTGACGTCCATGGAAAAGAAAGAGAAAGCCATTGTGGTATTCTCTTGAGTATAAAAGGAGACCTAGGCTCACAGTAGAAAAGGGGGAGACTTAGAGAGAAAAATACACCCACGCTTGTAAGCAAAAGCTTTCTTTCCACGATATTAGACATGCAACAGGAGTAGTGTATTACGCATCCTGTGGCCCGAACCTGTATAAACCCTTGTCTCCATTCTCACCCGGAATCGGGTTTACTCTTTTCCCCACGCAGTTGCAGTATTCAGATCCACCCGTACCTCTGGGCCGGACAAAAAAGGGGTTCCACGAATCCCCGGTGAAGGAGTTTACGCCCCGACACTTTCCTATATTGAACCAAATAAAAAACTAAACTGTCGCAACGCGAAGGCCTATAACTAGCTAACTTTTATTTTCAGGGGAAAAAAGTTTTGTACACATGTTCATGGTTTACACTTGTGAAAAACTTTTTTTTCCCTCTACCACTGTTTTTTTTTAAGGAAAAGAAGTGTTTTGTTTGTCTAACATGCAGTCTAAATCTAAACCTCTCCTATTTAATGATTTCTACTTATACGTAGCTGGTCTCAAATTAAAAACGGAGTAGAAAGGCAACCTTAACCTACATACTGCAAAAGAGAAGCCAGATCAGCCCAGAACCTTAAGCATCCATTACCTGGAGTCGGAGATCCTTTATAAGCCTAGGGGCCAAAAACCATACCAATATTAAAGAACGATTATATTATAAACACAAGTCGCAGTTAAGCTACCTAGATAGCCCTATGCATACGAGTGAGCTGAACTAATTTTCCTATGATCCTATCTAGCTACGTACAACGTGGAATCTGTTGATCCATAGATTTACCAACCCACAAGACCGTAAGACAAATTATAAAACAGGCCAAGTGATGTTGGTGGGGGACTAATCAATTAGCATTAATTGCGTGTTTGATTGAAATTTAACTAAGCATGCACGAACAACCGACACATTCCTCTTTTCGTCTCGTTCAGGTCTTCAGGACTAGGTCATGGCGCAGCTCACCCTCCGTCCCTCGTACACCCTAAAAACAATTGGCAAATTGCACAAGCATGCATCCATGGTTCAGATCACCTGGACAATTCATCCAAATGGAGGAGAAAGTGCAGCCCAAGACGATGATGAAGAACAAGAAGGAAGACTCTAGCTACCAATTAATTTCCTAGGAATACTGTACTATGTACATTTTGCGTGATCTAAGCAACACTCTAATATTTTATTTCTGCAACTTGCAAAAGTTGCAAGAGCTGATCAGCTCGAGAAACAGCTCACATTTCATTTTTTTAAGACTAGTTGATGACTGGCTGGCCCGGCCCCTTGGTCGGTCATGCATCATGGTACTGCCTTTCTCACGAATCTATCCATGGATTCAGCTCCCCAATGCAAGAAAAAGAATAAAGGCCTTGGTCCAACGCAAGAAGGGTGAGGAGAAAGAATTAAAGGTTAACCACCCAAGTTGATGCATGATAGGGCATGGAGAGAATTGCAACTTGTTTGCGCTGCAACTGAAATGGTTGTTGATGAAGATGACGATGCATGTACTTGGATCGGATGAGTGATGTCCAATCTGTTAATTCATTGCCTGTCCTAGATCGATATTCCGAGAGAGTTCGACAGTGTGCTGTTGAAGAACACACTGACAAGTTGAGTTCAGATCTAGATGTCCTGTAGATTGCATCCCTGGTTCAAGCGGGATCTTTTTTTTCCTAATATAAACATTTTAAAGTAAATTTCACGTCTCTTCTATAGAATACAAAGGAATAAAAGAATAAAGTGTTCGAACAAGTCCCCTAACTCTCTCATCTAAATGATGGACCAGCTAAATTTAAATTAACTGTTATGAAAATCGACCAACTGTGGAATGAGCGATATCTCGGTCCAAACAGAATTGATTTAAAGCGTAACTACCAATTTCTATATATAGCATAAAACTATTGCAAATAGTATTCTTTCTGTTAAAATCTTCTAGCAATGAACACAAATTGATAGTATATATATCTATAGGCTCAAGCTGAAGCCTCGGGGAGGAAACAAAAAAAAATGAAGGTAAAACTATTAATGTTGTGGGTTCAAACTTTTATGTCAGTGTTTATTCACGATCTAAAGTTCAATGCTAAAAAAAGGTGTTACAATAATACCCCAAATAAAATAAATTAGGGGCAATTCCTTATATGCGCCTGAGTTTTCACTCGATCCTTTTGTGCACTTGAAATTTGCCCAATTGCTACATACCCCTGAGTTTCCACCTCCATCCACTCTATACTCATTCCGTTAGTTGACCGCTAATTGACCGTTAGATATTTTTCAAAACGACTATATTGCCCTTATCTTATATCTATGATAATTACTCAATAAACATCAATCTCAATGTAAAAAAACAATTGAATTTATAATAAAATCAAATGAGACATAATTATTTGACTTAAAATCTTAAAAATAAAGATTTTAAATATGAAACATACACAATATTCTCGAGAAATTGAAAAAAAAGCAAAATTTATTTGTTTAGGTTTAAATTTTAATACAAATATTTATATATATTTTGTCAAATACAATTTGAAATCTATCTTAAAAATTAAATTTAAATTTTAAATTGGTAGGTCAAATTATTACGTGTTGTTTTGTTTTGCTAAAATGAATATATATATATATTTTACTTTAAGAATTGTATTTTTCTCGATAAGCAAGCAGACAAACATGTGATATATGGGAAGGGTAATATTGTTATTTCGAAGAAAATTTAACGGTCAACTCATAGAATGGATATAGAGGGGATGAAGATAAAAACTAGGGATTAAACAAATTTTAGGGGCATAGAAGAAATTGAGAGAAAATTTGTTGGCATATATGAAATTTTCTCCATAAATTAAGTTCAAAACTTTAATTTTTAGCTTATAAGACAACGATCAGACTATAATAGCAGGTTCAATTTGTCAAATTGCTGTAGGCTTAATCAGATGCAAGTGCAGTCGATCTTCATACTGTATCAACTACAACCAGTGCTGATCTTTTGGCGGTCCCACTCCAACAGAGCTCGGGCGGCCCTATCGAGGCCAAAATAGCAAAATGCTATGCCTACTAAATTAGGCTTATATATATATATACCGGATCAATGAATCTATCATCTAAAATAAATAAATTAGACAATATAAATTTTAATATCGATAAGGTACGGTTGATTAAAGAGTACATTATACCACCGGGTAAAATGCATGTTGTTTTATTTTGTACCGGATTTAATGCATATTTTTACTGTATGTTATAATAGGGTTTAATAAAAATAAGTTGCATTAAACCTTATGACATATGAGTGGAACTTTAAAACATTTTAAATTTAAACAATGTTCATGAATATCCTATTGCCATTTTATCATGTTTCATGATTATATTTGATGATGTATCCAAGTGTCAGGTGAAATTTATTTCTATGTACCTGGTGCAAAGGAAACTGTGGGTCAAGCACTCAAGCTTGATGCAGTGTGAAATAAGATATAATTTACCTGATACACGAAGTATAATTTACTATTGATTATATATGATTGGTTGATGATAAAAGTATCCTGACTTGTTTGGTTCTCTACCTACCAATAAATGATAAGTTTCAGCAATACCACTTTATTGGTAGGTTTATTGGTAGGGTAGAATTGTAAAATACATATTTGATTCGGTGCCATTTTAAGGCCAAAATTTATATGATTGGGAAAAAACTGAATTGTATGGACGCTACCAATTAAAATCAAACCAAACCAACATATTACTGTTGAATCTATCGAATAATTGATAGGGATTATTTTGACTTCAATCCAATATTAAGCTCATTTTCTCAGTATTAATTGAAGATAAATAAAAAAGTAAAATCTAAAAAAAATGTAGTCAAATTACGAGATGGGCATAGCTCATTTGGCTAGATATCCAGTGGAGGTACCTACCTACCATAGTTTAAATCTCATATTTAACATGGGTGTTTGTATTTATAGATAATTTTCTATTAGCGATATTTGGCGTACCCACGAAAACGAGGCGTTTGTGGTGACTTCGTCAATTTTAAGGTATGTCTGTTCAATCTACAAGGTTCTCATAGGTTATAAAGTGCATGTGTCTGTCCTACGGTTACAACCGGCTGTACTATGTTTTTTAAATAAAAAATATAGTCAAACTGTTGGCCAAATACTCCCTCCGTCCAAAAATGTAAGAATTTTGGATTGGGTGTGATTAATTCTAGTGCAAAAAATATGGACAGGCAAAAACCCTTACATTTTTTTTTTGGACGGGGGAGTAAAAAATCACAATTTCTACGGTAAAAACATTTTACACGACTAACAGTGAGACCCACACATAGCGGGTCCCACATGTAAGTCAGCTCGATTGGTTCTGTTACTGGTATTTTTTTTGTTTGGTTCTGTTACTGTTAGTGAGTAATCAAACACACAAGGCCATCAAGAAACCGCGTACAACACAGCACGGCTGCTAAGCACTAGTGGGGGGGAGTAATTTTGCGATTACTCTTTCAGCTTACCCCCTTCTTTGTCCCATAAAAAAATCAATTTCTGAATCCGAATATAAAACATGTTCAAATTTATAGTTAAAGTTAATTTTTTTTATCGGGAGGAGTATATTGGTGAATCTATAAACTACTTATTTATGTGCTCTAGCGCGCTTCGCCCTGCTTTTCACTCTCTAGTCTCTCCTAATGACGGTGTTTTTAACATTAATTCAGTTATACAGGAGTTATCCAAAGACTTTTAGATATGACCTAAGATAATTAAGGTGCATGGATCATCTATTCTAGAAAAATAAAAGGTTAATAAGATAAGTCAGCGACGCGCACTGGCCGGCGGGCTAACCACTAAAACGGCGAGAAAAGTAAGCGCTTGATTAATCTAAGACGACGAGGCTGGGTTAGATTAGATTAAGATCCCAGGGGAGAGGAATAGGCCCGTCAGTGCATGCACCTGGACGACCAGCTGGTTGCATATTTGCATTTGTGTTGCGTGGGTTCGGTTCGGCTCCTCTTCTTCTTTCATGCTAAAATAGTGGTGGGTGTGGAAGGCAGCGGGCCAGGCCAGGTGCGTTGCATTTCGTGCACAGACGGAACACGCAGTCTCGTGCGGGCGTGGGTGGCGGGTGCATTGCATATTTGCATACGCGCGGCCGCGGACGGCGATCCGATCGATCCAGGCGCCGTACGTGATCGTCTCGCGGCTGGGTTCGATGGACGAGCGAAATCTTGGTTTCGCAGGTTGCCGTCGCCGATGGATGGATGATAGCTAGCTAGAGCGAGCGGCCGGGAGGAGCCGAGCAGGGTTCGGTGAACCGGCAATTCGATGCATCGATCGATCGGCGGTTGGCTGGCTGTGTACAGCCTTTTAACTTGAGGACGGTACTATTGTAGCAGTGCCCATGTGCATTCTAGTTTAACTTGACGAGTGTTGATTACCTCCGTTTCTGTAACAACAGAGAAAGTATACGCTATTTATATTTAAAGCCAGAGTTAATTTAACAAAATTATTATATTTAAAATCAAATATTACATTATTATGGAACCATATTAACTCTTACACGTGAGGTAGCAAAATGAATTCACCGTTCGATCGCCATCGTACATTTTATGTGTTACAACCATGTTTACCGCTAGGTGAAATCGGTGCGTAAGGATTACTTATAGTTAAGTGATAAGTGTTCAAACATATGTAGTCTTATGTAGCTTAACCATATAAGCGTGTCGTTCTGTGAAATTACTTAAAATTATTTCAATCATTCAACTTTATTAAAAAACAAACTAATACCACCTCCCAAAAATATAACTACCTTCCTAGTTCTAATACCACCTCCTAAAAATATAACTACCTTCCTAGTTCGTTATGATCACCAGTTCACCACTAGAATGTGGTGGAGGCCAAAATAAAAGGCACTACTAAACTTTGGAAATTTTTTCTTAAAAAAAAAAGAAAATGAGCTACAAATGGAGGGGAACAAGGGCTTGTTTGGATCCAGAGACTTTTTTTTTCAAGTTCTTCTCACATCGGATGTTTGGACGTTAATTAGGACTATTAAATAGACGATTTTTTAAGCCTAATTAATCTACGATTAGCAAATGTTTACTATAGCATCACATTCGCTAATCATAGACTAATTAGGCTCAATAGATTCGTCTCGCGAAATAGTCCAAAATATGTGGTGGGTTTTATTAATAATCTATATTTAATACTTCTAATTTAGTATCAAACATCCAATATAACAGGAATTAAAAAAAAGTCCCTGGAAACAAACAGCCCCTAAAAATCAGGCCTTTACTTGTAAAACCTGCACAATTAAACCAAATGTAGGCAAGTTAAGTAAAAAAGTGAGTGTCACGCAGATTTTCACAAAAGTCCGATAAATTTGGAGGGAAAAGCCCATTTGGGCTTTTTACTATGACCGAGCATATATGCTTATTATTGTCAGCAAAATCGAATGTTAGTCTGTTAGATCATATATGGTTATCAGTTACACAATTTTGTATGATGACAAATTAGTAAAAAAAAATGTAGTATACCTTGCGCGTCACAAATATGGTGATGAATTAGGCAGCACTCTATTACATGGTATTAACGAAAATTCTTTCAGTTAAAAACCGTTCGCTGATTAATTAAAATAAATCAATGTAAAAGTTACGCAAAAACATAGCTGGACTAAATGTACAATGCAATGTGCTGAAAACTTTGAACCGAGCCTCCTACTACGGCAAAAACAACTTTGAAAGAAGGTTTAAGATGATTCTTATTTGCAACGGTTGTAACAAAAAATCTAAGTTGTGAAAAACATAGAGCTAGACTCTAAATACACATCAACGTGTTTGGAAACTTTGAAATGAGCCTCCTACCATAGCTAAAGCAAATTGAAAGAAAGGTCTTCACAACTGTTATAACAAAATAGTCACAGCAAATGAGATGCTTCATATCAACAAATTATGTCAATGCTCGATTTAAGCATGCATGAACCATAAATAAAATTGTAAGATCATAAACAAATTAACTGCTCTGTTTTACATTCTAGTATTAACATCTAGTTAGGGGTGTTTGATGCCTCTCACATTCAGGAATTCACAGAGAATAAGTATGTGTATATGAGGTCAATTTTTATCCAATTTTAATCCTAAAAAATAATCGAGCCGGAACAGAAATTTTTTCATCCCAAAACACCCAAATTCAAATACATTCAAAACCTCCTCTTCCATCAATCCCACTGTAAAAAAAAAAAAGAAATACAGGTCCATGCACCAACACACTCATGTCCAGCACACTGCAAGACTGCAGTACACCTCCCCCCTGAGAGATTCAATGAATCCATTGCAAATCCAGCAAATCCTGTGTGACAGGGAGGCCAAAAACAACCCCCCAAGTTGTGCAAGTGGGCAGCCAAGAATCATCATCATCCCTCTGCATCCTGCACCCCTTTCCCTTCCCCAAAAGGACCCCCCCTCCACATAAAAAGCACCCACCTTCTCTTCTCCCTCCTCCTCTCTCCATCCCCAACCTTCACCTCCACCTTCCTCCCCTACTCCTGCAAATTTTTTCCCTCTCGCCGCCGGCGAGGGGTTCTGCTTTGTCCTCTTTTGATTCTTGGTCTGCTTTGTCTGCTGATTTCTTGGTCTTTGGCGACTCGGCATGCCTCCGTTCCATGATTATAGAGGTAAAGATCGGTTCTTGGGATGATCTGTGGAGGAAATTTGGGGAATTTTGGTTTCTTGGTGTGCTTATGGGTGTACTTGGTTTGTGCAGATGGTGGGGTTCTTGTCTTGGAGCCATCGCCGGTGATGTTCGGCGGCGTCCGGTCGCGGAAGCGCGCGCGGGTGACCGCCGTGCCGCCGCCGTGCGCCTTCGCCGTCGCTGAGGAAGAGGAGGGGTTGACGGCGGCGAAGAGGCAGAAGCAGAGGGAGGCGCCGTCGCTCGACCCGCTCCCCGACGAGTGCCTCTTCGAGATCCTCCGCCGCGTCAAGGGCTCCCGCTCCCGCTGCGCCTCCGCCGCCGTCTCCCGCCGCTGGCTCACCCTCCTCGGCGGCATCCGGTCGTCGGAGATCAACCGCTCTCCGGCCGCCGCCGTGCCGGACCTCAACCAGGAGTTCGTCGCCGACGAGGAGGAGGAAGACGACGAATTCGATGTCCCAATTGGTTGCTCCTCCGAGAGGAGCCTCGAGGGGAACGAGGCCACCGACGTGGGTCTAACGGCGGCGGCCGTCGGCGACGCTCTCCGGGGAAGCCTCCAGAGCCTCGTCATCCGTGGGACCCACCCGACACGTGGCGTCACCGACGCCGGCCTCGCCGCCGCCGGCCGCTGCTGCCCGTCGCTCATCTCCCTTGCCCTATGGCACGTGCCGCAGGTGACTGACGCCGGTCTCGCCGAGATCGCCGCCGGCTGCCCGTCACTGGCGAGGCTTGATATCACCGGCTGCCCGCTGATCACTGACAAGGGCCTCGCCGCGGTTGCTCAGGGTTGCCCGGAGTTGAAGACGGTGACAATTGAGGCGTGTCCTGGTGTCGCCGATGAGGGTTTCAAGGCAATTGGCCGGTGCTGCGCGAAGCTGCAGGCGGTGAACATCAAGAATTGCGCGCGTGTCGGTGATCAGGGTGTGTCTGGCCTTGTTTGCTCCGCGGCCGCTTCGCTTGCCAAGGTCCGGCTCCAAGGATTGAGCATCACTGATGCTTCTCTTGCAGTGATTGGGTACTATGGAAAGGCGATCACCGATCTTACGCTTGCTCGCCTCCCCGCGGTTGGCGAGAGGGGTTTTTGGGTGATGGCCAATGCCCTTGGCATGCAGAAGCTCAGGTGCTTGAATGTCAGCTCCTGCCCGGGAGTCACCGATCTTGCGCTCTCGTCTATTGTCAAGTACTGCCCGAGCTTAAAGCAGATCAGCCTCAAGAAATGCAGTCAAGTCTCGGATGGCCGTCTTAAGGATTTCGCGGAATCAGCAAAGGTTTTGGAGAGTTTGCAGATTGAGGAATGCAACAAGGTTACTCTTGTGGGCATTCTTGCTTTCCTCCTCAACTGCAGCCCAAAATTTAGGGCCCTCTCACTGGTCAAGTGCAATGGGATCAAGGATATCTGCTCTGCGCCTGCTCAGCTTCCCCTGTGCAAGTCGCTCCGATCCCTTACCATCAAGGATTGCCCAGGATTCACTGATGCCAGCTTGGCCGTGGTCGGCATGATCTGCCCTCAGTTGGAGAATGTTGACTTGAGTGGTCTTGGTGCAGTCACAGACAACGGGATTCTTCCGTTGATCAAGAGTTCTGAAAGTGGGCTGGTTCATGTGGACTTGAACGGCTGCGAGAATGTCACAGATGCTACTGTTTCTGCCCTGGTGAAGGCACATGGTAGTTCGCTTGCACGCCTCAGTCTCGAAGGTTGCAGCAAGATCACCGATGCAAGCCTGTTTGCCATTTCCGAGGGCTGCACCGATCTTGCCGAACTTGATCTCTCAAACTGCATGGTCAGCGACTACGGTGTTGCAGTGTTGGCATCAGCGAGGCAGCTCAAACTTCGTGTCCTCTCACTTTCTGGTTGTTTGAAGGTTACCCAAAAGAGTGTTCCGTTCTTAGGCAGCATGTCAGCATCATTGGAGGGCCTCAATCTCCAGTTCAACTTCATTGGCAACCACAACATTGCATCACTGGAGAAGCAGCTCTGGTGGTGTGACATCCTTGCTTAGGGGAGGAACAACTAGTTGCTGGAGATGGTGGGTCATCCATCTTCAGATGCAAATATACGACCATAGCGGTAGTATTTCAGTCAAGCTTCACAGCGGAGTTGGTTTCTTGGCTCGTGTCTTGAGTCATGGTGGACTTCCTTTGTCTTAGGGTCGGTTGTTTTCCAAGGGGGCATTTTTAGCCAAGTGCTCGTTTTTTTGCAGGTATCCTCTTGGGGTATGCCTGTTCCTTGAGCCTTTGGCTGCCATTTAGCGTGGCACCCTGCCCTCTTTATCCCAACCTTGGCCCTTGTTGGTTACAGTCATTACATCATGCTGTTTTTTCCATTGAGTCGTGTTCGGAGCTCAAATATTATCAAGTGTGCTTTCTTTTTGGGTAATTCTGGTTATAGTCGTCGACATCAACACTATCGGATAGACACTTAGCCTCTCCAGTTCTTCAATGTCCAGATGTCTGCGATCTCTTCCAGAGCGTATGGTTTGTTCCGGTTCATGTCTAGTTTGGTTTGTGGAATTGTAGTAATCGCGCTTAGTGTGTGTGTTTGCAATGGGGGTTGCTTTTTATGGTGTTTGTAGTCGTCTCCTGATATCCTTGGGGATCCGGCCTTTGCAAGGTGCATTCTTAAGGGCCTTGCCATGACAACCCTGTGTGGTTGTTTTTCTTTTCCGGATGCCTGATTTTGCTGGCAGATTGTTGAATGCTGTAATCTTTGTAGCCTTCCCAGATTAAATAAAAATGTCTGTTCCGTTTCAAGTTATGTGCCTTAATTTCGATTCGTATCACCTCATGTATGTGCAATTGTGCTGTATCAGTATGACCGTATATAAGTATTCAGTTTTTCTGAGTTTCAGCTCTCAGGTCTGAAACTTGAGGTTTTCTGTAAATGCTCTCAGTTGAAAGTTCAGGCTCTTCAGCATTCGGGGTCTCTATGTGCCTGCTTTGTTTTGTGATGGCTTGATGCTTCTACACTGCCACTTGGTTTCCCTGAGATCAAGATTTTCCAGTGATGCTATGCTTCCAGTTACAACTTAACACTGTCAGAATTTCCTGGATTCTCTTCCATTGACACCTGGTTGAGAATTTTAGGATGCGTTTGGATGGAGGGATTAAGGTGGATAGGGTCTGGCCGCCCAATTTTTGGGGTTGTTTGGTTGGTGGGCGAAGGGTGGATGGGGCGGCCGGGTAGAGAATATTCTCTCTAGATGATGGATGGGGGAGTCCGGCCGATTTTGCCCGGACGCAGCCATCCGGGCGGGCGAGCGCTCGCGTCACCTCCCTGCTTCTTCGCACGAGGGAGCTCAGCGGTGAGCGAGGCGACGGCGCGGCATCTAGCGACGACGACCGGTGTCGGTGAGGGCGGAGGCGACGATGGCAGCGACGGAAGAGGCGAGGGAGACGACGACCGGCGACGATGAGCAGCAGGGACGCGGATCTGACGAGCACCGGCGACGAGGCGACGACGACGGGCTGAAGAGGGGAGACGGTGACGACGACGACGAGCACCGGAGACGACGCGG
>CM002484.1:15765279-15796079 GCA_000325765.3 Leersia perrieri
TTTTTCTTTTTTTTTTTTTCTTTTTTTTCCATTTTTCTCTTATATATATAATGGAGTGATTTTGTGGGGGTATACTCAATCATATCTATATATTCATCTACTCCTCCAAACCAAACAAAAAAAATTGGACCGTCAAATCCAATTTTATCCATCCACCTACCAAACAATAAAGTAAACTGGACCGTCATATCCTTGATCGCTGTGTTCTATCTCACCTCGACCGTGAACCAAACGCATCCTTACTGAAGCTGAACGTCTAGAAATATCATACCATACTGCTGATGCCCTTTTTAAACCACGAAACTCTGCACAAAATTTATGCCAAATTTCTGTTTTCCAGAATGAGGTGCTTGTAACATCAGAATTCCTACAAAATTCATGTATTCTGAAATAAGGCTGTGTTTAGTTTCAAACAAATTTTGGCCAAGTATTCGTCTCGTAGTGTACAGTCAGAAGAATATATAAGTTGTTGTTATTAGTCTATGTTTAATACTTTAAATATGTGTCCAAATATTGATGTGATATTTTTGGCCAAAAATATCACATCAATATTTGGACACATATTTAAAGTATTAAACATAGACTAATAACAAAACAACTTATATATTCTGACTGTACACTACGAGACAAATCTTTTGAGCCTAATTAATCCGCCATTAGCACATGTTGGTTACTGTAGCGTACTTATGGCTAGTCATGACGTAATTAGGCTCAAAAGATTCGTCTCGCAGTATACCGTCGGAATATGTAATTTGTTTGGTTATTAGTCTACGTTTAATACTTTAAATTTGTGTCGATGTGATATTTTTTGGCCAAAAAATTTTTGAATCTAGACACACCCTAAGTTGTTCGAAACATCAGACTACTGCAAAATTCACGCGAAATTTCTGTGTTCCAAACTGAGCCGTGTAAATCCGACAACTCAACCAGAGCTCCCGTGTTCAAATCAAATCTGCACCTGCACCTGGAGGGGCTGCGTCTCTGTCTGATCCAACTTTCCGGAGCATGAAGTTTCCCTGCCGGATTCGTCCTCTCCAAAGAAATTTTGCCGGTCTAGAGTTGGGTCTAGTTCAATTCACCCTGCGGGCTGGCACAGTCTGGTTCATGCACTTGGGGAGCCTTTGATTCCTAATTCGCAATGCTACTACGTCACTGGCGTGACGAAACCACCAATTCGTCTCTTGGAATAAAGGCCTGAGCTTTTTTTTGTTTGCATGGAATTATTACCCGGCTTGACCTTTTTTTTGGGGGAGGTTGGGCAGGTTCATCTGAACTTTGGGAGAGTCTGGTAGATAAGCAACCTTTTGGGAAAGGTTGCAGAATTGCAGTTTTTGAGTGGCAATTAGCTTATGGTAAAGATGCATGAGATAAGTATCTTTAGGTGACGTGGCCATGGTAAGGGCAGATGTTATTACAATTATATCAGCCAATAATTTGATTATGGATTGGAAGGAATTGCTTTTATGCCTTCAGTGTACCTGGATTGCATGATGAGACACAAAAGATGGTTTTTTCATGGATACTAGTAATCTGCTACTACTGGACTGCTAGGAGTAGTATTTTAACCTGTGTTGTGTTACACATGCTTAGTATTATAGTCAGCTGAATTTAGATTTGATAATTTGATTCTAAGATTAATTATTATAGGGGTTTTCTTTGTCACTTCCGTCGCCTCAACTTACCTTTGGTTCATAGGAAAACATCAGAATTTGAGGATTTCAATTCCTAAGGAGGCCTTTGTTTGAAGGGATTGAATCCTATCATTTTGTTTAAAATTGCTAGGGAATGGACAATTCTAATTTTAGAGGAAATAATTGTGAGGTCATACCTCATTTGTTCCAAACCTCTCTTGTAATTCTATGCTGCAATCAAACACATCTTAGTTTTTGTGTGATCTGTCTTTATGTAGGAATTGAGAATCCATATTACATGATTCTTGTGTTTTATCTATCATGTGTTTCGAGTTTTCTGCATTTCAAAAGGGACCATATGATTCTCTTTCTCTTTTTTTTTTTTGCACGTTTAACCCATAATTTATTTTTTATCAGACATTATAACAAATTTTTTTATCAAATCAACTGAAACTTTCACATTTTGGACCATTGAAAAATCCTAAACATATACCATTATACCCTTGACGTTCTTACAAATCAGACCTAATAATCCAAATTCATTTTTATTAGCTTATAATCGCAGCTGTGGCAAAGCAGGTTTATCTTTTCTTTTCCGTTTATGCCTTGGAATCATATTATAGCTAGGATTGTAACACAAGATTGATTCCATCTCATCCTTAAGATGCCCGCCTAACAGTGACGAATTTTCAACTTACACAGAAGTTTTCAACATTCACAAGTCATTCTAGTTTCATGGCAGCAGATTAACCCAGCTTATTTACTACACATGAGCGAGCAGAACAAACCTATCTATATTCATGTTACATACAGACTGAACAATTGGCCGCTATATGGACTATCTACAGTTCTATACTAACAATACTACCAAAACATCTGGCGCTGTAAGCTGCATCGTCTGATCTTGAACTGACCCAGCTATATGGTACAAACAGAGCCTGCAAGAGCAACTTCGGTGGACGGCATCTATGCCAGCTTAAAAGTGGAGGACGCATCAGGAACACTCCAACTTGAGAACTGGAAAAAACCCTATTGCCGCAGGAGGTGCAGCAGCATTCACGAGTCACGAAGGGCTAGCATGTCGCCGTCCGCAGCAATGCGGATTTCGCAGAAACTTCTATCGGTCTCCAGATTATACTTTCCATCTTGGTGCACAGGTTCTTGTAGAACTGCAATATGTAGCATCGAGTTAGCAGTCATTTCGGATGGATGGATGAAAAAAATTGAATGTTACATATTGGAAATAAGAGAATTTTGTCAATCAAATATTGATGTCAGTGTCAAGTCATTTTTTAAGATGAGACAACTACGCTATGCTACTATATTCGATAAGGATACAGGATGGTATGCGGAAAGACAGACCCTGTGGTATTCCAGCGTGTCACCGGCAACCTTTCGAACATCAACCATAAACAGAGAAGGAGCAACTTCAAAAACCTGGGAATAACGCATTTCAGAGCATACGATCACATATGATGTTTGTGAATGAAAAAGGCAAACAGTTGTTCCCCAACAAAGGGCAATGTGAGATCACCTGTAGAACAACAGCAAACGGGCTCATTCTGTTCGAAGATACGCCTTCAAGACGCAACTGCAGAAAAGAGTTAGCAATAAGTATCTTGCATCTAAGAGTAAAAAAAATGAATTGCTTGTTGAAGAAACTGTTTTGCAATTACCTTATAATTCTGGGAGTGGACCTTGAGACCCATAGACTCGGCAACAACTTCAATAGTAGCTACTATAGTCTTTGCTGGTTTTCTCGAGACAAAACGAGTTTGACGTTTGACAAATTCCTACAAAAAGAAAACCCACAATTATGATGACAACATGAACACTTGATGTGATGTAAGTAGCATCAGACCATATAACATGTAAATTCTTCATGAGTAGTGCAGTTAATGCCTAAACAAACACCAAAGCAATGCAAGTACATAACAGCAATATCCAGAAAAGAAACGAAGGCACCCAATGACATGGTCCACGTAAATATGTAGAAGACATATGGAGCATGTCTAGAAAGATCTAATGCAAGAGCAAAAAGATTGCAAAGTTGGTCCTTTGCGCTGCTATACGTAAAAATAGCAACTAGAATGAATATATGGTTGGAGTGTTCAGATATTTTACAAACTAAACAGGTGCAATTTAAACAAAAAGATTTGTCAGAGCAATCAATCAGATGTTGTTTATGCTCCTTTTTTCTGCAAGCTTTCCATTCCAATTCAAGTTTCATGAAGAACTTCAGTATATTTCCTAACAATCACTACCACAAATGTACCCTAATTTGGTTTGTCCGCTACCAACCAGTACACTAAGCAATAAGAAAAGAAAACAGACAACAGGATAGGAGATCCACAGTCGATTAATCTATATGCAGTGATTACAACATAATACCAACGCCAATTGAAACACGTGTTTATTTAAGTCATTTTCTCTAAACAAGAGAAAAACCCCTAGCTACCAAACAGTATATGACACAAGTAGGCGAATAAGGACCACTGGACCAAGCATCATAGCCTCAAAGGTAAACAAAAACAAGCTGAAACACCAATTCTTCCTATGATATAAACACATCAGCATTTCAAATTTCACAGCGCTAATGATTCTCTAACAGCATCAGCTAAAAGGGAGAGTGCAACTATGAAATTACCTGCTGTCTATCAAACAATGCTGAAAGATCCAAGCCTTGAGATAATGTAATCATCTCAAACGCATTCATCATAAGAGGACCACCATCATTATGAGTCACTTGCTCAGATACATACTTGTCCTGAAGCCAGAGAAGTTCTATAAATATAACTATAGAAGAAAAACCTTCAAATAATCGACATATAATTGGCATTTTACCAATGGTGCTGAAAAGATACACAAACCTCAATATTGTCAAAAACAGCCTGTACATCATCCAGATCAACAGTTTCATCTTCACCGCTTTTAATGGCTACGTAAGTCTTCTTAAACCATGTGTCTTCCCTTATTTGTTCAATAGTGATACGCTGCAAAATAGTGAAAACGGACTAAGAAACTGAAGACGGCAATTTGCAAAAGCAAACAATCTGTGTTGGACTGCTGGTTGAAGCTCTTTTATGTTAGATTTATAGATTTAATTCTAGCATGTTTCTGTCATTGGTCATGTATACAGTATTTCTGTATACATGACCAATGACAAACATGCTAGAAATGATAAACAAACATGCTAGAAATGATAAGCAATGATGATTGTTTCAGGAAGATGAAATGAAACAGCCCAGTGCTGTACTTACAGTTTTTGGATTTGGATCGAGTATTCTGCGGATAAGCAATGTAGCTCCTGGAGAGAACCAATAAGGGCATGTAAACTGAGCTGCAGTTATCTTTGAATGTAGGAATAAACATGTCAGGTTTCACTCTAAATTGAGGTTATGTGCATGTTGGACATCAACAATTTAGGGAAAGAAAAAAAAATAAACTACACACATTAGTGTTGAAACCAATACCTTGTCATACAATGTTGGAAGATCATTTTCCTCAAAAGGAAGGTACCCAGCCATTAAAACATAAAGAATAACACCACATGACCAAACATCTGCCGCAGATCCATCATAGCCATTGTTGCTAAGCACCTAAAACATTGACATATGGTGAAGTCCATATCAACACATACTAAAAAATGCACCTAACTTTGTCATGGGAAATGACTTGAAATGCCCATATGACAATTTTTGAACTAGTTCAGACAATTAAAATTACTATAGCTTGGACATGATGAAAAAAGATAGCTGCAGACTTATTTGGTGATGACTGCAGAAATATGACATAAGTGAGAATTTGGAGCCCTGAAGAGGGCCAACCAGCCAACCAAATAACTGCAAGCCAGGTAGAGATACAAAAGAAATTGGTAATTTTTTTTCTGGCCTGACAGGCATTTGTCATTATATACAATATGTTTTATAACAAATTGAGTAGGAAAATAAGAATTGCATCCTGAGTAACTCATCTAATTGTACCCCCCCCCCCACCCAACCCCCACAATAACAAACTGCAGATAAATTCCTTGCGTATAGTGTACATAACCAATTAGCTTCTTCCCAACAACAGAGAGGGAGAATACCTCAGGAGCAACATAATTTGGTGTTCCACAAGTTGTGTGAAGAAGGCCTACCCCCTGAAACCCATCAAAAACATCCTGATCAGAACTAGAAAAATAATTACGTAGCAACCATAAAAGCAATCACTAAACTTACTTTCTGGGCCAGAGTGCTAAGTCCAAAATCAGAAACTTTCAAGTTGCCATGCGAATTAAGAAGCAAGTTTTCAGGCTACAGAACAAGTGCAAAAAAGGTAAGCATGAGAAATTGCACCTAGTGAATAGGACAAATGGTACACAAGCATCTCTTGTCAGTAATAAACCTTCAAATCTCTATGATAGACTCCTTTGCTATGGCAATAATCGATGGCATCAATAAGCTGCTGGAAGTACTTCCTTGCTTCATTTTCACGGAGCTTCCCTTGGCGAGCCTACAGATATTTGATGACATAGGTTCAGATTTGAAGAAAAAACACAATAATCAAACCTAAAATGCTTCTTTCCTTATATCTCCTATAGGGATTATACGATAGTATTAACATTTACTGAAGAGAGTTTCTGGTATGTGGATGAAAAGAAGAATTTGCATATGCAAACACTGCAGTAGAACAGCAGTTTATCATTATTTTGAAACATTGCATATAATAGGCTTCTTACTATTTTATCAAACAGTTCGCCTCCAGTGATAAGCTCCAAGATTATGTATATCTTTGTCTTTCCAGCTAAAACCTACAAAATCATAGAAATGGTAACAACACAATGACATAGAAAGTTAAGATATCTAACATAGGAATTTTGCTAATGAAGATAAAATATATAGGACAGATCTCAAGTACATATGTAGCATACCTCGTTTAGCCTAACTATATTGGGGTGTCTTACAATCTTCATTATTGATATCTCCCTTTTGATCTGTCAAGTAACATGAGAAGTGAGTTCATAAATCATAATGTAATGCCAAGATAGGATGGTGTAATCCTTTCTTGTTATCGTGATTAGTATTATTGCATAAACTGTACAAATAAAAATACACCTGCACGCATAAACTGGAAATTTGAATGGGTGTCAAGTGTTAATTGCTAAATCAGGTAAAACTGGTGGCCATTCATTGATTTCTAGAACAGTGATACCAAAAAAAAACCAAATATACAGTTTCAATTGCAAATATGACTGGGGACTGGGGAGAAACCAAGCTTCATGACAAAGCAGTTGGTTTGGGATTTGAGGACAATTGTACTAAACACGCCAAATATATACCTGCAATTACACACACAATTGGAGAGAAACCAAGTTTCAAATTAATTAGCATAGCAAAGGGCTTAGGAAAAGGTAAAAAAAAAAAACACTATGTGAGAGAGCTTGAGCACTTTACAACAAGATGATTCCTCGAAAGATATAGTTGGATAAGCATAGCAAACCAACTATTTGCATCATTTCTGTAAATAATATAAGCCAAACTAAGCTGTATCAGACCAACTTTTGCAAAAATCACTTTCCCCACCCAACAATTTCAAGTCTACAACTGAACTTCTATTACTCAAAACAGGATGAAGCACCAAACAATCTGCTCAATTTCAGTAAAAAGGGCAATTCCCTTTTGGGGAATAAGAAATTCAAGGCAGGCTCTCCAGTTAATTTCTTATTCCCTAATCATCAAAAAGTTGTAACAGCGCCCAACTTGCACGAGTTAAACTTGTGGGCGCATTGCTGTCGAGGTAGGAGTATATTCCAACGCCGCATCCGAAATTCTCCATTTCAAGGACGCGCTGCGCTGAGCACGCCGCCCTCGTCTATGCGCAAGCCACCAAATCGCAAACAACGAAGCAAAAGCCGCATCGCGAGCACCCAAAAATGCTAAAAAAAAAAGAATTAATTTTTTTTCGGATCAAAGCAAGGGCAGGACGGGGACGGGAACGAGTTTGATTTGGACTCGTGCACTCGCGAGGCGGATGGGGATAGCGCGGCGGCGGCGGAGAGGGTACCTGGTGGAGCATGCGGTGGTTGAGGATGGTGTCCTTGTCGAGAACCTTCATGGCGACGGCGGCGCCGGTGTCGGAGTCGACGGCGAACTTCACCTTGGCGAAGGTGCCCTGCCCGATGGTCCGCCCCACCTCGTACCTCCCCACCCGCTTCTTCCTTGCCGCCCCCGCCATTCCCCCTCTCCCCTTCCTCCTCCTCCTCCCCTCGCCTGAATCCGGCTCGGCGTCGGAGAAGACGACGAGCTCGAGCTCGGCTCGGCTCAAAATTGGCTCGGCTTGGCTTGGGTTTTCGCTGCCACGCGCAGCTGGAGCGGATGGTTGACTGGCTGCCTATTTATGGGCTTCCACTAGCCTTCCACTTCATGTCTTTTTTGTTTTTATTTTATTTGTTTTACCTTTTGCAGTTTTGCATAACCTGAAAAAGGTGAAATAAAAGAAGAGAGGAATGGAAATCTTTTTGTTGGCTCCTATTCGATCAGGTTGTTTTTGTCCATTTATTAGTGTGCATTATTGTGTGGTGCCGATGTCGCATGTATATCCTCTCACTTTTTAACTTTTAAGGTGTGGTTACTAGCTGGTTGATACTCTTATTTGTTGATGATGATGGATCGATGAGACAAAAGTTTGTGAATTGTGATGTCTTATCGAGTATAGGCTGTAAAGCATGAGTTTCAGTGGGTACGAGCATCGGTGGTGACGTGGTGTCACAGTAATCGTTCCGACTAAGACCATCCATACAGTTACACTCACGTACTGCAATCTGCAAGTGCATCTTTCTATGGGTTAGATAGTCTATAAACCTTATAGTCCTAAAAACCATACTTACACACATACCATCCATAATTATGAATATAGGAGATGTTCAGTTAGATTTTTACTTATATATTACGGATCTGTCTATTTAGGTTTGAGTCTTCGATGCCCGATTTACGGTAATTATTTTTTGGTGATAAACAATGTGTTTATCAATAGCAAGCTATCTACAGACACATTATTAATCAAGATAAACCCACAATCATAAGAGAAATGAGCATATAGATTGTGGGTTTATCTTCGAGTGTGCACATATGACATATGCATGTATGTACATCTGTGCTTTGTGTTTCTATTGTATTTTAAGAAAAGAAAATGTGAATATCGGGTATCTGAAAATAAAGTCATGCATCCAATAATTCCACATTACATTGATGGTGTTTTCTATTGTCATTTGAAATTTGAATTATTATCTTTCTTTTAACTATGGCCATGTTTAGTTTCCACACAAAAAAAATCACCCTTTCACATCGAACGTTTGAACACCTGTATGAAGTATTAAATATATGCTAAAAATAACTAATTACACAGATTGCGACTAATTTGCGAGACGGATCTTTTAAGCCTAATTACTCCATGATTTGACAATATGGTGCTACAGTAAAAATTTACTAATGACGGATTAATTAGGCTTAATAAATTCGTCTCACAATTTACTGATGGATTCTGTAATTAGATTTTTTATTAGTACCCAAACATCACATACGACATCCTATATAATACTTGATGTGACACATCAAAACTTTGCATCACTGGATCTAAACACAACACCCCTATGTTTGAGTGACGACACACTTCACCACAACTTGGACCGGTAACTTTGACCAACATAACGTAGAGTTTGTTTTCTTGCCATTGATTTGTTATACCCTATTTTTTAATGCGACTTCATATCTTTGCTAAAGCTTGCTTAATTTGTGGTCAAAGATTTCTTAGGCACACAATTGTAAAAGTTTGTCAAACTGAACCATGCTGAGCAAGAATGTAATTTAAAAATTATTTACAGTTTGGCAAACTTCGTGTACCTGGAATGTAATGAATGTAATTTGTATAGGATGTTTGCAAAGATCTTACAGGACAAGTCGGTTTCAATAGGAAAGCAAAATTTTTTCTACTCCAAACATAGATTAAATTGTGTTTTCGTCCTGGTCGATTAAGGAAGACTAAACTCCATGTCTTTAGCTTAATACACAATACAAATCATGTGTTTGCTACTAACTTAGCTTTAGCTTATTAAGTTATCAAAATGTCTAGCCTTACATCATGGCAGGCCGATGGGTAAGGACAAGTCCCAAGGGATATAGAAACATCCTATGTGAATCGTGAGGGGAAAACAAATAAAAACTTATATCAGTTACAGAGACGCCATGCATGTTCGGTGTAAAGTAAAATTTTGCTGCGAAGCAGTCGTCCTAATTGTTTCAATTAATAAAAACCATCCAAATTGCACAATAAGACTATCTTTTATGGTACACCATACTGTAATTTCTAGTTTTGATTATTTTGTTATTTTCATTGGTTCATCTAGGTGTGTTTTGTGTTTTCTAGTTATTATTTGTTCTAATAAGGGATCCATCGAAGCACATGCTTTGTTACACCCAGAACAAGTATGTAGTATAGTAAAAGCAATCGATAGTAAACAAATATATAATAAGTATACTCTTATATATATAAATTTGTGATGTCTTATACTCTTCTCTATCCATTTCTGTGCAACAAAATAGGGGTAAAGTCTTGAAAATGGATTTTAATTATATGGGTGGATGTTCACCCGAACCACCTGTGTTTTACACGACACTCAGCAGTTGAAGAAAATTTGGTGATGTAGAATAAGATGGAATATATTACCCCACAAACATGAAAATTAAAATTCAGCATTTGTGACATCTAAGAAAACAAATTAAATTCTAATTAGTATGTGTATATTCTTAGCCATATTTGTTATTTTGTTACAACCTGCAGAGTTTGAATTTGAAATTATATGTTTATGACGTACCCCTCTTTCTAAATATATAGGCAATTGTAATAAAATATGGCATACTATAATGAATATAAACAATTGTTCTATCCAGATTTGTTGTACCGTGTTGTATCATATTCTAGGTTAAATATTTATATTTTTTATAAAGAGAGTAATATATTACTCCCTCCGTCCCATAATATAAGAACTTTTGGCTTTTGGGTTTGTCCCATAATATAAGAACTTTTAACTTTTAAACAATTAAATTTATGGCCCGCACATCTATTATTAACACAGTTGGACTAGTAAGTTATATGTTTCCATGCAAACCTCCAATATCTATATTTCAATCCTTTAAATTATGAATTGTGTCATCTATAATTCCATATATCAATTAAAAAATTAATGGGGTCTATCTATTATATTGTGGATATTGTAATATATTCTTATTATTTCCTAAAACGATAATAGTTCTTTTACTATGAGACGGAGGGGATACATATTAATTTATCTTACGAATAAAAACATGCAAAAACGGGTGTACATCCACCCCTTGCTAGAGTTTCCCGCAAAAAGTCTTGAACGTAACTTTTGCGCCCAGGACGACAGGGTGTCTGAAGTCCGAACGATCCGGTCTCAACGCAAATAGCGCTGACCGGAGAGAACACTGAACACCTACTGAGTAATGACACCGTAGTAGTGTGTCAAGCAATGGAGTACATAACAGTACGGCGAGTGGACAACTTCTAAACACCTTGCTGCTGATTTGGTGCAACACTCAATTAATTAGCATGGATAAGGCCTACTCCAATGACTATCTATAAACTATTTATAAGCCAACTTATATAATTTTTGATAAAAAAAGATAAAAGCTATCTCTTATATAAGAGATAGTCTTTTACATAAATTACAAGGCTATGCGAGTATGACATGTAGTGTTATTTATTTTATTGGAGAAGTTGTCTTTTAAACTATTTAGAGATAGCAACTGTCTATAACTAGGGTGGACAGAAAGCTCGAAACTCGTGAGCTAACTCGGCTCGTGCAAAACTTGACTCGACTCAGCTCGACTCGGTCTCTTAATGAGTCGAGTCGAGTTGCGATTTTAACTCGTTTATTTAACGAGTCGAGTCGAGCAAACTCGTGAGCACTCGATAAACTCATAAAACTCGGAGAATAAACCGGCAGATCTGGCTATTTTCTACTACTATTGACCCACATATATAATATATGCAAGCACAAGTTGTACAACCATCTAGCCATCTGGATGCTTTGCTTGACAATTAGCTTTTGTTAATCGTGATGAACCCCACTCCCTAATTAATCCCTATAGAATGAAAAAGTCATGCCAAACATGACCTACGAAACTCATGAATTATGGCCACGTATTAGTCTGTTATAAACATAAAGCAATTAGTATGTTATAATCTCTTTTAGTACTACTTCATTGTACTATGATAATTTTAAACATATGTTGTGTTTCTGTGTAACAAGTATCACGAGTTAAACGAGCTAGCTCGAGCTACGCGAGTCGAGTTGAGTCCCATTTTGAACTTGTTACGTTAACGAGTCGAGTCGAGTTAGCTCGTTAAATTAACGAGTTTTTACGAGTTGAGTTGAGCTGGGTATACCACGTTTTCTTAATAAGAAGCCCTCTATGTCACTTATTACAAAGTTTTGCTCCTCAAAAAAAAACTTATTACAAAGTTTCAGTCCAAATAGAATTAATAGAGTTGATATAATCATATCATATATATATAATCGGTAGTCTAAACTATCTACGGTCCTAATAGCCCTGACCATGACATAGAAAAAATTAAAATTTTACATATATGCCCGCAGGATTACTGATTTTTTTTCCTCTGAACTGAATGTGCTTTATTTAAGTATTGCGTATGCGTCCCTTGAATATATAGATAAGCTTATACGTGCTGGCGAATTGCTTGGAAGCAAACGTATGGTTATATATGCATGTCTCACGCAATATAACCTCGACCACTATTGTAGCCGAACAAAATACAATTAATCAGCCAACTTGTTCTAACTGTCTTTTCTACGTGAGTATTATCAATTAAAATTTCAGGCTAGTTCTCGTGATGTCGTGCACGCTTTCTCCTGATTTAGTTTAGCGTGTGTGAAGTCAGTTGTTATACGCGTTTTTTATTAATCTAATCAAACACTAGCTAATCTAACAAACTAAGAGGTCATTTTAAGAGACAAACGTCGGCTATATGGATAGATCGACCTATATATTCGTGTTTCAAACGAAGTCCTTAAAGAGAGCACGAGGCCCTACAGGGTTTTGTAATCTAATTAATGGAGTATATTCTGAGTTTTTAAGCAAAAAGTATATTCTAATTTCGTTCAGAAAGGGAAAATTCGATGCAGTTTTTTAATTAGAAAATGCAAAATAACTTCAAATATGTACAAGGAGTTGGCGCTACAAAGTTTTAGTTAATTTCTAGATTCGCCATAGATTTCAGTCTCAATACTTTAACGTGACTTAATTAATTACGTGATATATCCTCGAGTCGAACAAGGGAGCGACACGAGAAATCAACGTCAAAGTAAAAGTCGACGAATTTAGCAATCTGAATTTGTAAGTATATATGTCTACGTATATACAAAACAAAATTTGGCACGTAGCTAGCTAGGAAAGGTGACTGATATATGAGGATAATACATTGTTCTTATCATTGACACGTCACTCTAATTAGATGTCATAACTTCATACATGCATGCAATAATTCAGGGTAATTAACTATTACCTTCTCGATCTCTCAAGCTAGCTACTGTTCGATTATGTACATGTATTTATTAGCCGGCTTTACATTTGCAATTTTTATCTTGATTGTCAATGGCGGCCTTGCACTTGCACGAACAATATTCAGTTGAATGCATGACTTTTTTTCAGAGAGAAAATTGGATGGGTCTAGATTTAAGCTGCACATGAACACGGTTAATTAATAATTAGTGTTCGTCAGAGAGGTTGAACTAGCAACCTACATCTAACCTTTCACCTTGTTTTCATTTTGACACACTCTAGTTAAAATATTTTCTTTTTCGCTCAACACCCCCTGCCTTAAAAAATATACCATGTCTTCATTTTTTTAAAAGAAACCCTTTTGTGTTTTTTAATATGATGTTGGCAACGTCATGTATTTAAAACTGCATATGGTTTTTTTTAAAAAAAAAAGATTGGTGGGCATATCCTTATTTGTTCTATTAGTATCCCTTAAGAATAACCTATGTATATTCATAATGTAAGTAAGGGTTTTGATTTTTTTTTTCCTTTTCAACGTTTGACCATTCATCTTTTTTAAAAAAAATATAATAATATTATTTATTTTGTTTATGATTTAGTTTATTATCAAAAAGTACTTTAAGCATGACTAATTCTTTTTAAAATTTGCACAAAATTTTTGAAGTCAAACAATACATGAAAAAAAGTCAAAAACCCTTACGTTATGACTTATGACATAGATAATAATTCATATTTCACTCTTGCAGAACTATCATTCCACAGTCCCTGCACATCCAAAGGAGAAAAAATTGATCGTAGCAATGTACTCATTGACAGGAGTAATGAGAATTTTGGTACATACATGAGCCTAATGGTACTCTACAAGTATAGCTGTCACTGTACTGCCTAAAAGGTCAAAAAGGAAAAGGGTGTAAAGTTAGGCTGCCATCCTTTGCCATTTTACTGAGGATCAGCCGTATTTGGTTGTTGCTCTACAGCAAAACAAGCCGTTGGTTACGAACTTGCTGCTACCAAGCAGCCGCTAAATAACGCATACAACGTGCTTAAGCTGATTAGCATGAGTTACAAACAGTGAATCGATGAATGCGTTAATCTGAAAAATTAATTGGCCGTCAATTTTTTAAAGCTCGTGTAATTTAATATGGTGCTAATTAAATATTATGGAAACATGTGTAATGATGGATATAAAAATATAACTATTAGAACAGCTACAACACATATGTTGTAAAATCATAACTTTAAGCTTTGAGGTGGACCATAAACACTCTGGAATTGAACATAAGTTTAGCCACAGCAAAAAACCAACCATATATATGCTAAAGATCAACCACAAAGAAATAAAATAATCAGAGAATCTTCTCTTTTCTCAATTCACTTCTCTCCACAGAATAAATGCTAGAAACAGGTGTTTTTTCCATCGATGATACCGAGGCCTAGTTTGAATCAACTAGCGGAATTAGATTATTTTGGACACACAAAACGAGAAAGATTATTAGCATATGATTAATTAAGTTTTAACTTTTTAAAACTTGATAAATAAATTTATTTGACTTTTTAAAGAAATTTCTATATACAAAGTTTTTGCATATATCGTACTCCCTCCATCTCTTATTGATCTTCATATTTGATTTTAATGGGAATACCAATATAACCTTGATGCCACTTAATTTGCATCAATCAATGTGCATGGTCTCTAGTGTTGGCCAACTAAAACATACATAATTAGAGATATCTTTAAATTCCTAATATAAAAGATCATTTAGAGATGAAGGGAGTACCGTTTAACGGCTTGGAAAGCGTGCACGAAATAATCCAAAGAGAAATAATCTGATGTGGGTAGAAAAGAACTCAGCCCAAGTAGTGCCCATCCTTATTTTGCTCTTACAGTCATAACCATTAAAGAGAGAGAAAAAACTACAACCAAGCACATTGGCGTTGCCCTTTTAATGTTAAACAATATGAATTTGTGGAATTGTTGGTAAAAAGCACATGTTTGACTTTATATAAAACTAAAATAGCAGTAATTTGAAATAGGAGCGGCAGTATTTCCACGAGGACATAATTAATAGTCACAAACTTTCTATACCATGTCCCTAACTAATACCATATACACTTTACCTCTTTTTTTTTTACTACTCTAGATCCTTGATCCACATTGGGTTTAGGGCGTGTAAGTTAAATTGCAGTGGTTTAAATTTTATTTTATCTAAAATAGGAACAAAATGGTTTATCTAAAACTTAATTATAGGAAAAAAAATCTATGAATTTGTGAAGTTAAAAATAATCAGCTCCAAGAAATCATGATATGAGGTTGCATGTTTTATTTTGTATATTATTGGGGTATATTTATTTACTTTCTTTGTTAACCATCTCGTATTTTTTGTGCTTTTGTAGTCTGTGCATGATGATGGATGTTTTTTTACAAAGAAAACTTTATTGATATCATACCATTACATCGTGTGATACAATTAATCTAGCTCTTCCGTCTCTGCATTGAAAGTGTAAGTGTCATTATTATGGTTTTGGTGATTAATGAAAAGTCTAATTATACGAGACTAATGTCTTTATGAGTTTTTATTTGTGAAGTATGTAGGATCGAAAACAATAAGACAAACCAACTAGAGGGGGATGAATAGTTGGAACACCTAAAACCGGTAACTTTTCGTGGAATAAAAATTACCTTCCCTCTGTCGCAAGTCGGTCTGACCGTAATGTCTAGGCCGGTCTGACCGTGCCTACACCTCTAGTCCGACCGCACCGCCAATCTGACCGCGCCAACACCGGCGGTCTGACTATCGGGGCCCTGGATCCGCAGCCAAAACACACAATATCGAAAAACTTGTAGATGTAGATGTAGATCAACTTTATTGCTTCAATATGTGTTTACAAAGTGCAACAACAACACTCCTCTCTCTAAATTCGACCTCAAGCCGAAACCCTAGGCTAAACCCTAGATCTTCTCTTCTCTCTCAAAAACCAATACATGAGGCACACACCCCTCATATATTTATACCCATAGACATGGCTGTGCAAAGCCATGAATCCTACTTGTATTAGAAGTCCTACTCCCTTAGGAATCCTACTCATACAAGTAAACAACTCATCATTTCCAAATTTAAACTCCTTCCAAATTTGACTTCAACTTCCATACACACACAATCCCTCTTGTATGCCATATGGAATCTTCACCTCCACGTGCATTATCCTCTAGCCTTTTAGTATCCCGTGTGATCTCTTGATCCTCTGGACATCAACTTCTCCCAAGTCGACTCCGATCCATCACCGGCAATACTCTCTCGAGGCCTCAAGCGATACCTACACATGAAACAACCAAGAAACCATAACCGAGCCCAAGTTTTCACCAACTTGACTCATCATTAGCACATAACAGAATTTTTCACGAATAGAAACCATAATCAAATCATATCCACGAAGGAAACTTGCAATCCAAGAAAACAACCCGAAATTAATCCTATTTGGGCTTAGCCGGTCTGACCGGGCACTACACGCCGGTTGGACCGGCCCAACAATCCGAGTCCGATATCTCTTCTGGATCGCCCATCAGACCGCACCGGCCGGTCAGACCGCAGGTCACTGACCGGTCTGACCGGCCTCATCCCGAGGTCACACCTCTTCACCAAACAACTCAAAATCAATTCAAAATTCAAGTGCCAATTGTTCATCATAAAATTATAAATCAAAACCTTGATTCTACAAAGTCTCATTTGGATATGATAATAAAAACGTGAGAGGTATGTACTAAACTTCTAATATTCGTGTTTTATCTCTCTTGATGGTCCAAGATATATAATGAACTCCCTTTGTACATATGCATGTCTCTCTTTATCTTCATATATATGCATATCTTTAGGGGGAGCTTATTCTATACCATTCACTCGACTCTATATATTTTATATTGGGTTGTCATCCATTACCAAGAAAGTAAAATGATCAAAACATATATAACCAATCATGTGTGTGATTGTTATTTTTGTGATGCATGACAAACCGGTTTTGTGGGATTAACCTTTTCCATGAGTTGTTGAATAGGTCACTTCCAAACTTGAGTTGAGTTAGAATCCATATTCATTGATGTTAGACCCCTATTTTGACAAGGATAAAATGATGAAGATCAATTTACATGAGTATCACTCTAATCTCAATCTATACATTGATATGTCAACATATATTATTTTCATGTGATTGACTTATACATTTGAGACTAATGTTTTGTTTGAGCCTCATCATATTTAGTCTCTTTATATTTGGAAACATGGAGATGACTGTCGGTGATATGGGCCCGGAGGTATGACGAGAACGCGACGTACGGGGGAGAGAAACGCATTTGCACATCGATGTATGTCAGGGATGCACTTTGAATTGCCCAAAGAGGTTCGGGCCACAGGCGGCCACGTCGCCACCCTGAAGGGGGCTTGGCTCGGGGGCTGCCCGGAGGACATTACTCCCCAAATGATGAGGTTCGGGAGTACCCGGACCCCTTCTCCGCCAACCCACACCTCTCCGTGAGAGGGGCGAGTTCAACTCCCAACCACCCCATTTAATGCAAAAGGGGTGGCCAGGCGCTGCCCCATCGCATTTAATGCGATGTGAGACGCGCCCGTCAGAAATCATCATCCCCTTTGCCTAGCCAGGAAAGAAAGCAAGAAAGTCTTTATTGGTGACTGCGAACTGACCGTGCGGTCAGGCTGCCCACGCCCCTCTCCTCGGCCGGTCACCGTGGGAGAGAGAAGGCGAGAGCTAGGGGCGTCATCGCCCGTTTTTCTCCACCAACCCTGGTGACGTGGCGACAGGAGCAGGTATAGGGGCATGCCCCAGACAAGACAGAGCATAAGCCGCTCCATGGCGTGAAGTGAGATAATGAGGTTTAGGACTACTGTGATGTCCCCCTGCTTTATAAAAGGAGGCACAAGTCCATCGTAGTAGGGGTTCGACTCCATAACCTTTAGCTCGCCTCAGTCATCAGCTCCAACCCCTCCCAGGAAAGGACACCTTCCAAGTAGAAGAAAAAGGGATTGGGAGAAGAGTCAGATAATACTCTGATTGTAGCACAGAAAAATCACCATACCTAATCCCTGTAATCCCTCATCTACCATATCAACAACAAGAACAGGAGTAGGGTATTACGCCTCCTGGCGGCCCGAACCTGTATAAATCTCTATGTCATGTGTGCTTAGTTGATTTTTCCTCCTGCCCACCTTCTTCTTCTCCTTCGCTCAGACCTCGGTACATCGCACCCCTGTGCCAAACCGAAAAAGGGGGTCCCCAGAATCCCTCCGTATCGAGCACACGCATTGACAATGACGAAGGTATGCATTTATTATTATGTCAATACTTGATAAATGTCTTCTATTCTTGTATACGATAAACTCCTAATGTTTTATGTTTAATTATGCATACACTTGCTTCACACATATATTTTGTATGCATATATTTAGGGGAGCAAATCCTATACATTATTTATGCATGTATTTGATCCTATGTTATTCACTTACATTTATTTAGGATCATTACATTTGAGCTTACCTTTAAGTATATGACACATGTGGTGTTGATTAATACTCATTATAATTATTGATATCATTTAATATGATCGGTTGGTCAACAAGTGGAGGAGGTTGACAACCGGATCTTTGGAACAAATAATTTATTTGAGTTGAATGAAAAGAATAGGTCCCAAGAATTGCAAAAGGGTGTTGATGCTCAAGTGAGATCATGACACCTAAAGACAAGGTTGACAAAGTGAATACACTGAAGATGTGGATTACGAAGTGTCTATCGATGGCAAGACGGTGAAGGGCAAACGATACTCCGTCACGATGGACCATGTGGTGGTGAAGGGCAAGCAAGAGGCTTGGTGCCGAGGGACCAAACCTGGTGGTGAAGGGCGAGTGAAGGCTTTGCCGTGATGGATCGTGAGAGGCCGGTTGAAGCTATGAGTAGTCCACGTCAATCTTTTGATTAAACGAGAGATGAAGTCGTCGGCATCCCTCAAGATGAAGAAGGAAGATGGAACAAAGGCATTCTTAGTGATATAACTCTCTTTAACTCTATTTACTTTTGAGTATAGGAATGTCGTACTATTAAGAGGGATGCAACATCGATGAGGTTGTTTATGTCTCGGTGCTCAAATTAACCTATCCTAGTGCTACCTTGAGAGAAACCCAAGCTTTAACCTATCCTAAGAGTTGTTTTAGACCTTGTTGTGGGTTGGGTAGCCCTCCGAGTAAGCTTTCCATAGAGTCCAACAACGTCGAAATCGGACTCCCGAGCAAAGAGTTATAGCCGTTTTAATTCTATGTTTTTAGAACATCCGAGAGGTTTCCGGATGTTCCGAAAATTGACCACCGACGGTAAAATTTGCTCTCGGGATCCTCGACCAGATGTTCCGAAAGTTTTTTGGATGTTCCGAAAAATGTTTTTCCCTAGGTTTGAGTTCGTTAGGATGCTGAAAAAATACACTTCTCGGATGTTCCGAAAGGTGTCTCAGAACATCCGAAAAGAGCATCATTTGCCTCCAACGGGCAGAAAATTGTGTGGCTATAAATAGCCTCCTCCCCCCTCCATCCTTTTGAGCTATTCTCGAGGAAATCAAATCCACATCCAAAGCTAAATAGCCACCCCAAAATCCCCTACCTTTGTGGTGTCTCTTTGTGAGAGGGATTTGAGAAGGGGAGAGATTTGTGAGAGGGATTTGAGTAAAGGAGAGAGTTGATTTGAGGGATTTGAGAAGAGAAGAGTTGGGGGTTGTGAGATTGAGAAGTTGAGAGCAAGAGAGCTTCATTCCACACTTTGAGCATTGAGTTCGTAGCAAGCAAATCTTCGATTGTGTTTGTTACTCTTGATGGTTGAGGACACCTAGACGGCTAGGCATCGCCTCTGAGCCACCGATTCATTTGTGGTGCGCCGATGGAAGTTTGTGAAGGTTGGATCTCGCCTCCGCAAGGGAAGAGATACCGCTAGTGGAAGATGAGTGTATTTGTGCAACCCCGAGGAAAGGGTAGTGAAGACCCAGCTCATCGGAGCTCCTCAACGAAGAGTAGGGTACCCTCAAAGATCCGAACTTCGGAAAACACATCACGTGTTTCTTCTCTTGGTTTGCTTTCTCACTTCTTCTATATTGTGCTTGAGCTTATTATTGCCCGATCTACTTGTTTTGGTGACCTCATATATTGCTTACATACCTTACTAGTCACCTTTTGGTTTATATAGAAGTTGTATGCTTGACATTCACTTTCATAGCTAGTGTTTATATTGTTATCCGTTGAACATTTTGGTTGAAACTGAAAGTTTCGATTTCATATCAGAAGTTTTGATTTGAACTGAAAGGTCCGATATTCTAACTTGCTATGAAGTTGTGATGAATTTTTAGGAACGACTATTCAACCCCCCCTCCTAGACGACATCGAGGTCCTTTCATACATATCCATGATGTGCAAATAGCCTTAGGAAAAAGAAAAAGAGATCGGCATAAAGTGTTATACTGTAGCGAGCTGCAACATGCCGATGGTTTTTATTTTTATTCACCGTTATAACAACACTTAAAGCTCGAGAAAAATCCCTCTGACAGCAACAGATCCAAAACAAAACAAGTTTCCAAAATAAAACAACACACGTATGCATCGCCATTGTCATGATCCAGCCATTTAAGGTTATACCATAGGTTTTCACTCCAGACAATGTATAACTAATCAAGACTAGATCTAGATATTTCTTCTTGAAGTATAGGGAACCGGTACTCGATGAATACCACGTGTTGCCCCTTTCTCTAAGCCTGTTACGCCATACCTCCTAGTCTTAGCCCAACTATAAATGGCCATGAATACTTCAAACTGTAATCTTTTTTAGACGTGTCACCTTACAAAGATAGTGACTCCAACAAGCCAATAGGCACACGCCAAAATCTACAGGGTATATTTGAAAATAGGAATTTCTTCGAAAATGCGATTCCGTGATTCGAATTAAGATGAGCTTGATATCTAGGATGTCAACGAATCTCCTAACTAGTGATGCAGACAATGTCAAAGTAGTCAACGTTGTCCTCGACCACATGATACCCGTCAAAGTGCTGCCATTGCCGTCTTGGTAGGTTGGAACCGAACAATAGTTGTGGATTTGGGCCACGTGAACCCTGCCATCGAACATCATTGTGGATCTACCATCGTTGAGCTATCACTGGCCGCATCTCCACAAGCAGCCACCCTGTCGTTGTGGCCAAGTACTCTAGATCCGTCGTCGTAGCAAGTCGGATTGTCCGTGAAAAACCATCACGCATCTAAACCAGTCCCAATCCCTGTGCCGGCTGTGTGCCCTTGCCCATTACGCGAACCAACCATCTCGATGATTGTCTCCGGCCTTGCCATCAGCGCAGGGCCAGATCCAGCCTACACATACCTTCGTAACCAGCTCTAGCCTGAGATCTAGCTGCATGCTCCTTGATTGTCAACGCATCCATCGACCACCGGAGATCAAGCGAGACAGGCCAAAGAGCCATGTTGCCACCTTCCTAGCAGCCGCACTGTCCATGGACGGGCAACTCAAACGGGAGGATGGAGGAAGGTGGGGCTGAACAACACGGGGCCTACTTTTTTGACTAAATGGTTTTCTATAAGTAAAATGGGGAAATATATTAAAGCTAGAATTCGCGTACAGCCGATATGACCTCAAATTATATAAACTGACGGGTGATCAAATTAATGTACCTCTAGGTGATAGCAGACAACCTTAGATTTAGCGATAGAGAGTACACCAATTAAGTACTTTTACTTTGCGCTCAAACATTATACGTTTTACGTCTCCGTCGATATTTATGCGTATGCCCATGTTCGATTATTTCCATCTACGATTAAAGTGAAATGGATAGATGGACCACATGAATATGTGTGTTTCATGAATCATGAGTGCAATATCGACATCAAAATATCCAATCCACGAAGGACTGCACGAACGCAGGAAAGTTGAGGCTGAGATCCGGCCGGCTGGGCGGCGCCATGTGTGCATATATAGTCCATTTAGTCCTAGCAGATAATCTGGTGTAAGTTAGGTTTGATCCCGTGTTATTACACCTGATGATGAGCAGGAACTTTCCTCAGCAATTTTCTTTTTCTACAAAATTGAAGTAATGCCATTATAATTTTGCTAAATTAGAAATATGTCATCCTGACCTACATGAGCCCCACATGTCAGTGAGATAGCAATGACATATCTCCAACTTTATAAAATTATAATGGCACGGTTGTAGATCTCTTTTTTTAATGTATCTAGTACAAGCATTTTGTCGGTGATATGGATATAGGGGTATCCATAGAAGGCTAAACTTGGTTTGTCACCTAGAGGTCCGCGTCTGAGGAAGGAGTCAAGGCAGCCCGATACCTTGCGCAAACATAAGGGGCTAGGCGATCGCGGCAGCCCGATCCACCTCGGACCTGTGCACGAGGATTACGGCCACTCGAACACACACGACGCGTCCCCGGAGGGGTCGGACCCAGGGTCCGGCAAGAAGGCCACACCCCGCGGAAGGGTTTCTGGCCACCCGAGTCCACGTGGCACGCCCATGAGGAGGGCGCGCCCGGAGGCCTGCAGGGAGGCCACAACCCGCAGAAGAAGTTCGGGCCACCCGAGGCCACGTGGCACGCCCCTGAGGAGAGCGCGTCCGGAGGCCTCGGGGAGGCCACACCCCGCAGAAGGGGTTTAGGCCATCCGAGGCCACGTGGCACGCCCCTAAGAAGGGCGCGTCCGGAGGCCTGCGAGGATGCCACGCCCCGCGGGAGAAGGTTGAGCCACCCCTCGCGGCACGAGAGATTCAAGTGTGGGACGCCATGTGTATGATCATAACACGTCCCCAACAGCTAACCACCGCGTTTAATGCCGAGTGAGAGGACTGACGCCCGCCTCATCGCATTTAATGCGATGTGAGGCGTGGCTATCAGCTCCTCATCATCACCATTTTCGTCCGTTTCGAGGGAAAGAGGGGGGAAAGTCTTCAGCCTGTGACCGCGAACTGACCGCGCGGTCATAGACCCATGTCCCTCGCCACGCCCAATCACCATCGCATTTAATACGTTGGACGGCTGTGTGGGAGAGAGGCAGCAAGAACTGTGTGCCTAACGTCACCCCTGGCCTGGTTGGTGGCCCACTGACAGGTAGGCCCCACTGGAAGTTAGGTAGGTTGACCATGCACCTTGTCAGCAGTATGATGGCCTCGCCGTCCGTTTTTCTTCACCAACTCTCGCAACGTGGCGATATGGGAAGGAGCGAGGCAAGACCCCTGACAAGAAAGAACAGTGGACGCCCACGGTCTAGCATGAGGCTAGGAAAACCCAGGACTACTGTAGTGTCCCCTTACACTATAAAAGAAGGCCCAAGTCCATCGTAGTAGAGGTTCGACTCCATAACCCTTAGCTTGTCCAATCATCAGCTTCAGCCCTCCCAGGAAAGGACTCCTTCTAAGTAGAAGAAAAAGGGATTGTGAGAAGAGTCAGGTGATGCTCTGATTGTAGCACAGAAAAATCATCATACCTAATCCCTATAATCTCTCATCTATCATATCAACAACAACAACAGGAGTAGTTGGTTTTTCCTCCTGCCCGCCTTCTTCTCCTTTGCTCAGACCTCGGTACATTGCACCCCTGTACCGAACTAAAAGGGGTCCCCAGAATCCCTGCGTGTCGAACACACGCATCGACACTTTTCATCGAGAGAGTGCGCTTTCAAGGACAGACAAGGGTATCATACGCCAATTTCTGCCTGTATGTCCACAAAGTAAAGAGGGCAGAGCGATCTTATCATCCGAAAAAAAAAACTTTACTCTGTCCTTTCCATCACTTCAGTTCTGTTCAGGTGATCGTGTCGCCATTCTGTTCACGATGTTCACCACCACCCAACCCTGCCACCCACTTTCATATGTGATCGGACGATCAGAAACTGCAAATTCCTGAGTGCGCGCGCCTCGGTAAGTGGCTGTGGAGACCCGGCAATTTCAGAGGCACGGATTGATCTTTCAATTTCGTCGAAAGAATATAAGGATTATCAAAACAAAAAACTTTTTCAAAGAATGTGATGGGACATACATACACACATTAAACTTATACTCCATATACATACGTGCGGCGTAGACTATTAAAAACAGGCAGAAACGCATAGTGTTTTACTTTTTTTCCGTGTGTATGCTTCCCAAACTGATAATGGTGTGTTTTTCTAAAAAAATTTTACGCAAAAGTTGTTTAAAAAATTAGATTATTCTATTCTTCATGTTTAAAATAGTTAGCAGTCAATTAATCACGTACTAATAACGTTTCTCGTTTTGCGTGTACTACTGTTCTTTTCTTTTCTTTTGCCAAACCATCACATTCGAGCTTTTTAAAATAGGGCTAATTGGATCTATGCCATTGTAATTTTTTAAAATTAGAGATATGTCATCCGTTAGTCAATGACATGTGGAGCCCACGTGAGTCAATGACATATGGGTCAGGATGTCATATCTCCAATTTTAAGAAATAGTAATGGCATGACTCTAATTTTTTCTTTAAAATATATTACCTCATACAGCATGAACATGATTTTGACCATTAAATGTGCATGCATGTGTAATATATGCTCTTAAAAATTAAAATTGTTATATACCAGTATACCATCTTTTTAATGGCAATTTTAGGTAACAATAGATTACGTTGACATACTGAATCACTAACATAAAGACGCAGCAGGTTCTACGCAAACTAAACATTATGGGTTTACTGAACTACATGACCGATCTAAGGGTGTGTTTGGTTTGGGGATGGGTTGGAATAGGTTGGACCTATCTCTGTTTTTTGGGTTAGAGCGGTTCTATTTTTCTGTTTGGTTAAAAGGTTAAAGTGAGCCTGCATCCTGTTTGGTAGCATAAATTGGGATGGAATGGACCTAACAGAAAAATATCCTACCGTCATCTTCTTTCTATTTTTCCCCTCTTTTCCTCACTTTTCTTCTCTCTCTTTCTTCACTGCAGCACGGTGGAAGCTCCGAGCGAGATTGCGGGCGGCGGGGCAGCGTCCTTCGCGGCGAGATCTGCGGGCGGTGGGGCAGCGTCCTTCGCGGCGAGCTCTGCGGGTGGCGGGGCAGAGTCCGGTGGGTGGCGGGGCGGCGTATTTCGTGACGAGCTCTGCGGGCGGCGGGACGGAGTCTAGCAGGCGGCGTCCTTCGCGACAAGCTCTGCGGGCGGCAGGGCGGCGTCCTTCGCGGCGAGCTCTGGGGCAGCAGGACGGGCAGGTGCAAGCTCCTGCAGCGAAGTCCATGCACGAACCTCGGGCGGTGACGGGCGAGCTCCAGGATCTCGTGCGGAGGGGCGGCTAGGCACGACGGAGGGGGTGGGCAGGTCGTGGGATCTCGCGCGGAGGGGCGACGGGGCGCGATGCGGTCGCTGACGCCGTGTGTTCCGTCCAAGTGGGTTCGCTGCGTCCGGCACATTTTACCGAATGGAATGGACCTGAATATTGGAGGAATATTCCTTGTCAGCAGCCAACCCAACCCATCCCTCCTCAGACCAAACAGCCGAAAAAACAGGTCCATTCCGACTACAAAACAGACGTTCATTTGGACGGACATGCTGACATCAGCAATACAAAACAGGTCGTTGGGGGTACCTGATCTGAGACCCGAGTACCATATTTGAAACCTACGATACCAGATCTGATACCTTAGGTACTAAACATGATATTCTGTGTACCAGATTTTAGAATCTCGGGTATCAGATCCGGTACCTCAGATACCACTGCGATAACAAACAAAAAGTTACATGTTCTTATTCTACCTATCCGGCGTGCGCGTGCGGCCGACTGGAGCGGCAACGGCAATGGGGCATGAAGCCTCATCCCTCGCTGGAGCGCCACTTCGCTAGAGCAACAGCTTTGTGGCCCCCCTCGCCAGAGTGCCACCTCACCAGATCCACATCTTTGTTGACCTTGCCGGAGATACGGTCAGCCAGCGTGGGAGGAGGCACGGGTTGTCGGAGGGCAACGGCAGTGGCGTCGCCCTCGTAGATCTGGTCCTTCCATGGTCATTGCAGTCGCCTCCCGCCGTAGCCGCCGTCGCCGTAGCACGTTGCAGCTTGCGGCGTGGCGCGGCCGTGGCCAGCCAGAGCAGAGGAGGTGCGGCGCGGCAATGGCCGCCCAGAGCGGAGGAGGTGCGGCTGTGGTGCGGCCACACGCGAAGGAGGCGGCCGCAAGGAAGAAGGATCAGGGAAGCCAGACACTAGGACGAAACGGACCCTGTCTTGTAGTCTTTCTCTAAATGAAAACAACATTTCCTGCCTAATTAAAAAATGAGAAAATAAAGATACTCTCTCTGGCCTAAAATATAGCCATCTAGAAGGGGTCAAATCCCCATTGCTATATTATGGAACGAAGGTAGTAATAATCAAGTCTTGCGAAGAAAAGGAAATGTAATTAAGAAGTATGTAAGTAAATATGATACAGATACAAAATTTTCATACCATCAAAAGGGCACTATTTATTCCGTCATAAAATATAATGATCGGCAGAGTTTTGTTCCAAATATAATAACTTATGCATATAAAAAGGGAATTTTATTTCTAACACCCTCCCCCCTCATTATCATCACAACCACCCTGCACGCCCCACCCGAGTAGGTGAACAAGTCATTTTAGCTTTATTCATATGTTATTTTCTACCCCTCTATTTCATAATATAACAAACTAAAAGGGAATTTGACCTCTTATAATTGTATCTAAATTTGAGCATATTCATATTATTTTAAGATTGGTCTAATCCACTCTTAAATTATTATATTTTGAGACAGAGGAGTACCACTTATTTCGAGTAGTACTATTTACTCCATCCTTAATATAAAAACATTGAAGTGATGTATTTAAACTCCAATCACTTCAATATATTGAAGGATGGAGATGGAGAAAGTATAAATTGATATTTTTGTTGGATGCGGATGGAGTATTATATCACAACTGCTAAATTTTATTTTTGTGCATGTAACGAAGATCCGATGACCTCATGGCCAGCTGTGATGATGTACTTGTACGATCCTGCACGTGTGGCTGAGACGAATTAGAGCAAAAAATTAGCAACAGCAACCGACTAGAATTAACGAAATAAAACAAAAATTAACCAGCCGGACGAGCAGTGCCTACCTCTACCTCGTGTCTCACATGTCCCATTTCTTTGTGCCTGGTGGCTGCTTGACTGCTAGAGTAGAAAGATATGATTATTTAATCGTTTTGGGGGTTTCTTTAACACGACGTGACGGGTTTTGTGGATTAAATGGAAGGCCATGGACTCATCAGCAAGCCTAACATGCTGGTTTTGTTAAAGGAAAATACTTAGTTTAGCATGTGGGGCTCCGATAGTGATGTGACAATGAATATAAGTCAATTAGACGCCCCTTCCTTTATTTCTATGTGCATCAAGTGTGTACGGATGATATATCTTTTCCTATCATGTTAAAAGCTTATTGTGTTAAACCATACCAGCCCTTCGTCTTTTTCATTCATGGGGCAGAAGTCTCTGGAGCTCGTTGAACTCATGGGCCAGGCAACAGATGAAGGGCTTAAGGGCAAAATTAAGGCCACAGCCCACAATATAGGCCCACACAGGGCCGAAGTTAATTATAGGCCTAAGGCCCTGAAATTTTAACTCGAAGGTCGTGGACCAAAACCTTGCGAGAATATTGTAAACATTTTGGTAACTAAAATTTTGATAACTAAAACCTGGCATGGGATCGAAAGCGCCGGCGAGGGTGGACGCGAGGAGGACTTGTTCATGTGCACCTGGTTGGGGACGAGGCTGACGTCAGCTTGGCACGAGATAGGGGAGTAGAGCGCGAAAGTGTCGCCGCCACCGTCGTTGTTGGTGTGGAGGGTGTCATTTCCGCACCTGTAGTAATAAAATAAGATGTTCTTTATAAAACATGTAGACAGCCCGGCTTAGAGGGAGGGCGGCGAGTGCGACGGCCTAGGGCCCATGGGATGAGGGGGCCCAAGCCAAAATAAAAGTATGTTCGGAGTATTAGGTATAGGGTAGCGTCCGCTTGTCTTCCGCTCTCTTCGTTGCGCGACCACGCCGCATCGCCGCCGCGCGCAGGCTGCCGCGCAAGGAGCAGCGGATAGACGACGACACGTCGGCACGACACTAGCAAGTCGATCGCAACCAGCAGCGTCCTGCTGTCATGGCCGCCTGAAACTCGCCTCGAATTCTTCAGGTTCAGGTATTGACGTATTGTATCGATGGATCTACATGCATTCGCTAGTGCAGCATATATACCATTATTACTTCCTACTGGCTGCAATCGATATAGTAAAACAACCGTATTAGCTGTTGCACTTTCAATTTCAATTTGATTAGTGGTTAATTATTGATTATTAGTCAAGACTTTACACTGAAATAGTGACATATAGATTATTGTTGATCAATTTCTTATAGAACTTTAGGTGTTGCAATTTATGGTTTATAATTTCTTTTCATCATATAACGAGTAGTATTTATAAAATATATTTTACTTGGAAAAAATTAGCCTATAGTTTTATTCAGTACGGAAGAATTTTACGCATAAAAATAGGAAGAATGTGTGATATACCAATTCATATGAATTTTTTCATAAGGTTAGAGTGAAAAGAAATCTCTCTGGATCTTGAAGGAAAATGAAAATCTTCTTGGTTTTACCATGTATTCCTACAAACTGAATGACCCTTAGGAATACAAATCCATTACTTTTCTTTCAAACAGAATAAACTCGAAGGGCCTGTAGTGAGCAAGTTCGCCTAGGGCCCTTAGAAATACAGAGCCGGCCTTGCATGTAGATCTCAACTAAAGACTAAATTAGCAGTAAATCATATCAATGGTATGTCTACACTGATATGTACAGCCGCATATATAAATGACAATAATTTATCTTCACTCTCGTATTTCACTATAAGCTCTCTTCATGATAGTAAATAGTTGTGGGGGCCTCATCGGTTTACTGCTTATCAGCAAAAGCAGCAGAAAAGATGTCTCAGTTTGGCACCAAGGCTTCTCACTGTAAGTAAGGACAGGCTGGCTGCTACTGATCAGCAGCAACCAACCGATAAGGCCCGTGCTCTCACTTTATTTAATCCTTTCCACGTAGAAGAGAATGGTGACAAAAATCTTTTATAGAAAGCATATAAACAATTAATACGAGTGCCCTAATCATTGTGTTTGTGACCGCCCCTCTTGTCCTAATGACTAAATATAACGATGATCAATCAGCTCTCCTTAAAGGAGACAAACATAACTCGTATACTCTGTTTATAAAAGTTGTTCTAATAAAGGTTATGAGTTGAAAAATAAATAAATAAGAGGTTCGATATCCAGTGAAAGAAATTTCACGGCTGCTTGAATATGCACTAGTGGTAGTTAGCAACACTAGACACGCATTATCTTTTAACAGCAACTAAACAAACGTGTAAAACAGTTATTTGAGCGCCGTACGTACGTCCAAAGACTTGGCATACTCCAGGTACAGGATAAAAAGGAACAGTTTATTTTGCCCTAAGCGCCTACCAAGCATGCAGCTAGCTGCCCGCCAGGGGCGACACCACGTTCATCTTGCCGAGTGCACAGGCACCAGGGAAAACTTTGGTTTTTAGTTATTAGCATCTAATTTTCACCATTTGTGCACTCTAAAAAAATATGAGCACCACCTTCAACTGTCCTGCAGTCTTAAATGAAGTGTGCACTCGGGTTCTCCGTGCTCTAGATTCACCCATGCTGCCAACAGTGCATATTGCAATTTTCACGTAAGTTCTGTTCATCAATCCGTGCGTGCGTCATGCGATGCGTCGGTCTGTCGCTCGCTCGCACGATATGTACGTGACGCGCACCGGCCGGCACACACACCAACACACGTGCGTACGTACGTACGGCTAACCGGCGACGCTAACTAACCGCGTGCAACCGCCGGCCGGAACGGAGATATTTTTATCGGGCCGGTCTCTCATGCGTCTCGTACGTGCACCGCGTGCTGTAATTGGTTCGGGGCAAATCCACGAAAAAAATCTCTATCCCTCGCGACCGTACTCACTCTTTCTACCAATACATGACTTTGGTTAGCTTAAAATTGAATTGAGCTAATCAACGTCATATAAAAAATAAGAAAATATTTGATATAATGTATATTATACTAAATATATGCATCCACATATACTTATATTTGTGGGCGGAGGAATATTAGTTGGGGGTAGCAGGACAGCCTCTAGTACCAGTTCTTTTCTCTGAAGTTGCATTCCATCTGGTTTCGTAATAATTGATGTTTTGAATAACACAAAAGTTGAACTTTTTAACTTTGACGATGAATAATTTAAAAAATATATTTTTTAGCAACATATAGACCATTTATATATATATTTATTGATATTTATATATGTATTATAATATAAAAATTAAGTCAAATTTATTTTTAAAGACCGCGTCTTTGTTCTAAATGTCAATTATATTGGAATTGGAGGAAGTAGCAGTTTTTATCGGTATCTATGAAAAGAAAGGAATTAAATTTGTTAACTTGGTTTAGGTTAATTTGGAGTGGTCTCATTTTGTCTCAACTGTAT
>CM002484.1:15796179-15808333 GCA_000325765.3 Leersia perrieri
ATTATTGTTTTTTATCCAACTGTCCGTGGAATGGTGTACTCCCCTCCGTAATTACGTTTCAGACCACAAGTTTTTACTATTAAACCATGCACTAATTTCGACATTTTGTCTTGAACATCATATATACAAAGGTGACTGGAGGAAGTATTACTGACAAGCTAGTCGTCCTGGTGGTTCTTAACCATATATACATGTCCATGGTCACGCCGGATTCTCCATTTTATTCTTTAATTTACCTGCATGTTTCAACATTCGGACTGCAGCATACAATCATTTGTTATTAACTTCTTCAAAAAGCAAGGCACTAAATGACAATATATTCGCACAGTTCCGTCATAAATTTGAACCGTCCAATATGTACATTCGGCGAGAAAATCGTGCACCCCATCTCCTGATTTGTCTTCCTCTCCGCTGTTCCATTCAGTTCTCTCAACACAACTTGGACGTCGGTTCTGCTCCACACAGCCTCCTGCTTATACGCCGTACACACATTACAGCAAGTTGTGCTCTAATGATGCCGTCACCGAGATTGCAAATCCAACCAAATTAACCAGCCGATTTGCCATCGAGCATGAACCACCGCAAACCTGGAGCTGCAAATTAAAATGGGATGTGTGCTATTATATTATTTCTAGACACCGGGATTTAAACCCCTAACTTCACCACCATGCCCTTCGTAATTGTCCCAATTACTAGAAATTAGTTCACCTATAGTTGGACCAATTGAGTTGCATTTAATTTCATAAATACTTCATCCGCTTCAAGATTTTTTTTAAAAGTTGATATCATAATTATGTATTTTTAAAAATATTCACCCTGGACGTTGCCCTTACTAAAAGGGTTAATAGCCAATACAACACTTCAACTTCACTCCGAGTACGATACATACATACATAGTCTTCCAAATAAGTCTTTAAAATTTATCATCATATGACACACTGGATACTTATTAGTACTATATTATATTAATAAAGTGCATTCTACGTTAATTATATCATAAAATTTCCTTTCAGCATATGATATACCCAATCAGTAACAGCAATTAGAGTGAAAGTGGTTGTGTTTAAAACCACGAGTAGCACAAAAGAACTGATGTCAGTCAAGCTCGGCCCATGCGGGCCCACCAACCCTCCCGTCGGCCGTCGCGTAGCGACCGGCTCATACCGTCCGTCCATCAAAGCGTCGACTCTTCCTCCCGGGCCCACCCGACAACCACCCGTCGGCCCGTGGGCCCACCCCGCATCACCTCCCGCGGCTCCCGCCCACTCCCCTCCCGCCACCGTGGCCCCCGTCACGTGCGCCTACAAACAAAACGCCCGCCTCCCTCTCCGTATAAATATTCTCCCACCCCACCCTGTCAGTGACACACCTCACACAATCACACACACACCCACCGCTCCCGATATTTTTTTTCCTTCGCGGGAAGAGGCGAAGAGCAGAGCAGATTTTCTCTTAAAAAAAAAAAGAGCAGAGCAGATCGAAGCGAGGCGATGCTGCTGCGTAGCGCGTCGTCGCCGCTGCTCGGCTGCGCCGCCACCGCCGCCGCCGCCGCGGCGGAGCATGTCGGCGTGGTGTTCATGCCCGCGTCGCCGCCGCCACGCTGTGCCGCGCGTCGTCCGATGGCAACCTGATCGCCGCGATCACGCCGGTGCGTCTCGCGCGTTCGCCGCCGCCGCCGTCCATCTCCGTCGAGGAGGATATCGAGGAGGAGGAGGAATTAGTCGGTACGGCCGTGCCGTTGCGGCGGCTGCTGACGAGCACGGGCCTGGACGCCGCAGGCATCGGCGGCGGCGGCGGCGGAGAGAGGAGGAAGAAATTGGGCGGAGAGGGGAACGGAGGGGGAAGGGGGGAAAGGGAGGAGTACTACAGGAGGATGATGGAGGAGGAGCCGACGAACGCGCTGGTGCTGGGGAACTACGCGAGGTTCCTGCGGGAGGTGGAGGGCGACGCGGAGAGGGCGGCGGAGGTGTGCGCGCGCGCCGTCGTGTCCAACCCCGGCGACGCCGACTCGCTCGCGCTCTACGCGGGGCTCGTCTGGGACACCACCCGCGACGCCGCCCGCGCCGACGGTTACTTCTCCCGCGCCGTCCACGCCGCCCCCGACGACTGGTGATCGTCACGTCATCCACCTAATGCTCTTACCCTCTCCGTCCCGTACTCCCTCCTTCCTTAATATTACGCAGTTGACTTTTTGACACACGTTTTACCATTCGTCTTATTAAAAAAAATTATAAAATATGCAAAATGATATGTTTCAACAAAAGTATATTCAACAATCTATAAAATGATAGGAAAATAATTAATAATTACATAAATTTTTTGAATAAGACGAACGGTCAAACATGTGTAAAAAAATCAACGGCGTCAAATATTTAGGGATGGAGGAAGTACAAAGGATTCTAATATTTAACTATTTGTCTTATTTAAAAATTTAGTATACATGTAAAAAATGATGTGGTAAAGTATTTTTGTGATATAGAAATTATAAACAAAATAACTACTGCTTCTAATTTTTTTAATGAGATAAATGGTCATATGTTGCAAATAGAAAATTAAAATCCTTTATATTACATTACAATAAAAGTATAACGTTGATAATATAGTAAATTATGGTTAAAATCACTTAATTCTTTTCTTTTTTTTTGATAATATAGTAAATTATGGTCAAACGTTGCAAATACATTACCAAATTGCCAACGCGGATCGCGGGCAATAACAATTCGTGACGGTGTCTTGCTTCTCCTGCAGCCACGTTCTGGCTTCGTACGCCGCCTTCCTGTGGGACGCCGACGAGGAAGAAGTAGAAGAAGACAACCACAACGGCGAGCAGCCGCCGTCAATGGGGGCGGCTCAGCCTCCTTCCATCACGGCGGCGTCTTGAGCGAACACATCTCTTGATACCGGCTGTAAAGAAGACGAACCGGAACCTCTCGCCGTGATTCCTCACCGGCGGCAAGCCACCGCCAGGCGCTGTCATCGCGGGCTCGGCTCGCCGTGGCTTGCGACTGAATCCGGCCACCTGTAAAAAGAATCTGGGAGATCGAAGAGTACAACCTTGTAAAATGAACCAGCAAGCCGCCTACATGATATGATGTTCACTTGATGTAGTAGAGTGAATGTGCTCATGGTCACTTGATGCGCCCCTGTATCAGCATCACTTTGTGAAATAAATAACATGTATGTATGTTCTAGCTAGATCAGCATTCCAGAACAGAAACCGTTAAACTAAAGTTCAATACAACTTTAAATGATAGAATATGCATTTGCTTATTTCTATTAAAGAGAAGGCAGAGGAATTCATAGAGGAAAAAGTAGTTCTTCTAAAACGGGAAATAGGATATGGTCATATGCAATTGTTACCAACTACAAATAACAGTAGGTTCCTCCTCCCTCGTATCAAGAACAAAAATTGACAAGATAAACATTACAGGCTACCCACGAAACTACTGGTGAAGAAACTAGTTTAGTACATAGTAGCATCCAGAAATTTTACAGCAGAAATAGCAAAATGAGATATAGGATGCTGAGGCATAACTTTCGCATTTCTTGGGGCTCATTTTGGTTGGTTTCTAACCACCAAATTGATCATCGGGTGTAACTTGAGCACGGATCGGCTCTCGGATGAGATCTGTAGTCGGCTTGTTGTTTTCTATCAGTTCTGGTACAGTTTGCTCTGATGGTAATTTGGGGAGAGATTTCCGTTGAGGCTTCCTCACCGTGTTCGCAGAAGGCACTTTCTTGACACCATTCTGGGAGGCCCTTTCATCGAGACTCAGACGAGCTGGGCGGCTCGAAGGAATGGTACTTCCTTCGGTACTTGCTGAGCTTGTGTTCTTTGAGCGGCCAAGCTTTGGTGATCTAGCTCTGGTGGTAGGGATCTGAAATGAGTGACAATATATATGTAACATGTCTCAGTTAAGGAAACGCACATCAGGACATATCTTCATGTTGCTAAGAAAGAGTGCCAATGTGATAAAAAGTCATAATTCCATAGTGAGAACCAACAGTCTGGTGGAAACAAGCCATAGTTATGTTAAGTTCGTACAAAACTCTTTTTTTCTCTGAAAAAGGTGATCTTCAAAAATAGCAAATATACAGATGCTAAACTTGCAACAAACTCATCAAAGAAACCACATAAAAAGAACTCATAAATAAACATAGCTGAATTCCAGCTTATAACAATTGATGGGCTGACAATTGCATAATACAAGTAAATGAAATCTCCTGAACAATTTACAGCCACTCATTTTAGACAAAATGGTTGAACAATGTAGAGTCACTCATGAATATATGTGAAAGTGTAAAATTTTATAATTGTTCATAAAGCTACACGCAATGCTGGATTTGGAATTTTATCAAGTAAACATTGTGATTAAAATAAAGGGGCAATTGTGCTCTTACCCCTGTTTTACAATGCAATTGTGATTTTACCCCTGCTTTTTAAACTTTGTGATTTTTCACTCACTTTTTTGAACTGAAGCTCAAGCTTGCCCTCATTCTATTAAGTCCTCCTAACAGTGTTAATTCAGTGGTACAAAGGCATATATGCCCTTAGGCAAATCAGTTCACAGATGGAGAAGAACCAACGTCAAATTCATCAACCTACTAACCGTAACCAAAAGACCACATCCGGAAGAAACAAAGGGGGGAAAAGAGAAAGAGATTGGATTGAAGGTTCTTGTAGTGTAAGAGATGAAGAATCTAGTGGTTGTTCTTGAATCAGGGCGGCAAGAGAGAGAGCAACCACACTTAGACTCCACACCGGTCGCCACAGCATGAGCTAAACTCAAGTAGCCGCCGTCACGACTGCATGCTGCAGCATCGCCACACTGCCTCCTGTGCGCCTTGCCGGCCCACACCACCAGTCCGCCACACGCTGTCCCGCCTCACCCAACCACAGACCGGCCTGCGCACAGGCGCTGCTCGCTCGCCTCCCACGCCCTGCCGCTGCTAGTGCTAGATCACCCGCATGCTGGCAAGCTGCTTGCCATGACGGTCTGCTCGCCCGCCGCCGTGATACTCAGTGTTATGTTTTGGGGGTGAACCGGGATGTCAGCGACAGTGAGGTGGTATTGTTTGGTTTGGGGGTATAACAGCCCATTCATATTTTCTCTGTATTTTAATTAGTTAATCTGGGTCTACAAAATGAGGGCAAACAGTAGCTTCATTTCAGAAAAGTGAGGGCAAAATCACAAACCCTAAAAAATGAGGATAAAATCACAATTGCATTTGAAAATGAGGGCAAGAACAAAATTGTCCCTAAACTAAAAGTCCAGAAGACTGCGATAGGTCTACTGTAAATCAGTAAGCAAATGGTCCACAATAATACAGCTGTTGAATTTTCCTTTCCTTACATGTACTCTTAGTCACTGAAGTCAATTGGGGAAAAGGAAGAAACAGCAAGCCCTCCTTGAGTGGTAATAAGAGAGAATTACCTTTTTCAACTCAACCTTGGGAGGAGGTGGTTCCTTATAAAAGCTGGGCATTGGATTTGCCTTAAAATTCAAACTCTTCCTTAGCTGTTTGAGTTCAGCCTCTTCTGTTTCCTGCATGGTAATAAAAGACAGACAACACAGAGGTTTTATGAAATGTAGAATTGGCTTGAATATAACAATTGATTAATTGTTCATTTCCATGAAAAGACAAACAACAATATGAACCTTTGATTTCGCCTGCATATTGCTTTTCTCCAATTCCTGTGCATGAATCTTCTCCTCAAGCTTTGAGTAGAACTATTTGATCACAGAATGTGTAAGCAAAAAACGATCAGTATGTTATGAAACTAGATTTGGTGAAAAAACTGTATAGGAACAAGATACCTCTCTTCTTTTTTCAGCTCTCTCATCGCATTTGAATGCAAAACCATATGAAGGAGTGCTGCCAACCCTCTGAGGCTTTCCTTTTTCACAGTTTGATTCTTCTTCATCATTTTTGACAGAACGTTGGTTTGATGCTTTCTGAGGCTTCTTCTTCTCCCTGGGTTTGATGAGAAATATGACAATGTAAGAATCACCATCAAAAGTTAAAATAATACTAATGATATTATTGGGAAAAAAATGACACTACTAAGCAAGAATATCCTTTTGGCATAATTTGATGAGGGGGCAGATGATCAGAAATGCAACAATCACCGCATAAGAAAGAGAAATATGGTCCACTTGCTTAGCTACTTTCACTCATTAATCTATGATTTCTTTAATCAAATGCAACATAGCTTAGTTGGATGTGCAGACCATCACCACATAAGTTAATTTGTTTTGAGAAAACAGACACAGCTAAGCAACAAAAATACCATCAACAAACAAACGGCATACTTTGAATCCTCCAGCGATGAACTCTCCTTGGCAACTGGGCGGAAATTGCTCTTTTCAGATTTCTGAATCAAAAAATAAAAAAATCATGTCAGATTAAAATACTAAGCATAAAGATGTCTCTAAATACTGTACATAGCAGGAGCTAAGCATTTCAGCACTACATCAAATGACAAAATTGAAAAGAACTTACTTTCTTAATATCAACACCGCCATTGCTTGAAGAGCTATCAACAAAATCTGGGTCAGACACTCTTGCAATGGGTGCCTTGGGATAGGAAGGACTGGGACTACTTTTCCTAGTTTGACTCTTATCTCCACTTCGTGGGCTCTGACGCTGAGATTTGGTAGTGACCTTAGGGGAATTTTGGCTTCCCTACATGACATAAAAATACCATAAAGTACACAACTGTCAATCAAAACCTATACATAGAAGACCTCAGAAAGTGCAAATTGTGTCAATGTGACAAAGTCTTTACCTTGGAAACACGGGGCTTTATGTCTTCTGGATGTGAGGTTGCCTCTCCACCCACCTCTTCAGTGGGGTTGATCACCTCACTCTCGCCCGAGTGTGCCCCATCAGCCTGCACATCATGCTTTTCTCCTCGCTCCTCTAAATCATCATTTGACAACTTCTTGTTTGGCCCATTGTCAATGCCAATTGTACCCATAGCATCAGCAACTTCAGCAACCTCATCCATGTCGTCCTAAAACCTCAAGACTTGCCTCTGAATGCTTATCGGAGTTTGTGGTGCAGTAGCTCGGACAAGTCCTTATTTAGTTCATCATACGCAAACCTCACTGCAGGATCGTGATCTACAGCCTCTGTCCCACCTTAAACCTTCCAAGAGAAAGAGCTGCAACACCACTGTGAAAGTAAAAAAATTGCTGAGACATGCCCATGATTCCACATGCATAAACCACACAAAGTTGCAATAAGGGAAAAAGAAAGTCAAACTTGGCATGCTGACATCAGTGAGCTTTAGCCGAATCGCTCATACAGATTGGAAGACATGAGTTACGAGAAAACACCATTCCTTTGTAGTTATGCATTGATACTACTTCCGCGTGGAAAGAAGAGTTCGCTTGATGTGTTAGAAGAATGCTAAAAGGTGGTTCTGTTGGTGGAGGTGTGTGCATTGGAAGGGTCGCTTGAGATTGCGATTCATCGAGACAGACTTAGTGATGTTCCTCAAGATGCAGCAAGAGTCAATAAGCAGAAGATGACTGTTTTCACGATTCTGGCATCAAGAGTTACTAAGTCTACTAGTGATGCGAAGGGTTGCTGTACAAGGACATGACAAGTTTGAAGCAAGGACATAGAAGGAGATTGAAGCTTAGTCGTCTAATACCCTTTTTCTTGATTTTTCTAGCGTTCTTTCTCGTTTCTCAAACTGGGTTTGAGGCTTAGAGTCTAAGAACTCTTGTAACTATTGGATGTGCATATCCATCTGTGGATACAAAGTCCAGATTTCTATTATCTAAAAAAAAGGCATGTGTGTACTATATGCATTTCAAAATTCAAAGCAAAGTTTGCAATCCATTTCAGAAGAACCTGGTATTGGATATAACCACCAGATCTGAACAAAGGTAGGTTTGTGTCCCATACACACACTGCATTGGACACTTCCCATCAGAGAGGGGAGTACTGAGCACTGACCTTGAGCTGGTTGACGGGAGAAAGAACCGGGATGCAGACAGTGGGGGTTGAGGTTGACGGGATCCTTCTGGCGACGACTGGACTGGGACGAACTGGCTCGGGATCCCTCCACCGACTGCGACTCGAGTACCCGCGGCGCTTCCTCTCCCTCGGATCTAGTCAGGGCTTGATCGATCGGTCTATTGATCGCTCGATCTCTGGTGACTCTGACTGGGTCGGCGTGGGGAAGGAGCCGCACGGGAGCGGGAAGACGTGGAGCGGGCGAGGCGTGCGCGGTGGAGCCGAGAAGTCGCCAGCGAGCGGCGGCGGCGGCGGCGGCGGCCGTGGAGGGGGGAGTGGGGACTAGGGAGTGGGGAGGTGGGGTACAGGAGCGTGCGTGTGTTGGGAGCGAGGGTGGTGGAGGTTTCTAATTTCTGAGATTTTGTGCTTTTTTTTCTACTAAAACTAAAAAGAACCATTTTTTGACCAGACGGAGCAGACTGATCTGCATCTGCTGGCTGCTGATTTCGTTTTTTGTTATTTTTAGTTTTCACTCTTTTCTGTCGGACAAAATTCATCAAATACTGTTTTTGTCTGCTCTGCACGTGGTTTGTCTTTTGTTAGCAACTTGGAGTATACTAAACTGTATTATTATTAGATAATTAAGTAAATTTTGGAAAACCTTATACTCCATAGGTATTGACACAAACCATAGGTACATATTCAGTTAATTTACTTCAAATTTTTTAAATAGATGCAATGTTGTTCATTTTTTATTAAGATTAGTAATTTAACTCTTTATTTCTAGTAGTATTTTTGCATACATCTTTTTAATAAAATTAGTAATATGTTGTGCATTGCAAAGGCTAAGCCCACATGGTTGGGATGGGGCATGGGGGGAGTTGTTCCGAGCGGGGGTGGGAGGGGAGGAAGATGATCCTCTACAGTAACCACAGAGAGACTCTGCCGCTGACGTGTGGACCTGTCATTCTTCGGGCCCACGCATCAGCGACTAAGTCACGGGTATTGTTATTGCAGAGGATCACGTTACAGGAGGGGAGCCAATAAAACTACTTTATTTTGAAGCAATAGATATAATCATTCCATATATAATATTCCTCTAAATCTTTACATTTTAATTAGACACAAAATATGTACCATCTTCTATTTAAACACTTGTTTTATTAATATGCAAACAAAATTAATTTTTTAAAGACGATGTGAATATTGAGTAATAGATGGTCATACGATGTAGTATACATGTTACATCGTCTAATAATGCTCTACAGACTTTTACGCTAAAAATTTAGTGGGAGTCTTGACTTTATTGGTTAGAAAGAAACTGTCATTAATCAACTAAAATGATTTCAAAGGCGAGTTTGTACGAGTTTCGACTTTATACTCATGTTTTTCTTTTTCTCCGTGACGGTAATACCTCATGTAGCACTCATATAATTTAATTTCCTAAGTATCATTCTCAGGGATAGCAACATCTATCAGGACCAAGGAGGTATATGATACAAAGTTGTCAGGCACTAACCAAGTATATATAGCATACGCAATGCACACGTAATGACTACGAGCAAAAAAAGGGGGAATGGATGAGAAAGAGGACTATAAAGCTAACTTTGTGCTCATACTGTAGTGTTAGTGCAGGCTAACGAGCAAAGTTGCACAAATAAACAATTGCATCTCGGGTATAATTAAGTAGGAGGGAGCATCCCTTAAATAAGTCTCAAGCCACTAACGTATTTTTTTACCAAGCTACTAAAGTAATTTATGCCATTAAGTTGGCACTCTCCTCACGTTTGGATTTAAATTTAGTCAAAAGTTTAAACTTTGGTGAATGGTGATCAATAATTTCTCAAATACTTACTTTCTATGTCACAATTTACATATTGCAATCTTGCAGACCATTTGAATTAATTCTGTAACGGATGGAGTACTTTATTGAATAACTATACATACATTTGCTTTAAAATATACTATTATAATGGCATAAACTTATTAAATTTTATAAATATACTCTGAATAAAATTGAAGGTCCATGTTTGTGAAAAAATTTGATCGGCTGAAGAAGCTAAGGTTTTTTTCCATGATTGCTTCAAAAGAAAAGGTTATTTTCCATGATCAATCCTCGCATACTGCTTTTCTCCTTTGTGTCGTTTCCTATCCTGCCTTCTAGCCATATTCAAACCCTAGGTCGAACCGGGCCTTAAAAAGAAACCTAACAAAAAAAATCGTAGGAGCCAAATCCTCAAGCTTTTCTCTGACAGTATCGGCTTTCTTGCTATTTTTTTCTTAGCCTTTTGGGTTGCAAAACTTAGGCATAAGGCTGTCTCGGTACACTATTGAGCTGGGCTAAACGGGTTGGCGCTAATTTTCACTGGCCTACCCGCCACACACTTTTATCCCAAGTACCTCCAGTTCTACATCCACTCTTACACATTTTCCTTAAAGAAAGCACCATACTCCTTCTGTTTTAATAACAATTGCCATATACAACATCGAAGCACTATCTCAACTGTAAAATTATTTTCTTTTTCTACCAAAAGAGCTAAGGGTCTGTCATTAATATGATTCTTCAGTAGAAGTTTATCAAAATCTTGGTTGAAAATTCTGAATAAGAGTTTTAAATTGGCTAAGTTTATAGCCAAATCCTGAATTGGAGATGAAGGGTTCAATTTTCATACTTACTAGCTGAAAAAAAGGAGTAAAAAGATAGTAGTCAAATGTTAAGGCCATCTCCAATGGTATCTCTAGCTCAATTGAAGATAAGAAGAGAAAAATACTACTACTTGACACCATCTCTCTCCTAAATATAACTAATTGTTGGCCTCACACCTTCCTCTCATAATTCCTTAGACTATGTGATATAGCCTATCTCTTGTTTAGTCTCTAGAGACTACTCTCTCTCCTACTTTTTTCTTCTCCACATTAGATTTTGTCCTAATCAACTGGAGATATCTACCATTGGAGAAGGCCTAATACACATGGAGGTGTGTTGTGGTCTCGTAAGTACTGCATGTAGCACATGTCCATGTTATTCTACTCCATAGAAAGAAAAATGAAGCACTTAGCTTGTGATATACAAATAACAATAAAAAGTTGGCATAATAAATTGTTATAAAAAGTCGAGGTGGACTGCCACACATGCATGTAACAAGTAATATGGAAGGACGGTTTCTGCCGGGAAATGCTTCGACAACACATTTGTTTCATCAATTTATTTTCCAACTTGAAGATTACTTCGCATATTTAAAAAATGAATTTCAAATTTCATTTGACTTGCAATACTTTTTTTAAAGAAAAATCAAAATTTTTTAAAAATTCAACCAAAAATTTACAACTTCCAACTCAAATTTTAAAAAAATTGAAGTCAAGCACAAACTCAAATTTCCAACATTTAACTTAATTTTAAAAGTTTTGACTCAAAATTAAACCTCTCAACTCCAACCGGAAATATAAAACTCTCTTATCCATAAAATATTGTTAATTAATTAATTCATAATTCTAAAGCTTTATTGGTTAATTCAACTTTAGGCCAAACCAACTTTTAATATAATATACTTTTCTCAAGAAAACAACCCAAAAAAATATCATATGCCTAATCCCTAGTTTTATCAAAACACGGTAAACACTTCTGCATTGCAAAGAGAAAATTAAATATATTTTCTCTTTTACAATGTTAGCAATATGTCACAGTGGAGTGTTATAGTAATCCGCATGTGCTAATGAAGGATTAATTAGACTTAATAGATTCGTCTCGCGCATGTGTTATGAAATTAGTTTTTTTATTCGTATCCGAAAACCGCTTCTGACATCCGGTCAAACGTCAGCACTTAATTTTTTTTTGAGAATTTTAATTTTTTTTTAGAACTAAACAAGCCCTCAGTAAAGAGTGCAGAAATAGAACAACACAGTTTAATGGTGCGGGCCGGCCCTAACCCCAGGCGCCGCACGCAGCACGCAGCACACAGCCCAAAGCCCCAAAACCCCAGCTCTCGCGTCGCGACGACAGCGAGCGCAGTGAGGGAGGGAGGGGATCGAGGAGGAGGAGGAGGATCATCGGTGAGCCGCGGGTCGAGGCGAGGTGTGGGGATCGACGGCGATGATGGACTCGAGGCGGTGGCAGTCGCCCGCGGCCACGGCGGCGGCGGCGGCGGCGGAGGAGGAGGGCGCGGGTGGGTACGGTGGCGGCGGC
>CM002484.1:15808433-15819517 GCA_000325765.3 Leersia perrieri
TTTTTTTTTTTTTTTTGGATTTCATTTCGCCGTTGGTAAAATGGAGACGCATTGGGTCGCGTTTCGCTCTGGCGACTGGGGATAGTTAGTATTTAGGGTTTTAGGTACTGGATGGATCTCGCTCGGTCACCTCCTACCGATGGTTTGATCTAGGGTTTAGAGCTGTGTAACACAGCGAAGCGGGTGTGGCTTCGACGGCTTCTGTTGTTTTTGCAAAAAATCATCCAATGCGGTTTGGGATTGGATGTTATTTCCTCTTCGGAATGCGCATAATGGTCGTCGTCTGGTTAATGCTGGGCTGCTCGGCGTGCCTGATCTTTTTCGTAGTTACTGCTATTAAGCTGAGTAGCTTACGAGAATCACTTGCCATCTGTTTTTATTGGTTAGCTCATCTGTATCCAGTTTTTTGTGCTTGTCAGAGGAGCGATTTCTTATTTTCTGGTTTGGTATGGAAGAAGCATCTATTTGCTCATAAATAGTTCCTTTTCTTTTTGGTTCTACAAACAATGCCCTTCTTTTGATGTGGATCACCCTTTTGTGTTTATAATGTTTGCAGACAATAATCAAATCGATCAACATGAATCGCTGGAAGTAACTCATCAAGTAAGTGGAATTCCCTTTTTTTTTTTTTAAGTACATCAATTGCCTTCTGGCTCCTGTTGTAAACTTCTGTGTGTACTACATGTAGAGCTTATTTGTCATATAGTTGTGATTGCCTCATAAAAATTCTGTAGGAATCAGGAGAATGTGGGGTGTTAAATATTAATGATGTACAGAATGATAAACTTAGTAGAACATATAAACCCTAGATTTTAATTGCTTTGCGGTAGTCCATAGATCATAGCTGAGGGACCAAGTGTTCTTAACTCTTTCCCCTCAGGACAGCCGGTTGAGAATGGGCCATTTTCCATCTCCCTCATTTGCTTAATGGTTTTATGGACTTAATCCAGTGAGTCTATATACTATATAGTTAAATGATGATAACCATATTTCTCTTTTGACCTGTGTATTTCTCGAGAACTGCAGAAGCTTTTCTTCATATTGTTGTAACTTCAGTTTTTAAGGGTGATATTGGATTTACTCTCCTAGGATGTTAGCATGTTCACAGCTGGAATTAATATCTACTGGCAAACATTGACTTCTTTCTATATTACTTAAAATTGCAGATGCAGAGTCAGTCGACAGAACTGATCACTCCTTATACAGCTGTGAATAATAAAGCCAGCCTGCTACTGGATGGTGATTTCAGAAATCAAAACGGTGCTGGTGGTCTTGCTGAAATCGAGAATATCATCAAACAGAAACATTTCTCTAGGCAGGTTTTTGTACCTCTAAAGCATCAATGTAATTTATTTTAAAATTTCAAATATAGTTTGCTGTAGCCTGGAGCTTAAACCTTGCAAAGTACAAAGACAGTTGGTTATCTGGTGTTTCTCCATTCATTATTTGCTAGAAGCAGGAGTAATTATTTGATTTGATAATTGAAATTTGAAAACTAGTTAAATGTGCACCATGTTGGTCTTACAGGGATGAAACAGAACACCTGATAAAGATCATGCGCTCAAGGACTCCTGATCTTTGTAATGAAGATCAGGGAGTTCCAAGGTCTTCCAGTTTTGAAACCAATCTGTTTTCAGACAAATGGTCAACACCAGCAAAACAAATTGACATTCGATCACCCTGCGGGACTGATGTAATTGGATCATCAAATGTAAGACAATCATATCTGTGCAATTTGAGCACCTTATTATTGCTGTACAAAGCATGTTATTAAGGGTCCTTGGATGGTATTTTTATTGTTATTTGTATGGGAATATGAATCATGTTTGCATGGTTTAGAAATTTGATCATGTGCATTGTTTCCTGAATTATGACGTAATTGTGATTTACTTGTATTGTGTAATCAAAGATTGTTAAGAGCATGCACGGGAAAAATCCATGCACATGTTTAAGAAACACCAAATTAGATAATCATTTGCTTTTAATTGGCATGTTAGGTGCTTGATGTTGCTTCACCAATTGAAGTTGCGAAAGCCTATATGGAAGCACAAACCTCTTCATCTGTACAAGAATCTCAAAAGAGAAAATTTAGAGCTTTGAGACATGGAGTTGAAACGGAGAATTCATCCTCAATTTTTCATGCTAAAGTAGCTACAGATTCTCCTGTATGCTGGCCTAGCTCAATTGTGCCAAACTATACCAATTATCGTACACCCCAAAGTAATAAAGGAAAAATTCTGCCTCCAACTTCATCTCGCACAACTGTTTTCCCACAATCTAACAAGGTCTGTATGACTTTCTTATAATTATATTTGATTTGTTATGTGATACCTGCAGTCTCATGAGCTGTGCTATAAGACTAACTAAAAAGAAGCATTCAAATCTCATATCTGAGGACTATAAATTTTCTCTGTTTGTTTGCTTTCTGTGTTTACAGCACATAGGAAATCGTGATGCCTACATCAACTCATCTGGACGGCCACAACTTTCAACTCCTTTTAGTGGTGGAAGTAAGGTATTCTCAGTTGAGTTACTGTTTCATCACTACCACCATGATATACCACTTTGCTTCATGATGTTAGCCTCAAAATACCTTTTTTTTGGGCCAGCCAGCTATAATAATTCTAGTTCCTGGCATGAAATTATTTCACATTTTATCGTCAATAGTAAACCATATAGATGTGCTCATTCCTTCCTTCAAACCTTTTGAGAAAGTTAAGTCCAGGCTTCTGTGTAAGTTAAAGTCCACTCAGACATGGAATATTGGTAGCCTCACCAGATTGAAGGCCAGATAGCTGCATTTCGTGTTGGAACTGTTGTGAGCAAGTTGATTGTTGCTCCTTTTATTGAATTTAGTGATATTATCATCAGTGGGTTATGATATAAAATGCACTCCTTTAGTTTATTCAACTACAACTTGAAATGTAATTTGCTAGTTGCAACTGAGAGTAAGCTACAAAATTGTTTACTATGTCCAGAACTAGAGAACTATTATACTGAGTGCTGAGGTGTAAAGAAATAAATCTCTTTTCTGTTGCAACCTGTAATTTGTGTAACACTCGGCTTCTCCTATCCTCATCTTGCTGTTCAAAATGTAGGCACTACTTGAGAACAAAAATTCACTGATTGGTGGTGTTCTTGGAGCGCAGACATCAACATACTCCAAAGGAGCAAATGAAGATACTATCGGTGCTACTACTCCCTTATTTACAAAGGAAGGTTCTGCTTATAAGATCATTGGATCCAACCTGCAAGAACCTCATGTCAAAGGAATCATTGAAAGTGGTTCAGCGCTTGGGTGTGTTTCAATGGTAGACAATCTGCCCCATTCTGAATCTTTTGCTTTATCTGTTCATCCCAAGTCAACCAAAACAGCTCATAAAATACTTCAGCATCTTGAGAGAACTATTCCTTCTCCTACAACAAAGGCACTAGAGCTAAGGTGGAGTTCAGCAAAGAGAACTACCCCGCATGTTGTCACCAACAGCCAACATAAAGGGCCTGATTCAACTACTACTGATATCAGGATCAATGATAGTGGTAGTGCTCAACAGGAGATTTTAGATGCAAATAAGGTACATTTGTCCCTTTTTCTTTGCTCTGGTATAATCTGCTACCATTGCTATTTGTTATGCGTATATTGAGCTTTCAATAGGAGATCCCTAGTTTTCTGTTGCAAATGGTTACTAGTATATAGTAGTGTTTAATTGAGCACAAAGTCAATTGGTTATGTGAACTAAGAATGAGTTACTGGAAATTTTGGGCAGTGCATGTCAAACATTCTCGATTCTCATTATATATTCTTTCGTAATTTCATATTTATGTTTTGTTTCTGATTAAACAGATTACTTAGCAGATGCCTATAGTTTAATCACCTTGATCTATATACTTTTGCTTAGGTTGTGGCACCTCCAATCAGCCCCAATGCTGTGGAGTCTAGTCCCAAGATACAGAATAGTGACTCCAAGTCAGAAATTGCTGAAATTCCCTCTTCGCAACATACTTCAAAATCTGACTCGGCCTCCACATCAGCTGCTGAGGTCTCCGATAAAAGCACAGGGAATGGTTTCAGCTTCACATTTCCTGTTCCAAAAACCTCAATATCTCTTCCCGATCCACCACCTACTCCAACTTTGTTGTTGCCACCAAGTATCCCGTCAGCTGACACTGATATACCCAAGTTTACGTTTGGTTCACCAAGCACCACCGGTAAGCTTGTTTTCTCCTTCGACGTACCGAGCAGCTCCGGCAGGGCAGAAGAAGCAGTCCCGACCTTCAAATTTGGATCTGATACGAAGCGTGAGCTGTCTTTTGATGTAGTTGGCAAAGATGCAGTTTGCTTTTAATACATGCATCTCAGCTCGTTTTAATTTGAAGCCACAAGCGCTTGCTATATGTTGTTGCGATTGTAAGGACAACGCCATTGGGAACATACTATTTGACGTACAAATCCAAACATTGGCCGGGATTATTACTTAGTCTGAACTTTTTACCTGTCACATTGACAGGGTATTTTTCTACCTGTGGCTTTGCTCGTGCCTGTGAGTCTTTACCCATCAGCTAATTTGATCTATACCCTAGTAATGGTCATCAGTGAACTTTTTGGTAACTAATCTTTTGAAAATCCCTGCCTTTTCACGCGTGTTTGGACGTAAGCCTGCACAATCTGATTTGAATACCAAAAAGAAGCAGGGGGATGATCTGGTTGCAGAAGACAGGAGTAGACTCTTGACTCATGAATTGAAAGTGACCGCTTTTGCACAAAGAAATAGCCTGCTGGTTTCTGAATTTCTGATTGCATCCATCTCAATGGGCCATAAACAATCGCTTGGCCGATGACGCAATGACCCACTGACGCCTTTGAACTAAGCATAAGGAAAACATCGCCGGCAATGACGACGGCATCGGAGAAGAAGACGACTCAGAGAAGGATAGAGACGACGTCGCCGTCGTGCCGGTGGCGTTTGCGTTGCATTGCCTCCGTCTGAGACCTGAAATAAAGGGAATCTTGTCCGTGCCATTATTGCTATCTCGGCACTGCAGGGTGTTGGTATGATTGCAGCATCAAATCATCCAATTAACAGTGGGATTGATCACTGATGGTAAGTACGAACGACTGATTGATCGATCTAGCTTAGGTTGAGCAAATCTAGGGTTTGTTGATTGTCTAAACTAATCCCTTTAAGAAATGGCACTGCTAAGTTTTCTTTCACGAAAGACGCAAACAGCACACGCATACGGCATCACTACGCATATAAATCACACTGACTTACCCGTAAATACGTCCTCTAACATATGCTCGAAATGTAAGTAGCAAATCCCGGTCCTTACTTAGATTTCTGTTTAAAGCTTATTCATATCAGTGTGGTATTTGTGGGCACCAAATTTGAAATCTGATGAGCAAAATCACTCACAGATCGACTTCACCATCGAACCATTTGTACTGTTTGGTTTACAATATATGGCAAATTTTAGGATATGCAATAGCTCATCACTAACTTCGTCAAATGATAGTAGCAAATGGAATGCTCAAAAATGGATTTGCTACTATCATTTGCTCAAAAATTTGGCACAGGTTCACATAAAGCTAGTTGATTACTGCATGAATAGTGGTACAAAAATTTTAAAAGCTTAGGCTATATAGCTATAATAATCGATTCCTCTATTAAGCTTCAGGCACCCTAAAAAATATTAATCTTTTGGCTCTTACAACGAGTTTTTGGGACATAATATTATGACATGAACTAAGGCCGAGTTGTTTTCAGCTAATTAATTTAGGATTTTTACTTATCAAATTATCGCGTGCACGTTTCCCAAGCCACTAAATGGTACATTTTTTTTCAAAAAACTTTTTATATAAAACTTCTTTTAAAAAGTCAAATAAATCCATTTTTAAAGTTTGCAATAGTAAATACTTAATTAACCATACACTAATGACATTTCTCGTTTTACGTGTCCGAAATAATCCAACTCCCTCGTCAGATTCGAACGGGGCCTAAGCTTGCTTTTGAATGTAACGATTGAAAAAAACTCTTTAGGTCAAAATTTAAATTGTCGCTTTTATATTCATTTCAAGGCATCCTTTTGTGGTCGAAGACTCTAAAAGTTATATTTCAAACACCACATATCAATAAACAAATAATGATATCATAAAAGACCCTCTGTTTTTCTATGTTTGATGTTGGCTAGCTTAAAAATAAGCTAATCAACGTCAAATAAATGTGGATGGAGGGAGTTTAAAGAAGTAACCCTCAATCTAAACCACCACGTATGTCCCCTGATAAAAAACTCCTTGACCACCAGATCAAAACATTGACATGCTTATGGAGAATAGCCCAAATATATAACCCACAAATAGTTAGAAAAATAACTTGTAAATGAGAAGAAATAGTTTTTTTATCAAATACCAAATTGATCTCAATTATAAACCAAGTTATCGCCCCTAACAGGATTATTGACTTTATTTGTTTTGGACATATCAGAAACTATTCGAGGCTAGACCAGGAGAAGCGTGCTTTTGAATAGAGGGATTTAAAAGGACTATTAGATCAAAATTAAATGGTGTAAAAAAATATCCATTTCAAGGTATCTCTTTGTGGTCAAAGAATTAAAAGTTGCAGTCCCTCTGTTTTAAAATAATAATAATTAAATTACCAGATGTAGCACATCATAGTACTACGAGTCCAAATATATCACATGTGGTACCAATTTTTTATTTTTGAGACAGATTGAGTATTTCAAAGACCACCCATTAATAAATAGAACACTAAATCTCAAAAAATACACATGAATAGTAACTTAGACATAATAAGATATTCCCACTAATGCATCATTGTCATGAGATGATGCCGATATCTTTCACCATAACTTCAGCAGATCCTAGATCCTTGTCTTGGGTGGGCCCTGATTGACATAAAGGTGTGAAATTCTTGTGCAGCCATGCTGATTCCAACGTGATCATGTCTCCGTCATCTGCTGGGCCCTCCGTTGGAGAAAGCTTCGTAATACCAGTCAGCCTATGGTGCAATGGTCGCCGTCAAAGCAACCTGCCAACTAGGGTTTTGTGACTGCTTACACACACTGGTAGGCCTCACAGGGGAGGGGAAGAAGGCGTGACAACGTGTAAATTTTCATTTTAGCCCTTAAATTATCCCTCTAATCGCTAATTGCTATTTGTTTTACTCCTTTACGTGTGACGAGAATTCAAAAATAAAATTTGTGGGGGATCGATCTCTTAGTGAAAAATAAAAAGTTTGTTCGACGAGCTGATTTGATATCTAGAGGGAGCAAACTTTGATGACTAGTTTAAGAGTTGAGAGATAATAATATGTTTAAATTTGTAAGTTTTGTATGAATACATGAAACAAAATATAACCATGAATACATATGTTGCGTCTTTTTTTTATAACCCATCTCTTTCTTTTCTTCTTTTTGAAATTTCCAGCTTTGAAAGAGTTCTAAGAATTACCTGTCGATAGTGTGGTGATTTCGCCAATCTCAAGATATGTCGGCCCAGTCTTTGGAGGTGTTTATAGGGGTAGGGTGTGCGTGTGTGTGGACGCATGTGTTTGTATTGTGTCTCTTTTTTTTTAAAAAAAAGAATTATCATCTATATGTGCATGACATATATTGGTGCAAGTATGACAGGATGACACCCTCCAATGATCCCACCTTTCAGAGATGATGCCAATTGCAATGGCTCATCTTGTGCTTGATTGCTCACACCTGAAAGCAAGAGCACCATAGAGGGCTAACCTAGGTGAGAAGAAAGCCCAGCGTATTAGCCTAATTAAAGTTGCTTTCCAACAAAATTAAAGGAACAAAGATGATACGGCCTACACAACGTCCATTTCCAGTGCCATCGATCGTTTTGGTACTTACCCATCTGTGCCAGCTGCAAGGGAGTGAGAACATGATAATCTGCTAACTCAGCAAACTCGGCATGTACTTTTTGTGTGTTTATCCTTGTGTATAAATAACTTGTGAGTAATATGAACATAGTATTTTCTAGATGACGAGGAACATAGTATATATGTTCTTGACTTGACTTGACATGCATGGTTGCATTGCATCTCCTTTCTTGTTGGAAGCTGACACAAGGAAACATACACATCCTCTTTGTTAGGAAAGGTAAAATACTGGCTTCTACTAGTATAGAATTATGCAAAAAGAATATCTTGAGTATCGTCTTATACTAACATCTCACATTCATAATTTCAGTACTACATATATGGGATATATATAGGAGCATATTTCAGTTTTTTTTCCCTCCTTGTTTGTCTTATCATGTACTTTTTCTGCTTGAAAGAAGGAAAAAAAAGGGTAAGCAAAACCGTTTGTGTTGAGTCTTTCTTAGTCAAGTATTCCCTTTGCAAAGCCACTTGTTAAAGGGTTGTTAAAGGGGACTTTAGGGGAGTGATGACCACCACTGACTAAAGCAACACCTCACCATGGCACAACAACTTTAGCTAGCCAGTATGCCTATAGTACAAAGGCATCTCAAAGAGAAATGCCAAAATCTAGTACTCAAATACTTATTTGGTTAGTCATCTATAAATTTTGGCTCTTCATTTATTCTGTAGACTCCAAAATACTATTATTTTTACTCTCCAAACTAAAAGTAGGACTTGTAAGTCTCTCCTACATGCTCCCTTCATGTCACTACCACTGATGGATATGTGCCTAGGCTCATGGGACCTGCCAGATGGCTATCCGGCTGGGTGGGAGGAAGGCTTACAAGATTTAACCATCCAAAGAGCATGTTTGGCTATTGAGATGGCATGGTAAGTTAAATAGCTGGTATCTTGGAGCTAGTTTTTTTTAATAGAATAACTAAAATTTGACATAGAGAGACATATGGCTATTCTTTTGGCGATGGTCAGAGGAAGCACGGAATCTAAGACAAAGCCATACAGATTGAGCATTAAGTGAAGTTCATAGAACCAAATTGAAAAGCCATAAACGTTTCACTCTTTGGCATAGATACGTTTAGATGATAAATGCTCTTTTCCCTAAAGTTTGAGCACTAATTGTGGATACAAATATAACCGCCTTATCACACAATTTTTTAAAACACCTTATCACATCAGCCATCTCTGTTATAGCATTGGTTACACACGTCAATTAAAAGGTCATCACAACATTGTACATAACTAGCCAACAAAACCATGATGCATGGGACCAAGTAAAAGGCTAGCAAGAGGGTATCTATATATTCATCCATCAATACCACTAACTAATTTTGTACATGTCCATCTGCGAGATTCCTTTAATGTGCTTGAAGCGTTCCATTCAAGAGGCACCTCAGGGTACCGCTTGAATTCTCAGTAATGACCATAATAAATTATATCTCTAAATTATTGACGCCCCAGCAAATATTTTCTTAAATATAACTTGTATATGCATGCATTTTATATCTTACACGAGGTATGGAATCATACACATACATAGGGGACATATCTGATGAAAACCAACAAAACGTTGGAAACTCGTGAAAATCATACCTAAAAGTTTTGTAAATTCATGAAAAATTGCTATAGATAGGTCTAAGGATGAAATACATTCTGAAAAATTTCAAGTACAAAATCAACTTCATTTGGGAGTAAAGAAGACACATTTTCGGTAGGCAATGTCTGTTACTGTTCACCCGAAATTTGTCTTTTTTTAATGGAAAAGTCTATTAAACTTATACTTACACTGATGTGGTAGCCTATGAGTAAATATAAGTGTTTAGTAACTTCCATCTACTTGAATTGAACGGTGGAGATTTTTGTTAGTACGGATTTAGTACGAAAAATTTAGTACATGTAGCAGCGTTCTTTTTTTTGTTTTTAGATTTGAGATTTTATCTGAATGTATTTCATGTGCACATCAATCTATAGTAATTTTTTTTTATGAATTTACAAAACTTTTAGGTATGATTTTTACAAGTTTCCAATGCTTAGCTTATTTTCACCGGATATATCCCTTTAATATAGTTATACTCCATCCACCCACAAATATAAGCATTTGGATTTGAATGTGGTACATTCTAATATAACAAATTGAACAAAATCATCTAGTTTTATTGTAATAGGATGTGTCACATACTAACCCAAATGCTTATTTCTCTATCTCTAAATGTAGGGGATTTTTCCAATGTAATTATAGAGGGAAACCCTTTAACACTCTGGTGATTATATGATTATGACAATTTGTACCTAATTTATTGATTACAATTGATTACAATTGCTTGATTGTTAAGATTAGAAGTTTCACAAGAATAATCCATACAGACAAACTCCAGATTGTCATTCTGTGCAATCAATAATGTAATATATATAAGTTTCTCTTAGTATTGGTTTGGACTCCTCTTAGCAACTAGCGGTAAGTAAAAGAGCAAGAGTAACAGGTATAATGAAATTGAAGACCAGTAAAGAGACTGTTCAGTTGTTGGTGTATGACCTACCCTATGATTTAATTTCTGTTGTTCACGATAATACGACCCATGTGGGTAAAATTTCAATAGAGTTCTAGTGAACCTAATATTTGCCGCCAGTTTCCATCTCACGTGGAGATTGTCTTTTCTTTCTCTTTTTTTTTTGAAACAGAGATTATTTCTCGGTGTCCAATTTGGTGCGGGTGTGCGTGTAACTAAGAAAAAATGAACATAGTGTAAAAACAAGGAAAAAAAACACCGGCTCAGAAAGAAGAGAAGAAACAAAAAAGACGAACATTACCCTTTTTTTCCGAAAGAAATCCTCAATGAGAGGGGAGAAAAGAAACAGAGGAGAAAATGTCTCAAAAAAAAAAGAGAAGAAAAAAAAAGACTGCAGCGACAGACACGCGTCCTTGGAGGGGCGATCCGCAAAACCGCCCGAGACCGAGAGAGAGAGAGAGGGGAAGCCGCCCTCCTCTCCTCCCCCTCTTCCACCGCCCGCAACACGACGCGCACAACCCACACTGCCTCCCTCTCCTCCGCCGCGTTTCAAAAATCCCAACTTTTTTTTCTCCTCTCCCCTTCTCCCCTCCCCCCTGCGGAGTCCGTAGTGGAAAGCGGAGTCGGCGCGGCGCTGGCGGCGTGCTCCTCCTCCTCCTCCACCACC
>CM002484.1:15831239-15890817 GCA_000325765.3 Leersia perrieri
GGATCAATATCCATTGACCCTGGGATGAAAACTATATGACATTAAAGCGCTAGTGTATCTTGCAAATTACAACAGGCCTGTTAATGCATTTGTTGATACCTTGCTAGCCCATAATAACGCATATCTAATATCACCATCAGGTGAGAGTTAGACATGATATCAACAGATATCTTTATGGCAATAAAATATTTTAATTTACTATTGAAATCAAGATAAACCATAGTGGGATATGTATATCTTGGCAAACTAATCCCCGCAAAGCCAGATTACATACTAATTATCATTAGAAGTGATTAAATATAATTACTTTCACATATCATTCCGAAGTTCACAGCCTTGTAGAATGATCAACCGCATAATTATGTTATGTGGTATTGATTCCATTGAATCACCTTTCATTATCTACAAAGATAATGATATTTGCATTGTTCGATTGCAAAATAGGTTATCTTGTAAACTAGGTCCCTACCAACTTCATCTTAACTTCACGTTATAAGAAATTGGTATGTGGTCAATCTGTGTTTGCAAGTGTCAGGGGGAGTAATCTTCTAGACTAAACCTGTTCAAATGCAAATATTGTACTATTTTCCTGTCAGGTTTCTCATGAGAGGTTTTAATGAGGCGATATATCAACGCAAATTTATATCGTATCCCTATTTTCCCCATAGCGGTTTTTAAAGGGATACCAAAGATATATAATAACTTCTCATATTTTTCCTATATGGTTTTTAGAGAACTTAACCTAATTATGATCCAAAGGTCATAATCATTGTCCTCAAAATTCTCACATGAGTTTTTCCTTTTTCAAGGTTTCTCAGAGAATTTATGAGACGATAACACATATATGTCATATCATTTTCTCCTTATTTTTCCCACTGGGTTTAAAGGAGTTTTAATAGCATATCTATACCATGGTTTCTCCTTAAATTTTCCCAACAGGGTTTTTAGAGGAGTTTTTCCCATGGATGCATCAAAAGATGGTAACAAGAGACAAGCTTCAGGGGGAGACTCTGAATGATGGTCCTTGTTAAACGCTTCACATTGCATTCTTCTCTTTTATGAGTTTTCACCATCAGGTGTTCTCATAGAAAGTTTTTAATGAGACAATGTTAGATACAAACATATGCTATATCTCGTGTTTTCCCCTACAGGGGTTTTTCTAGAGATAAAACAAGGCATAGATTACTCCTTAAACCTTACAGGTTCATGATAGAGTAATCACCACTCGTATTATTCCTTTTTTTCCATAGGGTTTTTTGAAGGAATTAAAGAACATATTGATCTCAAGAAGGACTCGATCAAAAGGGGGAATGTTACAATATGGTCATTATTTGACCTCGTTAATATGCAGCATTCATGTTAATCAATTTGTTGTAACTGTCCTGCTTAATTTTCTTCATTACGTGGTGTTTATTCCTGTCATGAATCAACCTTAATATGAGGTTATAAACCAGCCATTTCATGGCATTCATGATTGTATTAAGCCTACATGTAACCTCCCTATATAAAGGGTCAAAGATCAATGAGAATGGATGGAAGGTTTTCACTCTACACTTTGTGTCACTTTGTTCTCTCAATTTCATTTCACAACAGCAAGAACCAAGAATGCTGCTAAGGTCAGAGATTTGCGAGAATTCTCTCATGTATTAGCTAGGTGAAGCATGTGCGGGTGTGCACGTGTAGCAGTGTATGTGTGTATTTCGTGTAATAGTGAAAAGATGATTTTTTTTTCTTAGATTAAATTCAATTTTACATATACGCATTATTGGTCCCTCGCCAATAGATAAATTCCATGATGGCTTTTATCACCATCATGTGGCATACAAAGTATAACATGTCATAATTAATTAGTACTTCTTCATTCCATATTACAAAACATTTTAGTTTTACTCCAAGTTCAAACTACTTAAAAATCGACAAAGTTTTAGGAAAAACATAATATCATTAGCTCTATATGGTATTGGGACAAACTCCGTTTTTTTAAAGACAAATGGTCAAATGTTATCAGAAAAAAAATCAAAACATCACACATTATAAAATGGAGTTAGTATTTCATAGTGGATTTCAATAAATATAAAGCCAACTTTAAATTGCAAGACTGCAAAAACGAAGGAATTCGAAAAGCAAAAAATTTCCACATGAATGAAGTGCCAAATAGATAATTTTTAAGTACAAAAAATATACATGAATAACTGCTTGCTTGGATCGCAGGAAAAACGAATTTAAGGTGAGAGAAAGACTGAAAGAAATATTTTCAAGAGGTTCGACCTCATGTTAACTTTCCTCTAAAATATACATGCAATGAGTCGTTCCATAGAAATTTATAGGATTTAGGAATCATCAATCCTTCGTTGACTATAGAAAAAATTCAGATAACAGATCAACAATGAGGAAGTTCCCCATGGTATATTAATTTTAAGGGTTATGGGGTTGTTCGTTTGTAGATGAAAAATACAGTGCGACAGATTCCTACAGTGTTTTTATCATCTTTTTCCATACACACGCTTCCCAAAAATTGTTAAATATTGTTTTTTTAAAAAAAATCTACACAAAAATTGTTTAATAATCAAATTAATCTATTTTCATATTTAATATAACTAATAGTCAATTAATCACATACTAATGATGTTTCTCATTTTACGTGTTCTATTTTTTTTTTGACAAATTGCTAAAACCACACAAACGAATAGCCGCTATATGTAGAGGAGAAAAAGGAATAAATAACAAAAATCATCCATTTGTTTTTTGCAAAAATCCTTTGAGTCAAAGAGCACCTAACTTGTGTTTTTTTAGGGTCTAGGGTCTAGGCTAAAACGTCTTAGCAACCTGGAAGAGAGAGAATTAATTAATCGAAGAAACCATAGTTTATTAATTAGCTGTCCTCATGACCGCCAATTTGGGCATAATTGTGTGTTAGCCTGAGCTTATGGGCACCAGCTACACACCCTTCCAATTCCATTGATCAGCACCAGAAGGGTGTGACTGACACGTCCCAAGCGTGGCATGGTTTCGTGCTTGCGTGAGTGCCATAGCCGTCCGGTTTTCCCCGTAGCGAGCAAGCATTGTTTGGACCATCTGGATACCAAGTCGGCGTCACCCTGATCAAACTAGTCATAAATTATTATTTTCTGTGTCTTAAAATATAGTTATTTTTAGCTATAAATAGCTTCAGACAGTTGTATTTTAAAACGAAGGTAGTAGAGTTATTTTCATCGGTGCTTTTCGATATGCACGTACAAGTCTGAACATTGCACACACCGACCTTAGAGGTGGTTTGGATCCAGGGATTTTTTTAGTTCGTGTCATATCGGGTGTTTGCACGTTAATTAGGAGTATTAAATATATACTGATAATAAAACTAATTTCATAAATAAAGGCTAATTCGCGAGACGATTTTTTTAATCATAATTAATCCATGATTAGCAAATGTTTACTTAGCATCACATTCGCTAATCATGGACTGACTAATTAGGCTCAATAGATTCGTCTCGTGAAATAGTCTAAAGTATAAGGTGGGTTTTATTAATAGTCTATATTTAATACTTCTAATTAGTGTCTAAATATCTGATGTGACAGGTATTTAAAAAAAATTAGAGGATCAAAAAGCCTCTTAATTTCGTGTTGGAAAACGATTGGATTTGATCGTTCATTTCACCTGGATTTGGAGAATAGAAGTTGGAAAGTGCTGGTGTTTTTGCTTCTTTGGATGGTCGGCAGGTGTACGTGCAAAAGTGACACCGGGTTGTGCATTTGTGCGTGTTGATGGTCGCGTGTTCTCGTCGGGCTCGTTAACTTAATTGGGACCTCCCAGCCAAAAAAAAAAAAAAAAACCTTAATTGGGACCGACAGGTTAGGTCGACTTGGCGTCTAGCATTTTAGGTCATTGATAATGCGATTCAGAAGTAAATAACAACTATATCAAACACACGAAACCAATGCAAGGACTAAAATGTTCTCTCTGTCCTTAAATAGATAGATGTGTTTATGTATTCTTAACTCACTAATATTTAGAACATACATTTGATATATGAATAATATTAATTGACTTAATAAATCCAGGTAAATATAGGACAAAATATGATCAAACTTTTGAAAATTTTAAGATTTAATAATTTTTCAAAAGTTTTTAAAGTCCAAAATAGTACCATCGTAGCATCCTACTCTCTCCTTTCTATATGTATTGAACTATGTAACATCATAAAAATATAATTGGGGTAGTAACCTACTTGATTATGTAAAATCATTTTGTTACAAAATTGATGGTTGGATAACTTTTATAAAGAAAACAACGATACAAAATTGATGGTTGGACAACGATCCTAAGGCCACGCTTAGTTCCAAAAATTTTCACCCAAAAACATCACATCAAATCTTTAAACTCATGCATTGCGCACTAAATATAGATAAAAAATAAAACTAATTATACAGTTGGTTGTAAACGACGAGACGAATCTTTTGAGCCTAATTATGTCATGATTAGTCATAAGTGCTACAGTAACCCCACATGTGCTAATGACGGATTAATTAGGCTCAAAAGATTCGTCTCGAGGTTTACAGGCTAGCCGTGATATTAGTTTTTTCATTCGTGACAAAAACACCTCCCGACATCTAGTCAAACGTTTGATGTGATGTTTTCCTAAATTTTTTAGGAACTATGGATGCCCTGGATGGCGTACAAAAATGAAAATAGTAAGAGACACTATAGTAGTGAGCAGTCGCAAACCGCAATTTTAGACCCTGTTTGGATCCATCAGTCCTTGGCACATCGAATGTTTGGACACTAATTAGAAGTATTAAATATAGATTATTAGTAAATCTCACCTCATATTTTAGACTATTTCGCGAGATGAATCTATTGAGCCTAATTAGTCCATGATTAGCGAATATGATGCTACAATAAACATTTGCTAATCGTGGATTAATTAGGCTTAAAAAAATTGTCTCGCGAAATAGCCTTTATTTATGCAATTAGTTTTATTATCAGTCTATATTTAATACTCTAATTAACCTGCAAACCTTCGACACAAAGTAAAAAAAAAAAAAAAGTCTCCGTATGCAAACAACCCTTTATTAACTCCGCCACCGCCTCCCCCTCGAGATCTCCGTCCGCCTCTCGGCGTCCCCACCACCCAAACAAAAAACGCTTATAAAACCACCCAAAATCCCCCCAAAATCCCCACAAAATTCGCCCCCGCCCGCCGCATCAACCGGCAAACCACACCTCGCCCCCGCCCAATCCACCCGCGCTTTGCCACTCGCGCGCCGCACATGCCGCCGCCCAGCCTCGCCGCCGTCGTCTCCTCCATGCCCGCCGGCCACGCCAACGGCGTCAGCGGCGACGCACGGCGGCGCGGCAGCAGCAAGAAGGTCCACCCGGCGCCACCCACCATGATGCCGGACGCCGCCGACGCCGCCGACATCGCCGTCGGTGGCGGCGGAATGGGGAAAAACGGCGGCTTGGACGGATGGTGGAGGAGGAAAAGGCCGGAGTGGTGTTCGGTGGCGGGCGTCGCCGGCGTCGCGCGGCGGCACCCGGCGGCGGCGCTGTTCGCGTGCGGGCTGCTGCTGTTCATGGGCGTGGAGTACACCATCCCCATGGTGCCACCCGCCGCGCCGCCGCTCGACCTCGGCTTCGCCGCCACCGCCGCGCTCCACGCCGGCATCGCGGCGCGCCCATGGCTCAACTCCCTCCTCGCCGCGCTCAACACTGTGAGAGGCCACCTTTCCCCTTTCTCTTTCCTCTCCTCTTACCTGTCGATCCAGATTCGATGCATTTTCGCAGTAAAAATTCGATTTTTTTAATGTTCTTGTGGCTGGCAATTCGATTTGTCCTTGGCAAGCACTGAAAGCTGTCATTACGCGCAATGCCGTGATGGTACGGTCAAATTTGCCGCTCCAAAACTTTAGGCGTGTTATGGTTGGTTGATTAGGCAGGTAATTTGGTTGGTTGGTTGTTTGATTGATATGGATTAGCAAGCCACACTTAATTTATGAGGCTTTGAATTGATACATGCAGTATGTGGTACAGTCGGTTTCTAGCCAAACTTTGACATACTTATGACCTTGTAGTTGTGGGTCGTCCCATTTTGTGTGGCACACAAAGTTTTTGGCTAAGTTGACTCTGGCAAAGTTAGTCAATCAGGGTGTGTTTCTACCAGTATGGTTGAAGGAAACAGAGTCAATTGTGACTAGTAAGTCTAGTATAATATGTGCAGTTGACAGAATCAATAAAGTCTGGCCAGATTTGGGAAAAAAAAAGTAATAACTAGGTTTGTCATATACACCCAAACAGAATATTGGATATTGAATATAGATCCCAAAACAACATGTGTTCTCTCTAGTCAATACTTAGTTAAACAAATTTTCATCAGGTTAATTGCCATCTTAGAAATTGGTGAAAGAAAACAAACTAGCTATGCATGCATCGGCGTATCCGTAGTTCTTGTACTCCACAAGTTTCTGGGGCCAGTTAGGCATGTAGTACAAGGCTGTACAAGCTGGTGGACAGCGACGAGCACACGCAGAAACTGATGGCGCCGGTGCACCAAAGCCAACCAAAATCCAACACACCAACACAACCCCAACCTTTTCCCAGAAGAAAAACCCAATCTTTGATGAGAAACTAACCAATCTTTAGTTAAATGTAGTATATGGTAGTTAGAGATATCTCATTATTGCAAATAAAAACCTATACTCTTTGAAGAAAAATCCAATCTTTTCCCACAAGAAAAAACAAATCTTTGATGGAAAACCCAATCTTTTAAGATAAAGACTAGCAACTGCAGGCTCACGCGTTCACGTATCATGGATTTCATGGGATAAGATTCTGCATCTTTGCTAGCTAGAGCTAAGCTAGCAACTGGTCCCAGCTGCAACATTTGCAGAATCTGATATGAACGCGACGCAGGGGCAGAGATTGAATAAATTGGAGAGGCGGCCACATATGTTTTTGACTGATAGTAGTAATATGGGTGCCGTCGTGCCGAGTTTAAATAAAAGGGTATCTATGTGATGAAAATTGACGAACTATAAATAAAATAATTTTCTTGTGCATGTATGTCTTTGTCAATTTTTTTGACAATGCAACACCGACAGTTTCGTTTACCGGCCATGTCTGTCGTTGGTGCAGGTGTTCGTGGCGATGCAGGCGGCGTACATCGTGTGGGCGATCCTCGGCGAGGGGCGGCCGCGCGCGGCCGTGGCGGCGCTGATGATGTTCACCTGCCGCGGCGCGCTCGGCTGCGCGACGCAGCTGCCGCTGCCGGCCGAGTTCCTCGGCTCCGGCATGGACTTCCCCGTGGGGAACGTCTCCTTCTTCCTCTTCTTCTCCGGCCACGTCGCCGGCGCGGTGATCGCCGCCGAGGACATGCGCCGCGAGGGGCGCCGCCGCATGGCGCGCCTCTACGACGCGCTCAACCTGCTCCAGGGCGTCAGGCTGCTCGCCTGCAGGGGCCACTACACCATCGACCTCGCCGTCGGCGTCGGCGCCGGCATCCTCTTCGACACGCTCGCCGGCAGGTACCTCGACGCCGGCGCCTCGCCACCGGTGAGCCGGTGCTGCAGCAGCTGCCACAAGGCTCTCTTGTCACAGTAGTAGCTTAATTCACATTATATTAAGCCTTGTCATTTTTTTGTTTGATGTAATTGAGATCAAATCGTACCTACTGATGTGTAATTGTACAAACACTATTCGTTCCCAATCTGAGCTTAACTTCTAAGTATCACAAGTTTCAAGCAGAGACCGAAACAGATGACAGATTACACTTTTCTGAAGATGATTTCAGAATTCATATATGTTCCCATGTGGCAGATTAGCATATCTATGTATGTATAGATTTAGGGATAACGCGTTGCAACTTGCAAGCGATAAAATGTATTGCTAGTTTACAGGTGATTATGCCTATAACTATTTTAACAAGTATACCGTTACAAGTTCTTTCCTCAGGCTTGCAGCATGAAACTGCAATTAAGTATGTGCTACTATATCAACCCCAGGAAAACAGCAGGGGGTGGCCATGCCAACATAGCGACACAGAAAAAAAAAATCGTCAGAAGCAACAATCATGGTGTTGTATGTAAGTTGTGTCTGATGATCATCCTCCATGAGCATTATTCTTTATGATCTCCATTGGCAGAACCGTTCTGCTGCACACCGAGTTTATGGAACTCAGCCTCGATGACCTGCACAATCTTAGCATCTTCGGGGTCTTGTTCAGGAATGTTCACATGCAAGGACTCTTGCTTGATGTGCTCCTGGTTCAGACCTTGCTCCTCAATGTAGTGGTAGAGCTCTTGGTGGAAAGGATGGTCAAAAGAGAAGCAACTGTCGATGTCTTTCGGCGAATGTTTGGATGATCTTGAGCCTTCCTGCTGACAGAAATGTGGAAGGGAGGAGTGGTCCATAATCTGCGCAGTTCAAGCAAGATGGGTGTTGATCATCATGTTGTGAACGCAGAAGAATAAAATGCTGGGAATACTCTGATCAAGTTCCATGGAACATAGGTTCCCTAAACTATCGCAATTTAGAAAGAATGTGAGTAGCAGCAAGCAATATTTACCTTTAGAAGCTCATCCCTCCCACAACCATGCAAAACATGAATTTTCTTCCGTGTCCTCTCTTGCAAGAGAGGTTTCACAACCTATAGTAGCAAAACTAATAAATTGTTCTATCTTTCCAAAAAAAAAACTTGTAAATAATTAGTGCAATGAAAATCTTAGGCACTGTACCTTCCAACATGCCGAGAATATATATGGAGCGTTAACTATATAATAGGTCTCGGTCTTTTCAGGGTAATTCAGATCATCAACAGTCGATATTGCAGTTAAAATCTGTCATCCATCAGTGATATCTAATCACTAGCAGCACAAATAATGGATAAATCATGCAAACCTTATGCAGAAATTAGTCACTTGAATAGGTTTGTTCTTTTCATAAACACATGTTTGCACTGACAATCTAGAGTTGCATTGGCTAATGAGCAGACTAGAATCATAAACAAGGAGGAGCAGAAAGAAGAAGCAATGCCATGCTCATGTATGTTGTACCTTCATGTGGTTGAGTGCTGACAACTTCAAACCAGTCATATCTAGAACCTTTATACAGGTGCTAATAGGCCGCCCAAACTTCTTCGACACCGTAGGCTAGACGGAACATAAGGAAGCAAATGCACATGTGAAGAGAACTCATATAGACAATCTATTAATTGAGCATGGAATATTAGTAGCACACTTACCAAAATAATACGGTCACGGTACTCATTGATTTGAATATGAGATTGCACATAGTAATGGGCCTGATAACACAACACACATATCATTATAATTCACATAAAGAAAGGTGTGAGGTGCGAGTACTTATCAATGCAGTAGAAAGAAATTTCAATCATTTTAATGCACAGGTTGGTAATGTAGTATCATTTGACTTTTAATTGACTGGGATGAAATCTGACAAGCTATGGGAACTCATAACAAGTTTCTATTTCACAAAATACAGAGCAGAAAGTGATGGCATAGTTTTCAATTGCACAATAAGTATATGAGCAGTTACCAAAGTGTTGTCATATGTGCTCAGTCCAACACCAATGGCAAATACTGGCCTGCCCTGGAAAAATAGAAGGACCGCATGGAGTATTAAAAAACTTGAAAATGGCTGATAAATGTGTTATGTACTTTATGCACTTCAGAAGACACTTTTTACCATCCACTAATACATCATACAGTAGGCAACATGTTATTTCCACATACATCTTCCCAGTGAAGAGTTTCAAAATAGCAAATGTCAAGTCATTAGGATATCATTCTCCTGAATAATTCAAATCAGATTAAGTTCAAAATTGGTCAATGCACATATCCTTTTTCCTTTTTTTTTAACTGCACATATCCTTTTTCAGTGTAACAAAGATATGTCTACAGATATATAGTTCAAGCATAAGGTAGTAACAGAACTTCAAAAATGTGAAAGAACTAGCACACACATCAGATCAAAGGAAAGAGCTGCATCTGATTCAATCTATGAAGAAAAGCAGGTTAAGCAACATGTCCTGAATCAACAGAAGATCCTACAGCTATTGTAAGTGTAGTAACAATAATGGAACAAATAAAAAATATTATCTAGCTTAAGATTGCTATACCTCCTTTGAGTATCCTGATAAGCCAACAAGGTGTGTGTCACGTATTGATCTATATAAATCTGCTGGAATTATAGGTGTCTGCAATTGTTCAAGAGATGAAGATGATGATCAAAAACACGAAAATGGGAAATAATAACCAAGCTTGTTCTAGCAGAACGATTGCTCACCTCCAGTATACTATCAATTTCATATTTTATCCTCCAATTCAAAGAGTCCACAAGCTAGCCCCCCCAAAAAAAAAACTTAGAGTAATGAAGAAAGCCAAGAATATTTTTTTGTTTATCTCATCAAATGGGAAAAAACTGCAACGTTAAGAAGTAAAAGATTACCATGTCACGAGCCTTTGAAACATGCCACTCTCTAGCTTTGAGGAAGCGCAATAATGTTTCAGTTGGATAGCCTTGGTGTACATTCTGAAAAAGGAAAGCACTTGAGAGTTAAGAACTAAGCTCCTAGGCAATCTTCTTAGGCAACACATGATACTTTACAACCTCTAATGGTAACAAAAAATTTCGAATTCAGTGTTCTAAAAAAAATCGAATTCTAAAATAGCTGAGATGCACCAAAAATGATTTGTGGTAGCCAAGTAGGATCAGATGCTAGTTTGACCATAGCAACACTCTGTTTCAACTTTCAGAAATAGCTGAATTAGTTCTAGGTATATGCTTATCTTAAGTTGCTTTTTTATTCCTTTCACCATCATAGAATCTTAGCCCTTAAAAACAGGTTTTATTATTTAAAGAAGGAATCAATACCTTTCTCATATAAAGCTTTCAAAAATAGACAATGTGTAATAAGAGATCATAGGTCATCTAGAAGCTCACACTTCCAAAACAATGGAACGAATGCACAAATAATTGTTATTTGGACAATTAGCATATAGTATGTTCTCTTAAAAAATAAAATAAACAGAAAAAAGGAACATCCGCCGGAGTTTAATCATTTGGTCTCTTGAATACTGTTGCATTCAAGTAAAAATGGTTGTTTATTTCCTAATGCTTTGCCCATCCTGTCATACAGCGACACAATAATTCAGCTGCGAGTAGCACTCCATCGTGACTCCCACTACACTAGCCATGGGATTCTGCTCCAAACAAGCAGACATGTCCTACTGAGCACCCAGTGCATGTCCATAACCTTACTTCTAAAGAGCATTGCAGTAACCAAAAACACATAAAGCAGTCTATAAGTGGGATGCGTATCAATGCGTGTTTTCCACTGGAAACTAAAATTGTCCAATGCTACCATATTAACAAAACCAAGAGCAAAAGGACAATGCAATGATGCCAAAGAACTTGGAAGAGCTACTAGAAAAATGTGTAACAGCGAAAGCCCTAGGAGAAAGGTACAAATTAACACTACAATATTACCGACAAATCTCTCAAATTACCCCAATGAAAGCAAGGAAAAAAAATACTACTCTGTCCACTAGCTGACTCAAATTATCAGGAGGCTCAAGTGCCAAGAACTACTCTGTCCACTAGCTGACTTGGTGGACTTACAGAACAATCCCTTGGGACCATCCATTGTGGAAAGCAACACAACTCACACATCGCTCACATCCGTTGTAAAACCACTAAAAAATGGAGTACTACCTTAAAAAGTCCCCAATATGTGGCCTACAGACTACAGGAGTAGAACACCTTTCATCCTAACAAACTCGCTCCAACTTTCCCAACCGCGATTTTTGTTTGTAGATCCATTATCGTTCTCTACACGCAAAATCTCCTAGTAGTAGTGATTATATCGATTGATGCTAATTCATCCAACTTACTACAAAATTTTATATACTATCGAAAATTCAGTAATGCAAACTATCGAATCGAACTCAACGGAGCAATGGCCTGATTCTATCTGATCAAACCTTACACCAAGAAAAGATCAAACCTGATACACAAGATACATGAATCTACATGATAAAAATCACTCCAACAGATCCATACCTGGAACGTCTCCTTCAGCGGCGCGTCCACTGCAAGAACCCAAACACACATTGATTACCACCAACGAAAACGCATACGGAAAATCCAAAAAGAATCAATTTTTTTTTCTAAAAAAATAACGAACTGCAAAGCCGCCGCCGTGAAGCCGGAATAAATATCCGAACTCCACGGGCGGTGGCGGCGGCGGCACACCTTGGTCCAGGAGGCGAGCGAGCTCCTCGACGGCGGCGTCGCAGGCGGCGGCCCCCATTGATCCGTATCTCGCAGCGCAACTAAAGGTGGGAGGAAGAGAAGTCGGCGGCGGCGATTTGGCGGGCTTTGGAGTGGATTTGGGAGAGAGATTCGCGGGTGATAATAAGAGGATAGGAGTTGGAGATGTCTCCCTAGTCCGGCTCCAAGTCGTCACTCCGCCTCCGGGTCGTCTTGAGTTTGTTCTTGGTCGCTTTGCAGCTGGTGACTTGGGTTATTCATTGGCTGCAAGGCCTATATATATTGGTTTCAATTTTATTTATTTATTTATTAGAAAAGGAAATTTTTTTGTGAAATCTCTAAATAAACATATAACTCATTTTGGCATATGAATCTTTTGGCATCTTGGTAATGATAGGACGACTCTGCCACACTGAATAATTTATAGACATGCATAAATTGATAGGGTTCGGAATATTTGTTACTCTTACATTATGAATTAGGCCATGGAGTTGTAATAGTAGGATACAAATCGAAAGTCAAACCATGTCCGAATTATAGTCAAACTGTCTTAAATTCTCTTTTCAATAGTAGAGGCAAGGGAACGATTGGTTGAAGAAGTAGCCGGTTATGTGTCATTGGTATCCTAATATATTATAGTTATGTTGGATCAAGAATTTAGCCTTTGGTTGAAGTCCGTCATGAAATATCATCTTAGTGTGTCACTACGTTTAGATTTTTTATGATGTTTTTTTTATTCGGTTACCAATACTGATTTTGATGCTGTGGTTTGTAACTGTTTTAGCAGGGAAAAAGGCGGATACATTATACATGACAATGCAATAAATTTTTGTATCAAACAAATTAAAATGTCAGATATCTGGTTTTAATGTGAATGGAATCTTTTAGTGTAATTGGTCATATAGACGTATTATTGCACGAAGAGTTTGATATCCTTGCAAATTCTCTACATGCAATTTTCATAGATTTATCAACGTGTGGCCAACAGGACAAAGGTTGAGTTACTTGAAACAAACGGTGCTGCTGCCACCTTCCAAAAAGAAAAAACCGAGTTGAGATTACACTCGTGTAACTTGCATAGAGCAAAGTGAAGGTCCTTTGCTTGAGTAAAGCAGACAAGAACATATTCCGAGTCCCTTTTTTAGCTTGGTAATGGCCATGTCATGCTCCAAGTTTGATGCAAAGTCGCCAATAACAGAGCATATATAGGGTAGTGCACTACTGTTTAAGTTATTCTAGTGTGGAGGCAAAAATAATAATAATAATAATAATAATAATAATAATAATAATAATAATAATAATAATAATAATAATTGTGGTGTAGGTTGTCTCTACAGGGATGATAGAGCGTGGAATTTTCCTTTTCACCTTAATTTCTCAATGTGTTACACACTGTTGACTCATAGCCATTGGTCCACGGCTATACGATAGGGTGTTGGCCATTTTGTAGTAATGGAATATTAGTTGGAGATTAGTTGAAGTATGGATTGAGGCATGTGAGCAATAGATACATAGATATTCTCTTTCGCTGCTCAAATTGTGGTGGGGTTTGTCCTTACAGAACATGATTATTTTTTTTAAAAAAAATGTTCAACTCGGATACAAAAATTAATTTACCAGAAACAAACAATATGTTGCGAATTAATTTGGTCCGCCCGAAGTAATAATTTTCAGGTATGTGGATATGCTCTGTTTGACAAAATGTTATTGCGGTAATAATATTTAATGAAGCATTCTTTTATGTAAAGACTAAAGAAGACACATTCTTGTTTAGTTTAGCGCCAATGAAAAATATTGACCATGCCTTCCTGCATACATGTTGTTTAGGGTGAGTGGGGAGAATATTCCCTCAAGTATCCTGTTCCAAAAGTTTAGCTATCAATAAAAGTCTGAAATGAAAGACAGCCTCACGGCTGGCTACGTTCATGACAAAAGCAAGGACAACACATGCAGTCCGACACCGAAAGGTGAAGTAAATTATCATTTGTGTAGATATATAATAATAATAATAATAATAATAATAATAATAATAATAATAATAATAATAATAATAATAACAACAACAACAACAACAACAACAACAACAACAACAACAACAACAACAACAAGAAGAAGTTCAATGTTTGTGTCTTTTATTTAGGGTATGCAGCTATGTGTCTCTCTGAAAAGGATTTAATGGGTAAATTAAATATATAATAATAAGTGCAATGCTCATGTGTCTTTTTTTTAGGAATGCGCTTCATGCGTCTCTGGAAAGGATCTAATACAATCTCGTCCGCAATGATTGATAGAATATTTGGTTGAAGAACCAAACCGTCGTCGAATGGACAGGTCCGTCGCAAGACCGTCACTTCAATTTTTTGATGGAATGATCTAAGCATTGTAGCTTTTCTCACTGATCTGCTAGAGAGATATTTCAATTAAACAAAGCGTTTTGTGTAAAGAAACAAAACCATATAGTACCCCCAGCCAAAGATTTTAAAATAATAAATGTTAGTTATGTGTCTTCCATGTAATCGAAAACATCATTAAAAAGCTATAATAGAGAAAAAAATGGCAATAAAAGTAGCAGGAGGCAGAATTAGAAAGTAGCAGTAGGTGTGGTAATGAGAGATGATATATGAGAGTTTTTATCTAGTCTTGTATTTTTATCCACTGGTAGGAGATGCTATACAAGACAGAATTTTGACGTGCCGATGAGCTTTTGATCTTGCATTGCACGGGCGATATTGGAGCTAATAGGGTGATAACTGAAACATATATTGTTTAGAAGTGAGAAGATGGTGAAATCAACCTGCCAGTCTTTGGGGGTAATAATCCAAGATTTGAAGGACACGCGGCCCTATTTGATTCGAAGAAATTTTTGAGAAAATACGGATAATTCGAACTCTTTAGAAAAATTTTACTATACAACCGTTCGCAACAAGGGGTTGAAGATACACAAGTCCTATAAAATTTCTATGGAATCGATGATTGCATGTATTTTTTGGAGGAATTTTTCCAAGAGCTCCAGCCTCTTGAAAAATTTCATATGAGTTTCTCTCTCCTATAAATCCTGTGTTTTTTCTGTGGTCCTATCAAATGGTAGTTTCTATATTTTTCTGTATTCTATATTTCTTTATTTTACACTTACAAGCCTATAAAAAAATACAAAAAATACTATATTTTCCTCTATTTTTGCAATCCTAAGAATAAAGGGGCCTAAAAAGTTTTCCAAGTTGGTATAGTCATGTGTGTTTGCTCATCGACAAATGGCACAATGACCTGGCTGTCGGTCTCACCGGGACTCATCATGTCTTGCATAGAAAAAATATTGAAATGTTAATTTAATCGAGTAAAGGCCACTTTAAATCGTAAGATTGTGAAAATGTGAAATAGATAAAACACATGATTTTTATGATTTTTATAGGAATGCAAGTGTAAAATAAAAGATTGCAAAATACAGGAAAAATATAGGGATGACCGTTTGACAGGACCAAGGAGAAACGCAAATAAGAGGACTTAGGAAATTTTTGAAAAGGTTGGAGCTCTTGGAAAAATTTCTCCAAAATACGCATACAATCATTTATTCCATAGAAATTTCATAGGATTTGGGAATCTCCATTCTCTTATCTCAAATGGTTATATAAGAAAAATTCCTATAGGATTTGAATCCTTCAAATTTTCTCCAAAATTCATTTAAATTAAAGGGAGCCTCAACAGTTTTGTCTTGAAATGAAGAAATTAGCTTGCAGTCGCTCTCCCGATGGTCTATCTCACAATATCACGATATGGTTTTCGCGGTTCATCTGCAAACTCCAGCGACAAGCTCTCACGCTTTCGGCCGGGTCGAATCGGTAGTACATGACATATGATCAACGTGTGTGACGTTTACGTTTGGGCCTCCAAATTAAACCCAGTGAAACGATGTGCTTTTCGCACTAATCCAACGGCCCATGGACGGCTCAAGTGCTCCGTTCAATCTGGTGTGCTTAATCGTTTTCGTGCGAATTTCTCTCATCTTCCAACATCGTATTAAGTCCTTAGTGCAATCTATTTTTTAATGGAAAAAACATACTGTAGTCTGCACAAATGGTATATAAATGAACATTCTCTGGAGAAAGCAAAATTGTCGCACATCATACACCAGCAGGTTGTAAAATCAAGATTACTTAAACCAGGAATAAACATGTGTGTTGTTGTGTTGTAAAGGGTTTGTTTGGAGAAACTTTAGATTAAGCAGTTGTTTGGTATCCAGCTGGTGCGAATATAGAAAAGCCGGAAATCCCAGCTTCTCCAGATGCTGGCTTGTCAGTTTATTTTTCAGAATATGTAGCTGCAGATTCTTAGAAGTTGTGGACTATTTGGGACAATTCTGACAGCTGCAGCTTTTGGGAGAAGGTGCATCTGGCAAAAACTCCCCAAAACAGGCCCAAAATTACGTGTTGTTGTGTCATCAAATTACTCGACCGCGTTCTTTTCTTATCAGATTATTGGCCGTGGAAAATTACATTTTCTTCAAAAACTTTTCGCGTCATGAGCACCAGCTCCTGCCACAAGCTATTTTCTATGTTTATACTTCCTGCATTGTACGTTGTAAGAGGTAGGGCGAGTTCTAAAAAGAGGTTACAAACAGATTATTAGCCACACGGAAAACAAGAATTGTGTTTAGTATATGATTAGTTGTGTATTAATTATTAAAAATTTGATGCATATATTTATTTGGTTTTTTAAAACAACTTTTGTATATAAAGTTTTCGCAAGAAATGCATCATTTAGTAGTTGAAAAACGTGCTAATAGAAAACTAGATAAAATTTTAGCCACTATGCTGCTGTTTAGAATGCGCCCTTAGCCTCTTTATTTCTCATCTTAATCCATTGACATGTATTTTTTTTTAGAACTAATCCATTGACATATAGAATTTACACATATGAAACACATGTATTGATTGAAATATTATACTATTTAAAAACTAAAATACCTTCTAATTAAATCCATCATCCATTAGTCTTCATCTGCATTTCATCTGGAAAAAATTGGAATGCGGTCACCAACATTTAAACCCTTCTGAATGGAGCAGTTTATCGAAAACTCCACTGTACCAAAGGGCAAAGGGTTGATGTTCTAGTAAAAAAGAGGTTGATGATACATTAAACTAAGTACTATTTATCAGGCAGGATAATCTCTGTACTGTAGGTAATTAATTCCCTATTCTGCATTTTATTATTATTTGTGCATTTAGTTTTGTCACACATGTGGTAGCAGGTAATCCTGCTAGCTGTAGCCTGTTATCCATCCTCTGATATGGAAGGTTCTCTTCTGAAGACCCTTAGAAAGATTGTGGGTCACCAAACAAGGAGAAAAAAAAAGGAACACAACAGTATATATGTAACAAAGTAGGCATGCTCTTGGTTGGTTACTAGTAGTTCTGTTCCTCATGCTCATCCAAGCTGCCTCCCCATGCATTTCCTACTACCTGATTAAAAGGAGAGAAGGGGCAGTCTGCTTGGCTTTCTCTCTGAAACTGTCACTCTTTTTTCTCTGTCTCTGTATTGGGGAGGATGGAGATCAGCAATGAGGAAATGATGGAGATGGCCATTGTGGAGCAGCTGCCTCCTTCCTCTCATCACAATGGTGGCAGTGTTGAGGTTGATATGGAGGAAGATCATCTATGGCCAGCCAAAGATGGACCTCTTCCTATATTCCTTAAGGTGTGTATATGTATCTCTTCTTTCATTTTTTTTTTCAGTATGTGTTAAAACAGGATCTGCTTACACTTGCTGATGTTCTCCTTCATATGTGCATGTTTGATGTTTGTAGCGACTGAACAATTAGTGCTACTAGACAGAATTTTTGGAAGGATCAGTGTTTCTACTAGGACTTATTAAGGTTAAAGGGTAGCTATGCTTAGTCATGAAATAATTGTGTAGCAAGGGATTAGTCTTGAAATCATGATCAAACGGTTTGTATTGATGTTTTTTATGCATTTTATAGAGGAGCAATTTTACGATCCTTGAGTAGGTACCAAGAGGTACCACTTTTTTTTAAGTGTAAATTTGGTACCTTTTAATACCTTAGGTACTAAGAGGTAACAAATTTTACACTAAAATTTTGGTACCTCTTGATAACTATTTGAGGACCGTAAAATTACTCTTTTACAGAGTATTTCTGTTTTCACTTACAGAAGTTTAGCTTCCTCCTGAGAGAAGTAGAAACTAACAACCAAAGGGTAAACCTGAACTAGACATAATTAAGGAGAGAAGGTACAAGTTAGTTGGTTGGCAATTTGCCTGTCTAATTGCTCAACAGCTTGTTAGCTAATTGCAATCACTTCTTGCGTGGTATTTTTTCTTTGGCATGCAACAGAGCTTACCGAAAAAAGAGCATATTCTTGGTGCTAAATCTCCGGTTAATATTTTTTTCCCACAAAGTGCAGTTTGAGAATGTGGAGTACAAGGTGAAGCTCAGTCCAAAGAACCCACTTACAGCTGCAAGAGTAGCATTTGCATCTCACAAGAACACTGAAGATCAGGGCAGCTGCAAGCACATCCTGAAAGGCATAGGAGGCAGTGTTGATCCTGGTGAGATCCTGGCACTGATGGGCCCATCTGGCAGTGGCAAGACCACATTGCTAAAGATACTTGGAGGCAGGCTTAGTGGTGGTGTCAAGGGCCAGATCACCTACAATGACACTCCCTATAGCCCCTGCCTCAAAAGAAGGTAATGTGTAGAAACAAGACATTTGTCAAATCATAGTTGATATGAAATATTTATGATAGTAGTACTAGTTATTATAAGACATAATTTATGTGTTGTTATGCTATACTTCATAATTCATAAACCAATAAAGCACATTAAGTAAAAAAGAATACATCTATAGAAAATTACAGTCACACGAATAACTGACAAATTGTTTACTGCAATCTTCAGTTACAAAACTCTCATGCAAAAACTGTAAGCTTACATTCTAGTGCAGGCATGAGTTAAGTGAAAAAAAAAAAGCAATCAAGAATAATTCTTTTCTTTTATTCACTACAGGATTGGATTTGTGACTCAGGACGACGTCCTTTTCCCTCAGTTGACAGTGGAGGAGACCCTTGTGTTCGCCGCGTTCTTGAGACTCCCAGCTCGCATGTCAAAGCAGCAGAAGCGCGACAGAGTCGACGCCATCATAACGGAGCTAAATCTAGAGAGGTCAGCAAGTATATTTTCAGTCAACTTTGCTTAATTTTAACTCCAGTGTTCCATTTTCACAAAAATAGAGACTCAATTGAATTTTCTAATATAAGTTATCAAACCAGCAATCTGCCGCTTAACACAAACCCAAACGAAGCAAAATAGCATACACAAGACATGACAGATAGCACAAATATGGGGTTTTTTTTTTTGCGAAATTCGAATAAGCAAAATTATAACAAACATCATATCTAAAGTGTAGTGGTAGATTAGAATTACTCTTATTTTCTTGATCGACTTACATGACACACTGAACATGCACGATTAATCTATAATGGTAAAGAAGAGGAGTTTTATAATACTTGATGATGTACCACATTTTATAGCATATATCAAACTTTGCAAAAAACCATAAAATTACTCATTCTCAAAATGGGGGTCGCAATAGATAATACCACACGCACACGCAGTGGCGGAGCTTCATGGAGGCCATACTGGGTTATGGCCCCCTCCAGCTCCATACAAATTACCCTATGTTACATTGCTCATTACTATTTAATAATCTGTTTAACAAGTAATTGATGTAGATCTTATGTTAATGGACTCCTCCAAATATTTGATGAAGCTCCGCCACTGCGCACACGTATGTTATATATCTTGAGCGGTTGAGCGTGTATCAAATTTTACATTAGAGAATGCGTTATCGTAAAATCACCCAAATACCCATTGAACGATCATGCATGCACGCACATTGCAACTGACAACACATATGATCCTGCAGGTGCCGACACACCAAGATCGGCGGAGCTTTCGTGCGCGGCGTCTCGGGCGGCGAGAGGAAGAGGACGAGCATCGGATACGAGATTCTTGTGGACCCATCTCTTCTCCTCCTCGACGAGCCTACATCCGGCTTGGACTCCACGTCAGCGAGCAAACTCCTTGTCGTGCTCCGGCGGTTAGCCCGTTCGTCCCCGGCACGGCGCACCATCATCACGACGATCCACCAGCCTTCAAGCCGGATGTTCCACATGTTCGACAAGCTCCTACTTCTCGCCGAGGGCCATGCCATCTACCATGGTTGTGCCCGTGGCTGCATGCCACACTTTGCTGCCCTTGGATTTGTCCCCGGAATTCCAATGAACCCTGCTGAGTTCCTCCTCGACCTCGCCACCGGCAACCTTGATGGCATCTCCTCACCAGCTGACCTTCTCCTCTCTGTCGCATCACTGGAATCGTCCCTCGAGTTCAGGTCAAATGTCATCAAGGTATATATATAAAGAGAGTTTTACGGTATAACAAATAGTATATCAAGGTATCGATACCTCAATATACCAAAACACATTTCAACTGGAGTTGTCTGTGCAGTATCTGCAGATGAAGCACATGGCGGTTGGTGAGGAGGCAACGGCGATGAGCGGCGGCAACGAGGTGGGGAGGCAGCTAAGGTTGGCTGTGAGGATGAGGAAGGAGAGGTGTGGTGGCATCAGCTGGGCACAACAGTTTGTCGTGCTGTCACGACGAACATTTCGAGAGCGCGCTGCCGACTACCTCGACAAGATGCGGCTTGCTCAGGCCGTCGGTGTCGCACTCCTCCTTGGTCTCCTCTGGTGGAAGTCCCAAACCTCCAACGAGGCCCAGCTCCGTGACCAAGTACGAACATATTCTCCCCTATTTCTTCTTCCTCCTCTCGAAATCGCCATTGCCAACAACTTTAAACTGTCGAGAGTTGTTCCATATCTTACATTTTCCTCTTAAAATTAATATATATTTTCACAATGTAGACTATAGTAAGACATATCACTCAAAAAAAAAACTTCAAACTGATCCGCACAATGAAAAAATAAAGACAAATCCGGGTAAGAAACATTACTTTATATATTTTAACTGTTCATAGGCCAATTCTTTTATTTATCAATGTCACAATGTGTGTGTTTAGTTTAGGCTTTACTAGATTTTAAGGAGTGGTACATGTATCTGTGTATGAATGCTGCCAATTTTTTTTCACACCGACTTCTGCAGGTTGGTCTGATATTCTACATCTGCATATTCTGGACCTCCTCCTCACTCTTCGGTTCAGTATATGTGTTCCCGTTCGAGAAGCTGTACCTGGTGAAGGAGCGGAAGGCGGACATGTACAGGCTGAGCGCCTACTACGCCAGCAGCACGCTGTGCGACGCCGTGCCGCACGTCGTGTACCCCGTCCTCTTCATGGCCATCCTCTACTTCATGGCCGACCTGCGCCGCACCCTCCCCTGCTTCTGCCTCACCCTCCTCGCCACCCTGCTCATCGTCTTCACCTCCCAGGGCACCGGCGAGCTGCTCGGCGCCGCCATTCTTAGTGTCAAGAGGGCCGGCGTCATGGCCTCGCTCGTGCTTATGCTCTTCCTCCTCACCGGTGGATACTATGTCCAGGTAATGATAGATTAATTGTCCTCATTTTGGTTTCTGATGAAGAAGAATGTGTGTTGAAATTTTTAACTGTTTGGTCTGAAGAAAACTGTCTTGATCTTCTAGTTTCTGAATTTTGGTTATGGTTCAGTACATTGAGGGATGGGATAGAAGTATTTCTAAAGGACAGACAGGACTGAAATTTCAGAGATGAATAAACATAATTTGGAAAGATTTTTGATGGATTTAGACATTTTTAATGACATAAAAAACAACCTTTTCAACAAAAATGATTTATGAATGTCTCTTTTTTGCATCCAGTGTTATAAACACATGGTTCAATGTTGTGGACCTGAAATCGTGGGAAAAAATTTAGACTTACAAAATAAAAGAAAGGATTTGGGTGCATTTGATCAAATCTTGCTAGACTAGAACTGAATAATATGGTGGATGCAGCACATACCAAAGTTCATACGGTGGCTGAAGTACGTGTCATTCATGCACTACGGGTTCAACCTGCTGCTGAAGGCGCAGTACCACGGCCATCTGACCTACAACTGCGGCAGCCGTGGAGGATGCCAGCGGCTGCAGTCGTCGCCGTCGTTCGGCACCGTCGACCTCGACGGCGGCATGCGCGAGGTCTGGATCCTCCTCGCCATGGCCCTCGCCTACCGCCTCCTCGCCTACCTCTGCCTCCGCAAGAGGATCAGCCTCATGCCCTTGTGATGATCGATCGATCAATCTGTTGAGGGGAAAAATTTGGTCCAAGGAAGAAGAAGCTAGTAGTAGTACTTACTAACTGGAGTAGTAATTGATTGCGATGGTGAATGGACCATTGGTTGCTGTGAATTGTTCAGATATGTATCAAACTTTTCGTTTCTTTTTATCTGAGAAGTTTATATTTGAGGTTTGGGTGTTTATCTGTTTGAGGCAGGTTTCTCTGTTCAGCAACTTGGGAAAATAATTTGGATTGCCATTTGAAACTGTGCCCTCAGTAGTCCCATTCCCACATTTGTTGCGAAAAAATGACTTGTTTAGGGGTCGTTTTGGTTTGAGACCATAATTGACGAGTTGCAATTGGTTTAAGACCAAAATAGGACTTGCTTAGTTTTGGTGGAGTGAGATTTGTCTTTTTGAAGGAATGCAATGAGGAATTTTAGCTTCAAAATTCAAATGGTAAAAAATATTAATGAAGCAGCCAATTTTTAGTAAGGTTTATAAGACGAATGCTCAAACGTTGCAACTTGCAAGCAAAAAAAAAGTTCAAAACCTTTACACTGTGAACAGAGAAAGTATTTTGTTATCCGTTTCTTTTCCATTGTTTATTTTGAAATGATATATATAAGGCCCAAATTTTCGGACCACCAATAGCCTTTTCTGGAGCTGACAAAAGTTACGGCCCAACAACGTGCCGCTCCGGCAGTGCCTAAATGGGCCTAAAATCCCAAGGCCCATAGTGAACAGACCAAAAAAAAAGAAGAGAAGAAGACTGTAATACGGATACGGCCTGGCCAAAGTGGACTCGGAACGGGATTCCCACTAACGTACCGGCCCACTTACCGTTACACCTTATCCGATTCCGTTCTCTCGAGTCTCTTCCGTCCTTATAAAATACGCCTCCGCTACTCTGTCTACGTATATTCGATTTACTCCTCCGCCGCAAGACTTGTCTCCTCCGCTCTTCTTGCGAAGGAAGCAAAAGCCTCTCCGCGCGGCGCCGCCGAGGAGAGAGATCGCCGGAGGGGATGGCGGAGGGGGAGGACGCCGCTGCCGCCGCCCGCCGGGCTGCCGCTACCGAGTACAGGAAGAAGCTGCTCAACTGCAGGGAGCTCGAGGCGCGCGTCCGCACGGGTAATGATGCCTCCCCCCTTCTCCCTTCTTCTCCGCGCGCGTGCTTGCCGATGATGGCTTGCTCGGTGCCTAGGGTTTTGCCTCTGGTAATTGTTGATCGCGTGTAGGGGGGATCTGGTTCTTGTGGGTTGGGTAGGTTTGTGGAGGGGAGGATATGTTGGAGTGTATGGAGTGAACTACCCACCTTTGCCCAACAGATTAGTCTTTTGGGTTGAACTCATCAGTGCATGCAACTTAATATGGTATCAGAGCCAGAGGTCTCGAGTTTGAATTCTGGCAGGTGTGCAATTAAATCAAATAATTGTCATCCACTCCAATATTCCGTGGATCTCGCGTAAGAGGGAGTGTATAAAGTGAACTATACCCACCTTTCCCCAACAGGTTAGGCTTTTGAGTTAAATTGGTCGTTGCATGCAACTTAACAGGATAATCTGGGTTTGGGGCGGGTGTGTATAGGGGAATTTTGCTTCAGATTTTGGTTTGCGGGTTAGGTTTTGGGTGTTAAAATCTTATGTTTTGGCACCGAATCGGTTTAGGTGAAATTTTTGTACTTGTTACAGTCTGGAACGAGAGAATTTGGATAAAAGCACCATTGTTGTTGGATTGCTGTGCGAGGTGCTAGGTGATGCACGCTCTTGCTCTGGTTGTTTTTAATGTTGCTGCCGTAGTCTGTGCTTCTATCCTTAATTAAGGAGTTGTTCATGAGATATATCTGGACATTCCAACCTATACGGCTATTTCCACTGGGGATTGATTTTTAATTTTTATTAAATAGTAGGATAGTTGAATCTAGTTTGTTCCTTTGTGCGGGCGACCTTATACTTAGAATACAAAAAGCATTGCATTTCGGATTATCAAGCATTAAGGTGCTTTTTTATTCATGGTTTATTGTTTGATAATCTGGGCGTAGTTTTATTGACCTTGTTATGATGACACTTACAATGGATCCCAATGCAGTATTGGCCTATGTAGGTTCAAAACTTTGTTCAACTCTCATTCTGTCAATAATTAATATGATGTGTCGAAAGTAAAGACACTACTGTGGTCGTGACAGTAAAAAATTCTACCAGGGCTTCACTATTTAAGAATGTGATGTGATATTGTTCTATAACTACTTTGATGCATATGGCATTATATCTGACCAGATTGGGTTGATTGGAATTGCCTGACCAGATGTTTGGTGCATATATATGCAAGCTTCCATAATTTATTTTTCTTCCCTGTTCAGAAGTTTTTCTCTCTTTTTTTCCAGCTGGATTTGTTAGATTAGAAAAGAGATATCCTGTTGGATTTTTCAAAATTTTCTACAGTATTTTCTTGTTATTTGGTTGGCTTGATAGATAGTTTAATGATTTTATTTTATCTGTTTGCAGCAAGGGACAGCCTGAAAAATGCAAACAAAGATTTTGTGAGAACTGAGGATGACTTGAAGTCATTCCAAAGTGTAGGCCAAATAACTGGAGAAGTACTTTGACCATTGGATAGTGAAAGATGTAAGTGAAAAGGTCCCTTTCTTTGATCCTTGAACAAAATATTTTCTGTACGGATAATGATGTAAAACAGGCAGTACGTGCTTATAGTCATCAAATTCCGCTGTATTTTCTTGATGCACAATTCTTCACTCATGGTTGTAAAGCTTTACTTTCTTCGCAGTTGAGTAATAATTTTAGTTAGTTTTTGTGAAAAAAAACTAAAATATGTCTTTATTGAAGTTATTGTCAAAGCCAGTAGTGGGCCCCGCTATGTTGTTGGCTGCCGAAGTAAAGTTGACAAAGAAAAATTGATTGCTGGAACCAGAGTTGTTCTTGACATGACAACCCTTACCATCATGCGCACTCTGCCACTTGAGGTATATAGCTTGTTTTCATTTGCATTGTACTATTTGCGAATATAAAAAACGATGTTACCAATACTGAAAAGGCACAATTTTACTTATTTCCTCCGATCAGGTTGATCCAGTAGTTTATAACATGTTACATGAAGATCCTGGCAATGCCAGTTACTCAGCTGTGGGCGGGTTGTCAGATCAAATAAGGAAACTTAGGGAGTCCATTGAACTTCCCCTGATGACTCCAGAATTATTTCTTCGTGTAGGGATTAAGCCACCACAGGTAAGAAAAGGGCTCCTTTGAAATACCATATTTTCCAATTATTATCTGAATGAAATGTCGGAATCCTTGGGAATAAATGCAAGTTTAACACTGATTGCTTGCTGGAACCAGGGTGTGCAATATGGTCCATCTGGAACTGGGAAGACACTCCTTGCTAGAGCTATTTCCAGTAACATTTATGCAAACTTTTTAAAGGTCTGGATTGTATTAGTGTTTAACAACACTTTCAGATATGTTTAATGTGTTATTTTTAATTGATGTGCACTGCTATAACAGATTGTACTCGGTCCTCTTCATGGCCATCCTCTACTTCATGGCCGACCTGCGCCTCACCATCCCCTGCTTCTGCCTCACCCTGCTCGCCATACTGCTCATCGTCTTCACCTCCCAGGGCACCGGCGAGCTGCTCGGCGCCGCCATTCTTAGCGTTAAGAGGGCCGGAGTCATGGTGTCGCTCGTGCTCATGCTCTTCCTCCTCACCGGTGGATACTATGTCCAGGTAAAGTCGTAAAGATAAATTATCCTCATTTTTGGTTTCTGTCTTGATCTTAAAAACATGTGTGTTGAAATTAACCCGTCTGTTCTAAAAAGAAACTGTCTTGATCTTCTAGTTTCTGAATTTTGGTTTTATGGTTAAGGACAGATAGGACTGAAATTTCAGAGAGGAATAAACATAATTTGGACAGATATTTAATGAATTTAGACTTTTTAAATGATATAAAAAACAACCTTTTCAAAAAAAAAGATTTATGAATGTTTGTTTTATACATCCAGTGTTGTAAACACATGGTTCGATGTTGTGGAAATCTAATGATTTTGGAAGGACTGATAGGACCTAAAATCGTGGAAAAAAATAGATTTAAAAAATAAAAGAAAGAATTTGGGTGCATTTGATCAGATTTTTTTGCTAGACAACTGAACAATCTGGTGGATGCATGCAGCACATACCGAAATTCATACGGTGGCTCAAGTTCGTGTCGTTCATGCACTACGGTTCAACCTGCTGCTGAAGGCGCAGTACCACGGCCACCTGACCTACAACTGCGGCAGCCGTGGAGGATGCCAGCGGCTGCAGTCATCGCCGTCGTTCGGCTCCATCGACCTCGACGGCGGCATGCGCGAGGTCTGGATCCTCCCCTCCTCCATGGCCCTTGCCTACCGCCTCCTCGCCTACCTCTGCCTCCGCAAGAGGATCAGCCTCATGCCCTTGTGATCGTCGGATCATCATCGATCTATCTGTCGAGGAAAAAAAATTGGTCCAAGGAAGAATTGAAGCTAACTTAGTACTTACTAACTGGAGTAGTAATTGATTGTGATCGTGACGGTGAATTAACCATTTGGTTGCTGTGAATTGCTCTGGTTTTTAACTTTTCACTTCTTTATCTGAGAAGTTCATGTTTGGGGTTTGTGTGTTACTCTGTTTGAAGCAGGCTTCTCTGTTTAGCAACTTGGGAAAAAACTGTGAGTATTTTGTTATCAGTTTCTTTTCCATTGTTTCCTTTGAAATGACATATATAATGCCCAAATTTTTCGGACCACCAATAGCCTTTTCTGGAGCTGACAAAGTTACATCCAACCAACGTACCGCGCCGGAAGTGCCTAAATGGGCCTAAAATCCAAAGGCCCATAATGGACAGACCCAAAAAAGAAGGAAATAAGTCCATTGGAGGTTCCTCAACATAAGAGCGGGATTTTTTTTAAGGTCCCTTAAGAAGAAAACCAGAATGTTCACCCCAACTTGCGAAAACCGTCTAAAATGGTCCCCCGGCAGTATTGAAGGGTGGTTTCGCTGATGTGGTGCTGACGTGGCATTAGTTAGCAAAAAAATAATAAAAAAATACATGATACCCACATGTGAGTTGCACATCTTTTTTATTCTTTTTTCTTCTCGTCTCTCTCCTCTCTTCAGTCCGCGAGCGGAGCGGACGACAACGGGCGGAGAGCCGGCGGGCTGCAGGCGGAGCGGACGACGGGCACAGCGGTGCCGCGCTCACCCGCCGCCACTCTGCCCGCCGTCTACTTCGCCAGCACCCGTGTTCGCTCCCCACTGCTCTGCCCGTCGTCGCTGTGCCCGCCATCGCGCTCGCCCTCCACTGCTCTACCCATTGCCGCGCTTGCCCCCAGCTGCTCTGCCCGCCGCCACGCTCGCCTCCCGCCAATCCCCTTCTCACCCACCGCCGCCGCACCGATAGGAGAGGGGGAGAGGCGACCGGCCTCGTCGGCCGACGAGAGAGGGGGATGAGGCATCCGACCTCGCCGATAGGAGAGGGGGCGACGCGTGCAACAACCGCCGACGGGGCGACGACGCGCGGGCGAGAAGGAGATTGGTGGCCCGTCGCACCGAGAGGAGATGTGGAGAGGGGGAAGCGAGCGCGGCTGCAGGTGCGAGCGATGGGCGGCGATGCTGACGCGGGTGGTGGGGGTGTGGGGCAAAGATGATGCCCGCGGCCTCCCTAGATGTGGTGCTCACCGCCGCCGGTGTGGGTGGAAGAGAGGGGAAAGAGAGAAGAGAGGAGTTGGGATATTAGATTTTTATTTTGTTTATTTTGTTTGTATGACATGTAGGCCCCATATATTATACTTCCATAGGACTGTGAGTTTAGGGGTATACATTTCTGTTTTATGGTTAAGGGATCTCAAAAAATCTCGCCTTTAAATTAAGGGACCTCCAGTGAACTAATTCCAAAAAGAAGAGAAGAAGACCGTAATACGGATACGGCCTGGCCGAAGTGGACTCGGAACGGGATTATCCGATTCCGTTCTCTCGAGTTTCTTCCGTCCTTACAAATACGCCCCGCTACTCCGTTTACGTATTCCACATCAACGAAACCCCTCCCTCTTCGATTTACGCCTCCGCCGCAAGACTTGTCTCCTCCGCTCTTCTTGCGAAGGAAGCAAAAACCTCTCAGCGCGGCGCCGCCGAGGAGAGAGGAGAGATCGCCGGAGGGGGATGGCGGAGGGGGACGACGCCGCCGCCGCCGCCCGCCGGGCTGCCGCTACCGAGTACAGGAAGAAGCTCCTCAACTGCAGGGAGCTCGAGGCGCGCGTCCGCACGGGTAATGATGCCTCTCCCTTCTTCTCCGCGCGCGTGCTTGTTGCCGATGATGGCTTGCTCGGTGCCTAGGGTTTTGACTATGCTAAGTTTTGATCGCGTGTAGGGGGGATCTGGTTATTGTGGGTTGGGTAGGGTTTTGGGGCTAGGATAATCTGAGTTTGGGGCGGGTGCGTATAGGGGAATTTCGCTTCGGATTTTGGTTCGCCGGTTAGGTTAGGTTTTGGGTGTTAAAATCTTATGTCTTGGCACCGAATCGGTTTAGGTGGAATTTTAGTACTTCTCACGGTCTGGAACGAGGGAATTTGGATAAAAGCACTGTTGTTGTTGGATGGATTGCTGCGGGAGGTGTTTGGTTATGCACGCTCTTGCTCTTTTCGTTTTTAATGTTGCTGCCGTAGTCTGTGCTTACCTTTTGTCTATCCTTAATTAAGGATTTAGTCATTGTTGTTGGATGGATTGCTGAGGGAGGTGTTAGTCTTTGTCTATCTGGACATGCGCTATGCGGCTATTTCCATTGGGGACTGATATTTAGTTTTTCTTAAATATTAAGATAGTTCAATCTAGTTTATTCCTTTGTGTGGGTGACCTTTCCTACTTCTATGCAGCATATGGAAATCTGTTTGTAGTTTTATTGATCTTGTAATGATAATACTACAAATGGATCCAAATGCAGTATTGGCCTATGTAGGTTCAAAACTTTGTTCTAATCATTCTGTCAATAACTAATTTGATAGGTCGAAAGTAAAGACACTATCGTGACAGTAAAAAAAATTCTACCAGAGCTTCACTATTTAAGACTGCGATACTGTTCTATAACTATTTTAATGCATATGGCATTATATCTGACCAGATTGGGTTGATTGGGATTGCCCGACCAGATGTTTGGTGCCTATATATGCTAATTGTAGTCTCCTTATTTTTGTGCTTCCATAATTTATTTTTCTTCCTTATTCAGAAGGTTTTCTCTCTTTTTTTCCAGCTGGATCTGTTAGAAAAGAAAAGAGATATACTTTTGGATTTTCAAGATTTTCTACAGTATTTTCTTGTTATTTGGTTGGCTTGATAGATAGTTTAATGATTTTATTTTATCTGTTTGCAGCAAGGGACAGCCTGAAAAATGCAAACAAAGAGTTTGCGAAAACTGAGGATGACTTGAAGTCATTCCAAAGTGTAGGCCAAATAATTGGAGAAGTACTTCGACCATTGGATAGTGAAAGATGTAAGTGAAAATGTCCCTTTCTTTGATCCTTGAACAAAATATTTTCTGTACAAATAATGATGTAAAACAGGCAGTACGTGCTTATAGTCATCAAATTCCCCTGTATTTTCTTAGATGCACAATTCTTCACTCTTGGTTGTAAACCTTTACTTTCTTTGCAGTTGAGTTATAATTTTAGTTAGTTTTTGTGACAAAAAACTAAAATATGTCTTTATTGAAGTTATCGTCAAAGCCAGTAGTGGGCCCCGCTATGTTGTTGGCTGTCGAAGCAAAGTTGACAAAGAAAAATTGATTGCTGGAACCAGAGTTGTTCTTGACATGACAACCCTTACCATCATGCGCACTCTGCCACGTGAGGTATATAGCTGGTTTTCATTTGCATTGTACTATTTACGAATATAAAAAACGATGTTACCAATACTGAAAAGGCACAATTGTACTTATTTCCTCTGATCAGGTTGATCCAGTGGTTTATAACATGTTACATGAAGATCCTGGCAATGTCAGTTACTCAGCTGTGGGCGGGTTGTCAGATCAAATAAGGGAACTTAGGGAGTCCATTGAACTTCCTCTGATGAATCCAGAATTATTTCTTCGTGTAGGGATTAAGCCACCAAAGGTAAGAAATGGGCTTCTTTGAAATACCATATTATTTGCCTATTTCAAAATCCTTGGGAATAAATGCAAGATTTTTTCACTGATTGATTGCTGGAACCCAGGGTGTGCTGCTCTATGGTCCGCCTGGAACTGGGAAGACACTCCTTGCTAGAGCTATTGCCAGTAACATTGATGCAAACTTTTTAAAGGTCTGGATTGTGTTAGTGTTTGACAACTCTTTCAGATATGTTTAATGTGTTAATTTTAATTGATGTGCACTACTATAACAGATTGTATCAAGTGCTATCATTGACAAGTACATAGGTGAAAGTGCCCGCCTAATTAGAGAGATGTTTAACTATGCACGTGAGCATCAAGTAAGTTCATTCATTTTGTTTACCATATACCCGATTAACCTGAACTTTTCATCTATTTTGGGATATAGTCTTAAATGTAATGAGGGATGTCAAAGGAAGAAAACATAACTGTATTTAAGTACCTAGAATATAAATCTTTGTATGCTTCTTTTCAAATTCAAAGAATTTAACTAGTAAACGAGAACATCTCCAGCTGTTGATGTACTCTGCAATTGAACAAACGAAGGAAGAAACCTTCACTTTGGTTTCTATGTGTTGTATTCATTTCTACCCACCTCTCTGCTTAATAATCACACTATTTATTTTGCTCACATTATTATATTTGTTTTGAACTTTTTGTTTAGCCATGCATCATTTTCATGGATGAAATTGATGCCATTGGTGGCCGAAGGTTCAGTGAAGGAACCAGTGCTGACCGGGAAATTCAGAGAACACTAATGGAGCTTTTAAACCAATTAGATGGATTTGATGAGCTTGGAAAGGTACACTTCTTTCTTTGAGTAAGTTTTGTGATGCATAGGCGTGTAAGCAGTTGCTAATGCAAAGGATTTTGTGTTGTGCGTACGCAGACATCAAAATGAGTTCATTGAACAATATTGTTTTGTTTATCAGAATAGTGGGTTTAGATTGGAATATACATTTGCTTAAGTTTGGTTCTCTCAATCTCAATCAGTTGCACAATCAACTTTTAATCTGAGTTATTTCTATAAACCTCTGTTAGTCTTTGTGCTGGCTAGCGCCTAGCTGATAGCTCATTAGAAAAATTATTGGTCAAACCCATGGTTGTTAAGGTGTCGCCATAGCGGTAAGGCGAGCCAGGGAGCCATGGCATCAGCGTCGCCTTACCGACCTTGTCTATGGCGTCGTCAGGGTGTCGCCACGAGGTATGGTGATGCCTTACCGGCCTTCCTCTAACCATCTCCTTCCTCTGCTTCCTTTTCTTCTCTCCTTTAGATCTATTCTCCTTCAGTCCTCTGTTTCCTTCGATTTTCTCTTCGGTTTTCTCTGTTCTTCTCCTTACTTTGGTCGTCTGCTTCCTCTACTTTGGTCTTCTCCTTCCTTTGCTCTTCTCCCTCACTAATCCCTGTCTCCCTGACTCCATTCATAGTTCTTTAATCAAACAAAGGGTCAGAGGCTATAGAATTGTTCTGTACTTTTGTTTGATATGCAATCACATCAATCTGATTAGAGTTTGAATTTGCCACTAGATTTCTTCCCAGACTTTATGGAAATAATTAGTCTTGTTTACAGCCGACAACTCACAAGATAATGTTCTTCTAGACTTCTACAATGCATTACAATGGCCTCAACAATTTACAGCAGCAAGTATATTTTTGCTGCCATATTAGATTATTATGTGCCTAAGGTGTCGCCTTGCCAAGCCTTTATCGCCTAAGGCGTAAGGCGAGCTAGGGTAGCCTCGCCTGAATCTTTGTCCTAACATGATGAAATACACCCTATAATTTGGGACGGAGGGAATATTATTCTATCATCCTTGGTAATATGACATGGTTTTGCTTATCATAGTAGTGGTTTTAGATTGGAATATACATTTTTTTAAGTTTTGGTTCTATCAATCTCAATCAGTTGCACAATCAACTTTTAATCTGGGTTGTTTCTATAAACCTCTGTTAGTATTTGTGTGGGCTAGTTGATAGCCCATTAGATCAGTGTGGAAATGTAGTTTTGGTACACAGATTACATATAAGCGTGCTAGTATAAAATATCTTGGAAGTCATTAATGTTTTCCCTGGATTTGTTTGCCTTAATATGATGTGGAATACTGGAAATGATTTTGTGCAATGTCTCCTGGTAGGTATTGTATGTATATGTGTAACAAAATGCTCCTACTTATACAGGTAAAAATGATCATGGCAACTAATCGTCCTGATGTGTTGGACCCTGCACTCCTTCGTCCTGGACGACTAGACAGGAAGATAGAAATTCCACTACCCAATGAACAATCGAGGATGGAAGTCCTCAAAATTCATGCAGCGGGTATAGCTAAACATGGCGAAATCGATTATGAAGCTGTCGTGAAGCTTGCTGAAGTGAGCTAATCCTACTTAAAAACTGAACAGCATATCGTGTGTTCATCATTGTTGTCTCCTGAAGCCTAACTCGTATTGTTTCTACAGGGCTTCAATGGTGCCGATCTGCGCAACGTCTGTACTGAGGCTGGCATGGCTGCCATCCGAGCAGAGCGTGACTATGTCATTCATGAAGATTTCATGAAGGTGGGATACCACGAACTGTTTTTTTCTGCATTGCATAAGAAGACAAAGTCGTTTATAGTTGTCACCATGTCTATCTTTGTCGAACTTTTTGACAAAATGGTTTCAGGCGGTGCGCAAACTGAACGACGCGAAGAAGCTTGAGTCTAGTGCACACTACAGCGCCGACTTTGGCAAGGAATGATGACCGTGGGTAATGTGCTGACCATTTTTTTCTCCATGGGGGAGGGAGGCTCATCCAAGCCGAACAGATATTAATGTCTTACATTTGTAAGCCTGCGATGATGTCCCCTATGCAAATTTGATGTACACCGCCAAATTCAATTAGAATTGACAACAACCCCGCCGGAAAAACAGCCTTACAAAAATGAATACGTGCAAACGGGAGAATTGATTCGATTCGATTTGAATTTATTTCCTCAAGCGGCTCACATGTCTTTGTGGTGTTACTGTACGCTTCTTGTGAGTCTTCTTGATTGTTCGATTGTTGAGGCAAAACAATCTTTCTGTAACATATGTATCTTCTCCTGGATGTTAGTAATTCAGTGTGCTCCTGCACGCATTTTCTATTTCTTGCGAGTCATTTTTTATTCTGAAGTTACCTACAAGAAAACGGTAAAATGATCGTGAAAAAAAACACACCGATTATCACTAGTACTTAAGAAATATATGAGGTGAATTAGGAGGGAAAAGAACCTTTTTTTTTTCGTCTATATCTACCGCGCCTGAAGCTTAGGCCACCAAAATCGGTGGCTTGAGATCGGTGGGAGAAAAAGAAAAGATTAGTGGAAGAAATCAATTGATTAATACATTGATCGTCTCATCTTTCTATTATTTCTAAAACCAAACCAGCCATTTAATCTAAACTATACCGTGTGTGATATTGCAATAATCACAACTTAAATAATTAATAGCTATGACCTATAATTGTGATAATTTTACATGAGGCTGGTATGCACAACATTTTTACATCCTAAACGAAAAATAACAATCCATGAGCAATATTTAGTAGGCCCATTTTTTATGGTGAAAGCTTAGGCTTAGTTTGAAACAAGAAACACGTAAAACGAGAAAGATCGTTAGAACATGATTAATTAAGTATTAATTACTAAAAATTAGAAAAATGAATTTATATGAATTTTTTAAAAAACTTTTATATATAATTCGTTTATAAAAAATATATGGATAATTATTTTGGGAAGCGTGAGGTAAAAAAATCCACGCCGAAACGAACGGGCCTTAGCCTGAAGCAGCCCAAGCAGCATGGTCCCACGGAGCCGCTGCCACGTGTTCGGCCGAGACACCCTCACGGCTGCAAAACCATCCATCACCATCCCACCCCGCACGAATCTCCACGCGCAGCAACGGCCCCCAAGAATAGCCAGTTCAAACTGGCGCGGGGGAAACAAACCACCGCCCACCTCTTCCCCTCCCTCCCTTTCGTAAAAAAAATCCCCCAATTCCACCACCACGAGCTCGATTTCTCCCCAATTTTCCCGCGAAATTCCCCAATCCCGCCGCGTAATCGGGGGCGCGAAATCCTGCTCCGGATGGTGGTTGTCGTCGTCTTCGTCGGCGGCGGCGCGATTGGGGTCGCCGTTGCATGACAAGATTGGCGGCGGCGATGAAGCTGCAGGTGAGGGTGGTGGAGGCGCGGGGGCTGCCCGCGATGCACGTGAACGGGACGAGCGACCCGTTCGTGAAGCTGCAGCTGGGGAAGCGGAGGGCGAAGACGGCGGTGGCGAGGAAGAGCCTGAGCCCCGTGTGGGACGAGGAGTTCAGCTTCCTCGTCGGGGACATCGCCGAGGAGCTCGTCGTGTCGGTGCTCAACGAGGACAAGTACTTCAGCAACGACCTGCTGGGGAAGGTCAAGGTGCCCCTCGCCGACGTCATGGAGACCGACGACCTCTCGCTCGGCACCGCATGGTACCAGCTCCAGCCCAAGAGCAAGAAGTCCAAGAAGAAATCTCGCGGTATTAATCTCCTGTGCTTTCTTCTTCTCAAATGCAGATGGGTGGGCGGCTTTTCTCCTGTTAAATTTGTGTGGTTTATGATTGTTTGCAACAGCAATTATGAACTATTGAACTTCATGCAGCAAACAAGTGCACAAATTTCAATTTTTTGAACAATTTTCGCTCTGTTGTGTGTTTGAACTTTGCATCAGGCACTCCTCTGCATCATCTTAATTGTAAGGCATAATGTTATTTATCTCTGTTCGATTGCAGGAGAAGTATGCCTGCGCATATCATTGTCGACAAGAACTCATGTATCGGATGAACCACAGAATGTTGCAAATCCGGCATCAGATGATATAGCATCTAGCTCAGACAGGTCAACTGAAAATAAAGATGGAGCTTTATCAACCACTAATAGCTACATTGACCTATCAGCATGTGCCAACGCCTTGGACCGAGAATCACAGGGCAGTGTGGAACCATTGGCAGATGGCGTTGTGGATCAACAACAGCGTAGCAGCATGGAGCTAGTAGTAACTGAACCTGTACCAGCAGCTGACGGTGATACAATGACGAATTCATCATCGGTGGTAGAGGTCCTCTCTCGGTATTTCTTTGGGAATAAACCTGTCGATGTTTTGAAAACGAAACCTGTCGATGTTGTGACTTCATCTGTATCAGATGCTGAGTCGGTAGATCAGTTCCAAGAGCCAAAAGTGTGCTCTGAAGATCATGAAAGCCCTGAAAATGGCACATCATCTGAGTCGAGCCTTGATGAGCTACTCAAAACTATGGAGTCTAAAGATCAAGGCAGTGAAATGCCGGGGAACTTGCCTGGGGGTGTACTAGTTGACGAATCTTACCTTGCTGCGCCAGCTGAATTAAATTCCCTCTTGTTTTCTACAAATTCAGATTTCTGGCCAGCAGTATCTGAGCTTCAAGGAACAAGTGGATTTCAGATTGAACCATGGAAGCTTGATAATAACGACACTTGTTTGCAAAGAACATTGACTTACACCAAAGCTGCAAGTAAATTAGTTAAAGCTGTGAAAGCCACAGAAGTGCAGAAATACTTGAAAGTGGCTGGGAATTCTTTTGCTGTTCATTCTGTTGTTAGTACTCCTGATGTTCCTTGTGGCAATTGTTTTAAGATAGAGATATTGTATTGTATAAAACCAGGTCCCGTGTTATCATCTGAAGAACAAACATCACATCTTACTGTAAGCTGGCGGGTGAACTTTGTTCAGAGCACTATGATAAAAGGAATGATTGAGAGTGGTGCAAAACAAGGAATGGCAGAAGGTTTTGCACAATTTTCTGAAATCCTCTCGCAGAAGATTAAAATAGCTGAGGCTGATGATGCCAATTCCAACAAAGAAAAGATTTTATCTTCACTGCATGCTCAGAAAGAATCAGGCTGGAGGTTGATTGTTCGCTTCCTTGGCAACTTCACTTTTATTTTCTCAGTTATCATAGCATTATATGTCATAGCTCACCTTCAATTGTCAAAGCCCAATGCGATGCATGGGCTAGAATATTTTGGCATTGATCTTCCAGATTCAATTGGAGAGGTTGTCGTTTGTGCTATTTTGATTCTTCAGGGACAGAATATCTTCAATATAATAAAGCGCTTCGTAAATGCATGGAGACAAAAAGGTACATTATCCCAGAGTTCCCACTGTTCTCTACTCCAAAATTGGTAAACTCATGCATAACTGAAATATGTGTGTTGTATGCTGTATAACTGAATGCATGTCTCTCAAAAGGAGATGAGATGAATGATCATTACTGCACCCAGTTAAAACTTTTGTTCTATAAATCGGTTTTAATCTTGTACTTCTACTTGATATTTTTTCCTTAATAGTTTCAGTGGGTGTTAAGAAATATTAACTTTTTTTCTACGTATCAGGCAGTGATCATGGGGTCAAAGCTCATGGTGATGGTTGGTTGTTGACTGTTGCACTTATTGAGGGCACTGGTATAATAGTGGCTGATTCAACAGAGTTATTTGATATGTATGCCGTATTTACCTGCAACACAAAAAGGAAAACAAGCTCGGTAAAATTTCAAACATCAGATCCAAAATGGAATGGTTAGCTTCTTTCCCTGATGTTATGTTCCTTTGTCTTTTTTTTTTAGATAATGGAAATGGTTTACATTCCCGGCTTCTGCTTTTCGACACACAGCCAACAAATTCAGACTCTAAAGTAAAATAAAAAATGAAGAGGTTATGGGACAAACCCCCATCTTCCTCTCCAAGAGATAACTCGATGAACTATTAGAAAGTACTCATAGACATCTATGATGAAAGCCTAAATGAACTACGCCATCTAAAGTGGGACAAAAGACCCCTGGCTACCAATTCCAAAAGTGTAGCACCATTGTGCATAGTATCTTGCTCCTCCTGTGATAGCATCAAATGTTCCTTTGTCTTTAGTTCTGAAGAGCTAGAGATTCATTATACGGTAGTACAGTTACAGTCCTAAATGGACTGGCCTTCTCATACCATGTATCTAACTCATTTGATGTCTGAATTCTAGAGGTATATGAATTTGATGCCATGGATGATCCTCCATCAAGGATGGATGTGGCTATTCATGATGCTAATGGGCCATTTGATCAAGCCCCCATTGGTCACACCGAAGTGAACTTTCTGAAGAGCAATTTATCAGATTTAACCGACATATGGCTTCCTCTTGACGGAAAGTGTGATCAAACTAACAACCCTAAGATACACTTGAGAATATTTTTAAATAACTCGAGAGGAACTGAAGTTGTTATAAACTACCTGGCGAAGATGGGGAAAGAAGTTGGCAAGAAGGTATCAATTTGAGCAGCTCTTTTGTCTGCCTTTTTTGCTGTCACTTGTTCTATTTCTACAATGACAAATCAAATGGTGCAGATAAATTTGCGGTCTGCCCAAACAAATGCAGCATTTCGAAAGCTCTTTATCCTCCCTCCAGAGGAGTTTCTCATCGATGATTTTACCTGTCATCTAAAACGAAAGATGCCACTTCAGGTTGGTCTTTCCTGCTCTTATGATTCAAAGTTTCTGAGTGTTTTATCTGCAATTTGCTATCATTGCATTTTCAAATATATGTGGTATTATAAGATTTTATCACACTGTGCGTGTTGTCACATAATAGCCATATGACATACAATATAAGTAGAAGACTAGTAAAATTTCGTACCATGGGGGACCTAGTTTTCATTGCTTTATATTTCACATTTGCCTTCATTTGTATGTCTACCATTTTTTTGCCAAGATATAGAGATTTGAGAAATTTTCTGTTACAGGGACGCCTCTTCTTTTCTCCAAGAATCATTGGATTTTATTCCAACATATTTGGTCACAAGACCAAGTTTTTCTTTTTGTGGGATGATGTTGATGATATCCAGGTTATCCCTGCTGCACTGTCAATTGGTAGCCCATCCTTGACGATCATCCTCCGAAAGGGTAGAGGTTTAGAAGCAAAACATGGTGCCAAGGGAACAGATCCTCATGGAAGACTCAAATACTATTTTCAGTCCTTTGTTTCATTCAATGATGCCCACAGGTAGTTTACCATTATGCTTTGTTGTTTAAATCTTGCCTATAGCTCTGGGTTAATATGTTGACAGGTAGCCGAGCCTGATAAATTGGGCCATCCTGGACTGAAGCTTTGGTTTTTCTAATCACGAGACTGATTTTTCTAATTTCCGGGTAGTATTTTTCTGGCTTGTTCATGTGGTAACGAAGGTTGTAGCGCGGCACCAGGCTCAGATCTAGGCATCTAGCACATATGCTGTCTGTTCTTACACTTTCTAGGAAGCCTGACAATAAGTCATATTATGCACAAAACCTACAAATAAGCAACGGATTAATAATCAATATCTATTGATTACACAACCAGAAATTAGGCTCATTATTCCATTGCTTTTCCTGATAGAATCATCATGGCAATTTGGAAAATGCGATCACTTAGTCCAGAGCAAAAGGGGGATATGATCGAAAAAGAGACCGATGTGAAAGAACTTCAGCTTGACGAAGGTGGAACCTTATTTACACACGAAGATGTCAAAATGTCTGAAATATTCTCATCGGTTCTCTCTGTTGATGTGAGTGCTTTATCTTTGCAAAATCATGCTTGAGCTTGACATGACGCCTTTGCGCAACATATAATCTGTTTTTTTATCCCTTATGAACAAATGTTTGCATTACAGGTTGAGTCCGTGATGGAGATGTTTTCAGGAGGGCCCTTAGAACATAAAATGATGCAAAAAGCTGGCTGTGTGGACTACTCGCCAACAGAATGGGAACTTGTAAACCGAAATATATACCAGCGACAAACCAGCTACAAGTTCGACAAAAACTTGTCTCGATATGGAGGAGAAGCAACCACCACTCAGCAGAAGTATGCCCTAGTGAACCAAGATGGCTGGACCATTGAAGAGGTCATGACCCTACAAGGTGTTCTACTGGGGGACTACTTCAGCGTAAGATGCTGCTTCATGCATTTTTCTTACTCTACTTTGTAATTTTCTTTTGCATTCATAAGTCATCAATATTTTGAGGTTATGCTTACAGACCACCAGCTGGTATTTTTGATATTTTCTGGTGCTTAACAAATATCATAATGATTTTAATTTGCAGATTCAGCTGAAGTACAATATGGTAAATGAACCCTCAAAACCAAACACTTGCAGTGTGCAGGTTTTGTTGGGGATTGCCTGGTTAAAGACCACTAAGCAACAAAAGAAGATCACAAAGAGTGTCATTTCCAATTCCTCGGTTAGATTGAAAGAGCTATTTGGTGAAGTAGAGAAGGATCTTACATCCAAAAATGGTAATATTTCCAATACAGAATTGAAACTGACCATACTATTGCTAAACATCTTAATTATCACATGAAGTAATTACAAAATCTATATAAAAACAGTCAAACCAGGACTAGGAGGAGGGACTTAACATGCAATGATTCCCAGGTAGCCAACATATATGTTGCCTTACGATTTATGACAGTATCGTTCAAATTATTCATTACCACATAACAGGCTAGTTATTAAAATAAACTAATCTGGTTTAAATTTTGGCTGCACTATTACAAACAAACATCTTTCCTGAGGACTACAAACTAAGGCTGTTTAATCTATCTTGGGCAAAAAGGGTACTGATTTTTCATTCTTCGACGAGTTTTTCAGGAGCAAGCTGACATCTGTACAAACTAACAGTAGATTGTTCATTACAACCACCAAATGTATTTGAAGATCCCAGCACTCCAGCAGAGGGGGGATTCAGGCAAACTGTCCTCGTTTGCCTGCGGTGGCTTGGCTTCAGCTTTGTCAAGACAGATGAAGCCTAAAAAGTGTTACATCAATGTGAATAGATTGTTTCAGAACACTTTTTGTTACATTCCTTGTATGATATTACCTCCATAGGGAATCAAGCATAGCTGTACATGCACATCTGACCTATATACACAAATGATAATAGTAAAAGGAAGCTAACTTTGATTCATATAGCTTTTGCTTAGTCATCAGATTCCTGGTCTTTCCTTTTTCAGATTGATATACTCCTTCCCTGTAATCCTTCCTTACGTGCTGCTAAGCTGCTGACTCATTGTACTGTACAAATATAACTCGGCAAAATCTTGTCAAGAAAATTTGTGAAATTGTACTCGATGAAGCGCTAACTCTGACCGTTTTTCTTCTTATTCATTTTATGCTTGGAATGTTGGTAACTCTGTCAGCAGCATCTCATGTTCAGTACTGGATTAACTAACCACACAGACTGCGTGATAAAAGAAAATGCTCCGTTGGCCATCCCCATCTATTCTGCCTTCTTACATATGGACATGCTTAATAAATTCCCTAAAGAATACTTCATGCTTATCACCAGTACTGAAGTGTGTGAAGTTCTATTACTAATTATGAGGCGCATGATGTCTATCTAAACACGAGATCAATTCCAGTTTAGCTGTAACATACACGAATACCAGTTTTGCAATTAATCACTAGGAAATCTGACCATGATAAACATTTGTATTTTTCTGGGATAAAAATGGACGCAGCCCCCGAAAACTTTGTAGATTTGTGAGGATACAGGAGCTATTGGAATTTACTCTGTGACCAGATTTATCATATGGTTTTAACTAAACCACAGATTTAAAAGGTTGTGCTCTCATCAAACCCACAGTTAACGTTGTATGGTGGAACCAAGATAAAGGCCATTCCGTGTCATTCAGCTTTGTTGAAATGAATTAACTTGCCAGGTCGGCCGAAGGAAGAGGCCGATCAAATATCATTAAGATTCGGAAGGGTACAGGTTACAAATACATTACGGCCCCGTGTGAGATTGGAATTTCACAAAAAAAATATATTTAAAGTAGGTCTGCATTAAACTCTACAACCCACCATTTCAGGTTAATCCAATGGCAAATTTCCACAATATATTACAGATATATAGGATAGATAAATATTTCTTGGTAGAAAAATTAAACCAGATTTTCATGGAGAGAATTGATTTTTTAAATAATTAAACAGTATATAAAACATTTTTTATGACCCAGCTATGCCGTGTACTTCCTCCAAAAATAGTCACACTCAAATCTGTTCAACAGATTAGATAAAAGGGCATGCATGCTGGATATATCTGATGCACAGGTAGGACCGGTTAATTAGGAGTAGGGGTGGATAACGAGCCAGCTCGGCTCGTTAAGGCTTGGCTCGTTCGGGCTCGTTAAGGCTAACGAGTTAAAAGCCTAGTTCGGCTTGACTTGCGAGCAGCTCATTAAGCTTGTTAGGCTTGTTAATTAGCTATATTTTATTTAAATAATATTTATAATTTCAAATTTAACATTTTATCATACATTAATATAATAATGAAACACTATCTAATAAAAATCTCACTAAATATAAACTATTTAAATGTAATTAAATATCTAATCATTGATTAAAAAGCCATAAGTACATAAAAAATATGGTGATCTTATGTACTAACGAGCTAAACGAGCAGCTTGCGAGCTGGCTCATTAAGCTAACGAGCTAAAAACCAAGCTTGGCTCGACTCATTAAGACTACGAGTTCGAGTAGATCCGAGCCGAGCTCGACACAAGCCGATCCGAGTCACGAGCTTCGAGCTTTCTGTCCACCCCTAATTAGGAGGACATGATAAAAATAGCTTGTGCAGCTGTTATGTAGCCTTAAGCTAGGCATTGATAAACCACTCTCTTTTCACCACTTTAATTTGTGACTAATTCCCTATACAAAATTCCATAGATTACTTCTGTTTAGGTTGAAACTAATTACAAGGATCCCTAGGTAACTACTAGATCAGTTTGTTTTCAACCAAGGTAATCGATCCCAATCAATTTCTTGTTCCCCATTCTTTCTTTACATCTCTTCCTCTCCGCAGAATCAAAAGCAAAACATTTTTGTTGATTCTCAGAAAAAAATGTATTTTTTTTCTTCACCCGTTCTCAGTTTGATCAACATTTTCTGAAAAATTTGTGATGATCGATCGATCGGATTGATCAGGTGTCAAGCAGAGGCCTACCATGGAGGAGCAACTGAAGAGGCCGGCGATGATGAAGAAGATCACGGTGACGGAGAAGAAATCGTCCCTGCAGTTCCGTACCTCGCCGTCGGGGAAATTCTCCGTCACCACCTCGCCGGAGGCGCCGGCGGTGATGGTGACCACGCCGTCGAAGGCGGCGGCGAAGCAGCAGCTGCTGGGGAGCCCCCGGGCGGCGGCGCCGTCGTGCCTCTGCTCGCCGACGACGCACGCCGGCTCGTTCCGGTGCAGGCTCCACCGTGGCGGCGGCGGCGGATCCATCGGCGGCGGCCTCAGCGAGATGGGCAAGAAGCCCGCCGTATGACGTCATTCGACGTCACCATGCTCCCGTCAGCAATGTCCAGCCTTCTCTTTCACATTGGTTTTGTGATGCAGGGAAGGAGAAGAGATTTCAGTGGCTGTTGTTATTTCTTGCTCTTTTTGCGCCCCCTTTTTTCTTGTAAATTCTACTGTTAAGACCTTCATCATTCAAGATTTCAGTCGGTGGTGTTATTTCCCTATCCCAATCTTTTTGGAATCTGGATTGTTTCTTCTTCGTTTCCCTGCTCCTCAAACATCCTTTTGATCAGGAAAAGAAGAACTACGGCAATATATATAATACTCCCTCCTTCCAAGTATGTATGACTCGATTTTATTGGTAAATTTCAGAACTTGGACAGAAGTTTTATCAGGTAAGAAGATCTTGGCCGCGTTTGGATCCCAAATTTAGGACTTCAAACATGTCACATCAATGTCACATCAATCTTTAAACACATATTTAAAATATTAAACGTAGACTAATAATAAAATAAATTATATATTCGGATTGTACATTGTGAGACGATTTTTTTAGCCTAATTATGACGTCATTAGCACATATTGGTTACTGTAGCAATTATAGCTAATTATGATATAATTAGGCTTAAAAGATTCATCTCACAGCGTATAGTCCGAATATATAATTTGTTTTGTTATTAGTCTACGTTTAATACTTCAAATATGTATTTAAATATTGATGTGATATTTTTGACCAACTTTTTAAGAATAACTAAACACGGCCCTTGTTTGGTTTGCCACAAAGTTTCGTGGTATGAGGTATGTGTGTGTATGTACACTTACTAATAAGCAAGAGAGAGTCCACTCAAAAAAAAAAAAAGGCAAGAGAGAGAGATGAAATGCACTTACCATCAAGAAGGTTCTGCCCCTGATCTCTGCAATCTGTGCCATCTCTTTGGACACGGCTCAGACTTGAGCTTTATCTGTCCAGCAGTGAAATCTAAAGTTGAACATAAGTATTCACTTTATTTGTACAACTTCTTAGTTGAGCTTTATGTGTAGCAATGAAATCTTAAGTTGAATTTTACCCTTTTTTTTTTGAGTCGAAGTTGAATTTTACTCGAGTATTCACCTTAGACGCAAAAGGTATGACACAGCTTATACCAAAAAAAAAAGTAATTATTGTTGAGAGTGGGATTTGAACCCACGCCCTTTCGGACCAGAACCTTAATCTGGCGCCTTAGACCAACTCGGCCATCTCAACTTTGTGTCCAAACTTTGGCAGAAATATGTAAAGACGTATACTCCCAAGGTCATAATGGAGACTCTATAGCTATAATCTTATATAATCGCGGCACTAATATGTTAACGAATAGCGACGCATGAACATGGTCAGTTCGAGTAAGCAAACTACTAGTGAGAAGATGCAACTCACTTGCAACAATTTGAAATGCCACCACGACTGCTCACAAACGAATCTCAAATTTACTAAATCCCCATGGGTATATACAGCGCTTTCAATGGATTGATTGAAAGTCCCCTTAGAAAGGGCCGAGCTAAGGATGCAAAAGGCCACAACAAAAACACTACATACATCCGGAACACAACATTAAGATATGACATAGTGGCAGTAGTATTTCGCACACAATTTCTTCTATTTTGCAGTCAGAAAACTGGTTCAGCTTGCCATTTCACGGATTAGCTGAGAGGCCATCTGGCAAAGCCTTAGGATCATCAAGCGTCCTGGCTGAAGGTCCCTCAAAGAAGACATGAACTTGTCCAGGTTTGGCTGTGCTACCGTTGTCTGAGCTTCAGACACCTTTATCAGCAACTCAGATGGCTCAGATGGATAGACGGCGCTGTTCCAAAATAAGTACAGATGTTATCATGATAAGGGCATAGTTTTAGAGAGATAAATAAGCTCCAGTTGTAGTGAACTAACCAATTCAAGTCTGTCATGTCAATGGTGAAAGAAATTCTCTTCCCACTCTTGAAATTCATGAAGCAGAGAGAGAAGGCAAGTTCACCTACTCGAAACAAGCAAACATTGTAATAATTACTCAATTGCCAGCTTTAGAGTGTACCAGAGTTAGATCACATAAATTCAGAAAAATATTTTTGCCTCTTATATACACCATTATTGAGCTTGATACAAAGATATAGTGGAATTGGAGTTATGCGTTCACAAGTCACAGATGGTGAAAATGATACTACCTCCATTTCATAATGTACAACATTTTGACTTTTTGCTGGCAACGTCTGACCATTCGTGTTATTTAAAAAAGAGTAAATTACACACAACCCCAGGTTTTATGGTTCAATTTGCGTAAAACCACGGAGACTTTGACATGTGGCACATAACCTCAGGTATTGTGGTACTAGTGTTTCACAAAACTACATAATTGACGAATTCTACTAGAATTTGACATGTAGATTAAAATTCTTATGTATGCTATCATATGTAAAATGAAACTCTTCTATGCTCACATAAATATTGTTGATCGAATAACATCATAAACATAAAGCCATATTTGAGTAGAGTTACTTAAGGTGTGGTTTTTTGTGAAACATTAATAACGTAAAACCTGGGGTTATGTGTCATGTCCCAAAACTCCAGGGGTTTTGTACAACTTAGACCATAAAACCCGGGGTTTTGTGTAATTTACTCTTTAAAAAATTATGGAAGTCTCATTTATTTATTTGACTTACTTCATTATCAAAAGTACTTTAAGCATACTTTTGATGATAAAGTAAGTCAAATAAAATAAATAAGACTTCCATAGACGAATGGTGAGACGTTGCAAGCAATAAGTAAAAACGTCATAAATTATGAAACGGAGGTAGTATCTTTTTGTTTGTATGGATTTTTCAGTGTAATCAACTAAAGCATTCTAACATGAAATTTTGTAGTCCTTTTCATTCAGGTGTGCCTTCATCTATAAAACATGGAAAATTTTCCATTTACTTCCATTAAATATCAGTTCTTTTGCTTGATAGCCCATGCACTTCCTGCCTCCCTTCAAGGAAAATGAAAAAAAAAACGTATATGCATTGAGAAGCTGACTAGGGTGGTAATGCACTAGTGCACAAACCATTTGTATGATGATTATTATGGACAGGAATGCAAAGTTCTAGTTAGGTTTTAATGACATAAGCACACAAATTTGAAACACAAAACAGGAGGGGATAGAGATCAGACATGTCTGGGAATCCATATTGAAAGCTGCAGCAGTCAGATTCAAGAACTCTATTTTAGCAATCTTGATTTCTTCTAGCACATCAATAAGATTACCGAGGAGCAAACTTGTTTCCTGCAGAAATAGATGAGTTCCATTAGTCTCAAAGAATATTTCTAATATAGAACTCAATACACACGAAAGCATCTCAAGTTCTCAACTAGAAGTTAGTTGTTTGTATGCTCAAATAGATACAACAGGTTATCGTGCAGAATGTAAGAAATTCAGCATGAGATTTTGGTAGTCATCATTCTTAGTGCATCTCTAAAGCAGGGAGATTCCCTGCGATTCTGCTGCACCATGCCATCATTTCTAAAATAACAGTCAGATATTTACTTTCATAGTGATTCCACCATTGATTTCATAGTGATGCAAAGAAGTCTGCATATACATGAAGAAAAATGTGCCGATTTAGCTTGTGCTAAAGATACATAGAGGAAACGCCTATACAGAAGACAGCTAGAAGTCGAACTAAATGAATGAGAATAGCTTGGGAAATTTGGGAGGGCAGCCACAGTTCACTCATCATCTGTGTAACTAGCCACCCTCATACATGCACATGCACACCTAAAGCTCCATGCGCATGTGAAAATACAATATACCAGTGCTGTACTGCTGTTCACTAAAAACAGAAGAGTGGGAAATTAACTAGCGCGCTTTAAATGTACCTACTGGTTCTGGAAGTATTATTCCATATTGAATAAGAACAAATTCTTCAAACAAATCTCACTAATTATCCAAATTAGTATATTATATCTACAGGAAACATATTCAGTATAACTTGCTTGCACAGGGTACGCCAACACCACACCGAATTTTGTGGCAACATAGCTGAACCTTATCCCATATGCATGCGGTATCATGTGTATATCATGTACACGAAACAAAGTAAAAGGTCAACTCACCGTTGTCTTCTTTTGCAATGATCTTAAGTCACTAACTTTTTGGTTCTCCTCAGCTTTGAAGACAAAATTGAATGCCACAGGTGCATTCAGATTTGGAAATTTCTGACCAAAGGTAGAGTGTCATGGGATTTCTAAAATGCAGAATAAAAAGAAAATGCCAGTTTCATCATCTGACCTGGTCTATTTTGGTTCCACTCAATGAATTATTCACAAATATGCCAGACATATCACTAATGTTTAAGACGATCCTGTCAAAGTAAATAGCAATACAAGTAAGACACAGAACAATGAGGGAGAATGTTCTTATTATCTTGACTTGTTGACTGTGGTTTGTGAAACTGGAGGCAATAAGCTACCACATGAATTGCAGTAATACATGGTAAGGATTGGGTTTACACCAGCAAACAGCAATGCTGTAGCTTATTTGACATTTTAACTATTGGAAAAGTTTTTTCTGGGTATAGCCAGGTTTTGCATTGTTTTTGCACAAAAAATATTGTCCTCAAACACAGTAAATAAAATAAATGTTGCAACTTATTAAGTGTGCAGTTTCACCAGAATAAAGAAAACCATTCACTCTATGGCTGGAAGCCCGCTGATCTACTTAATGCCAGAAATTGGTTTGAACTAGTACCAACAATGGTTGCTACGCTGCACAAAATGAAAGAGTAATTCTGGAAATGATTACCTTTGGATCAAAAGACTGCAATAGTTCAGAACAATATCACACTTATTTTCCCTTTTAACAAGGTCATGCAACACCCACAGCTGATGAAGCATACAAAACATCAGTCACAAAAAGGAGTAAAGTATGTGTAGTAGATTTTAATCATACACCCATACCCGTGCTTGCTGGTGGATGGCCCTACATCGATTCCTCGTCTCCAATTGCTGTGTGTCAGCCCTGGTAAATTCATCACAGCTAATATCACCTTTAGTGTTGCTAAAGGATTCAAGGGAACTCCTTGATCTCTCCATCTTCTGTTTAATCATGTCAAGTGCATGCATCTTTTCAGTTACCAAAGCAAGTCCTTCCTACAAATACAGTAGATGTATAAGCCCTTACCAAAAATAAAAAGTGCTCTACTACAAAATTGAATGGTGGTAAAATCATGGAAACTATAGAATATTACAAAGAAAGAACAGGACACAAAAAAAAAGGAAGAAGGGCAAAAGAAGTACCACAAGCAGCAGAATCTTAAGGTTAAGGGGGGCAGCCATTCATGTTAGCAACTACAAGAAATTTCCAAATTATTGAATGTTGGATCATCAAGATTGAAATTTCCAGGTTTGTGAAATTCCCAGACCCACAATCCCAAAACTAGTAGCCGGTAAATTTTCCCACCTGATAGAATATTTTATGTAGTTTCAAACTACAAACACTATCTCATCTAGAACTTCTGAGATAATGCAAACCATTCCAAAACAGCACAAGTCAAAATCTTATTATGCTTTTCCTCACATTGGTCCTTCATTTGTAGTTTGCCTAGTCTATACTCTATAACTTACTGGACCTTACAGGCTTGGCAACTGAAACCAACAAGGCTATTCAAAAACAATGCTAGAAAATGTAAATGCACACAGAACTCTGCATATATGTGAAGTAAATTAGACAGCAGTATGTATACACTACCGTACCTGTCTGTCACTGGCAGTGATCAACGTTGTTGCATGAAGAGTTGCACCCTTAAGGTCTGAAATTTTGGATTTCAAATAGCAGCACTCTTGGACTCCATTTTGGCATGCATGTACAGTATTCTGCACCAAAGCAGAAAACAAGGGAGTAAACTAGCAGCTTACTGTACCTTAGAGGCAATCAAAGGGATTGAAAGGACCAAAAAAAAAAAAATCCTACCTGCAGTTTCTCTCGCTTCATAAGATTTATTTGCTGCTTTCCCTTTTCGTTCCAAAACTTGTCAATAAGAGATCTTACCTCAGCTGATCTGGACATGGATGCAGAATTACATATTTGCAGCTACATAATATGGAATGATGCATTATACAGACATCAAAACCTACCTTTTCTGCTTATCACTGCCACAATCTTGCATCCTCTGGATTCAAGGAAAAAACGAAAAGGCAAATTGAAGTAATTTTTCTAACAGCAACAGGCAGCCGTACAACTAAGTGATGAAAGCATACCACAGCAGAAGAAAGTCTCTTAAAGTTTCTGGCCCTCTGAAATTTCCCAAGCATATCTTCAATCATGTCAAGCTTCATTCAAAAATAAACAATAAAACACAATATACACTTCGTAAAAAATTTATACGGAACTTTAAAGTTCTAGATTACTAACTAAATTTGAACCAAACAGATGGAGCAATGAATATTCTAAACAAGTGAACACAGATTCATTGAATCACAGGTTAGAGGTTGTAGATTTTGACCATATGTTGGCAACTGCATCAATTTCAGTTTTCAAATAGGAGCTCGGAAGCATGCGCCTTAATAACATTTGAGGAAAGATTGTTTGGGAATAAGCAAACAATGTCTGAATGAATAGTGGTCAATTGAATCCTGGATTACCATACCTGTTGTGGTTTAACCTTACTTACAGATGTTGAGAAAACTTGACTTGCATTAGATACCATGGATGCTACCTGGACAACAAAAATCAGTTCAGGTTTATGCAGACTAGTTATTTCAAAGTTCAAATACCTTGAAGAACAAAAAAGGTGAGTTACTTATAAGGTATGACTATAGTTTTAAAAGTTAAGCTTTACCTTGTTCCAATCAATGTTTATTGATTGTTGGTTAACATCAGCATCACTCTGATTTTCTTCTGCCATACAAGACGACAAGGCTATGCATGGAAGGCGAAGCTGTTTTAGAGATGTTGCTGGGCTTCTTGGTGGCTTTGATATTTTTTTAGTGCGCTGAAGAACAAAAAACGTGAGTAACTTATAAGGTTTGACTATAGTTTAAAAGGTTAAGCTTTACCTTGTTCGAATCAGCATTTATTGATTGTTGGTTAACATGAGCATCACTCTGATTTTCTTCTATCATGCTAGAAGACAAAGTTACACATGGGCTTCTTGGTGGCTTTGATATTTTCTGAGGGCGCTCTTGTCCAGCAAGACCATTTTCATTACTACTCCTTTTATTTCCACTCCTGTCTAAATCCTGAATAAAACTGCATTCATGGCTAGGTTGGTCAAACATCAATTGTGCTGGGACATTATGGGTTGCAGGTGATTCAGAAAGACTGGATTTCAGACGATCCTTCAGTGCTGCAATTCTCTTGCTATGTTGTACAAACTCACTGTTCAAAGAACAAGCCTCCTGGTTTACCACATTACTAGTGGCAAGAGTAACAGGACTAAAGAGTTGTCGCCTTTTCGAGCGTAGGGAGGATATAGACCCTTGCAGTATTGGTGAGGTCTGACCTATAGTTTTAGGTGTAAGTGGAATGGCTTCTGAATCTGTCACATGGTTTTGTTGATGCTGCTGCTCAGCATTGTTCATTGGAACGAAGCTAGGCAGGGGCTGGACATCAGCATTGCTGGTGAGAGACGTGTGTGGTGGAGAGAGCATTGCAGGAGGTTGTACATTTTTATTGGCCTCAACATGAACAATTGTACTGACATTGTTGCAATTCTCCTGCATGTATGTGATTCCAAACAAAAATAAATACAAAACAATGGATGGCCAATTAGAAAGAGATAATTAACAGAACTGTACATAAGGTAATATAGGTAAAAGGTCATCTCAAAATCATAGAGTGCCACACTATTGGCAACAAAATTTGAAAGCTAGAATGACATGCATTCAAGAACAGAGAGTCAAATCAATTTGCCATGCATAACAGTAATATCATGCATAGCATGCTTTACAAGATAAAGGCTCATAAAAATGAATAAAAATCTGACCTGAGATTTATCATTAACATCAACTGTCATTGCATTATCCTCTTGAGTTGTTTCAGTGCTAGCAAATACTGGACTCCTAATGAGAATTGGTTCCTCATGAGAACCAATAGTATCCAGCTTACTAGATGAGATACCATTGACAATGGATGAATTTTTTTCCCAGTTTTTTCCCTTGGAAGCAGTCAAAGCAGAATTGTGATCAGGAGTTACGGCACCAGTGCTATTTTTAGGAAATATTGGTTCATGGACATCTTTTACCTGCTCTAATAAATTGTTCAGTGTGGGTGATAGCTTAGCATAATCAAAACGGTCAGAATTATCTGCAATCAGACTCATGTCAGTCAAACCATCGCGACTATTACATGATATTTTACCAGACCCAGATCCAGCCTTTCCCTTTAATGGTCCTGCAGTTGCTGAATTAGGTGTCCTTAGACTTCCAACTGAATTGACTGAACAGTCATCTGGGGGAGCGATGTTGCGGTAATGCATTGAGAATGTTTCTGAATCCAAAGTAATATCGTGGTTTCCATCCTCTGACATTCCAGAATCTGATGGTCTTCCAGACTGGATAAAGCTTCTTGACACAGGCCCAAAGAAATCCTCATCTGTCACAAGGGATGTGCAAGTGAGAAGGCAGTATTTTTTCCACAAAACAATACCGCATTATAGCTAAGAAACAACTAACACTGCTGATGTGTTGTTGCACTAGAATACTATAGATGTATGGATACTTCGTCAAAGATGCAAAATACCACACTTAGAGAAATTGTAGTGAGAAAAATTAACTACCAACCACTCAAATGCGTCAAGTATATGTGACTTAAAGATATTAATGAGTAGGTCCTCTTATATTTGCTTGCTTGATAAATTAAAAAATTTCATCCAGTTCAGATATCTATCTGCATCTGTACTAAGCAGTTACGGCATCCAATTGTCTGATGTGCCAAACTAGTAAGGGAACTAAGATATACAAAATAATTTGGCACTAAATTGCTCGAGTTTTTTTTAACCAAAAAGCACTGGTGGGACAGTTTCCACCGAAATGGAAGGGATAACCTACGAAATGATAAATGATTCCATTTCTACATTGACTCCAGCAGATAAAGTGTGAAGTAAAATCAAAACAAGAAAACAACTAAAATCAAAATTACCATATAAGCATGTGCATGGATTTCACTGAGTTTTTCAAATTACATGAGTAGAAACAGACACCAAGACAAGAGACCCATTTGACATAAATATTTGGGGCTGAGCACTTAGAGAAAGTCAAGGAACCTATGATTAAACCAAAGTTGAAACGATAAAAGTAACAAAACGAGCCTGGTAAGTAACCCCTAAACAAGTAAATAACTCAGCCGCACTTGTGAGAAGCCAAACATATACTAGGATTATCATCAAATTAAGCAATCGAATGCACACATATGTTGGGTCGATGAGATTAGCAAGGAGGAGCGTCCCACCACCATACCATCGTTGGAGACGAGGGATCCGACGGCGCTGCCAGGGGAGGAGGAGTCGAGGTCGTTGTTCAGGAAGCGGAACGGGGGGCGCACGAACTCCTCCTCCTCCCCCTCCGTCTCCTCCTCGCCTTCCTCCGCCGCCGCGGGCTTCCCCGGGGAGAGGGACGGGGGCGGGGAGGGGACGATGACCTCCGGTGGGGTCTCGAAGTCCTCGTCGCGGTCGAACACGTGCACCGCCGTGATCTCCGCGAAGCTCACGCGGCGGGAGCGCCTCCGCGCCATCGTCTCGTCCTCAGTCGCCGGCGACGGGAGGCCGATGCCGCCGCCGATGTCCATCGCGGCGAGGCCTAGGGTTTGGAGTTTTTCGAATTTGGGGACGGTTGTGTGGGTGGACGGTGCGGGGGTTTGGGAGGGAAATTTTCCCAATTTTTTTTAGTCGTCTTTATCCTTTCCAGTGTAGTATTCCAGTACTAGTACTAGGTTTTGGGCCGAGCTGTCAAAACTACTCACAAGCAGCAGCCATGTGGGCTTGAAATGTCGGCCCAAGTTTTAGTTGACGATTCGTGTTTTTTTTTTAAAAAAAAAAATGAAATTCATGTGGTTTGGATGAATAATGAAGTGCTTTCTGCCATTCCACATGGGAGTTCAATCATTTGACGCCGAACTTACATTTGAAACAGAATGGTAGGTCTCAATCATACGAATAGATGAAAAAGATATCCAAAACATGGGAATATAGAGTAAAGGGATACTGCAAGAAATGTGCATCCTTTAGAACGTTATTACTCCATTAGTTGGAACAATAGGTAAGGGTAAAAAAAGGATCACAGTGATCTCATCGCCTCTCAAAACCTGTTTTTCCGAATGGCTAACTAAAACTGACAAGGTTAGATGATGTAGATGTTACAGTAGAGTACATACATTAAGATTGATAGATGCGACTGTCAAGATGACCGTCAGTCAAAAAAAACCTGACCAACAAAATGCTCAAAGCGCAACAGGAATGGCCATGCGAACTGGTGAACACTAGTAGGCTAATTCCAATGGTTGATTCCAGTTTCCAGTGTAAGTGCCGTGAGCCATCGCATCTTCTGACGATCATCATTGTGAAGAAACCAACTTCCATTTCACAGTTTGAACAGCATCATTTGCAGATGGAGCTCAGCAGCCTATTTCACAATTTCGAACTACATCATTTGCAGATGGAGATCAGCAGCCTGTTGTGCCAGCTCGTTCATCATGGCCTCATCAAAGAATTTGTTGATGCTCACATCCTCACTCATTCCCTGAAAAAGGTGATGACAGGTTTAAAAAATGATGAAGGGTTTCCTACTCTATGTTTCTTTGCGACTAGTATTAGCATAGCTAAAATCTCTTCTTACCTTCCTTCGTCTAGTCTTCACCATGAACTCGCGGGCAAGGTGCTGTATTGGGGCTGGTTCCAGAGGCCGTAGGGCAATACTCTTGTCTAAAGGATCACCAGGAACAATAGCCCAGTGATCAAACACTGATACACAAAAGGCCTGTCCCTGTGTATGGTATCTAAGGTCGGTCTCAAATCCAAATGACTCTATAACAGGTAAAAATGCCTGACAAAGGTACAATATTATCAGTAAGGTTCACACAGTTGCCACAGAAGTTACAAGGCTGAATCAGATAAATGTCTCCTACCTTAACAACGTAAACCGGAGTCCCTGGTTTGGGTACATCAGCTGTTACATGCCCTCGCCGCCGTGATAGCACCGTATATATGGCAGAGACACAGTCAATTGGTGTTTGGATCTACCATGCACACATAAGATAGATCAGACCAACAAATTAGAATATACTATATATAAAGAGATAAATGATTAACAAACAGGATGAAAAATATCTACTAGAAGCACTGTGACCAACCTCAACATAATAGACAGGCTCCATAAGGCGGGGATTAGCCATAAGAAATGCAGAGTAAACCACACGGCGGGCTGTTGGAATTATCTGACCACCACCACGGTGCAATGGTTCAGGAGCTATGTTTGCATTTAAAATCTTGAATTTGACATTCCTAATTGGTTCATCACACAGCGGACCTTCTCTAGCACCCCATTGAAACCTGTGGTAGTGGAATATAACATAATGGTTATCATGACATTCCAAAGAACATTGAGTAAACATAACATTGTGCACCATGCATACCCTTGAACAATTGAATCTTTGACTGCATTGAGCAAGTGTTTATCCACCTCAATTGAAAGGGTGTCATCTAAGAGAATGTTAGGACCCTGCATGTCAAGTATAGCGCATTCAGTAAACAATAATGGAAACATAGTGTTGGTAGAAAACATTGCTGATTATTTGGTCGTAACCTCAGGCACAACAGCAAGTCAAGATCAAATGCACAACTAGCTCACATGAAAATCAGCAGGGCAACAAGGTTCGTGTGACTTTAAAAGGAATAAGTTCACAGGACTTTCCCAATCTTGCATGGCATTTTTAGTTATGTAAAGTTCATGAGTTAAAAATAAAACCCCCATGGCTCACGCAATGCCCAGGTCAGTTAAAAAAAGTAAGCAGTTTGTAACATCTTACCTGTTTTTCAGGTCCAAAAGCCCATATTGATCTTGCTGCCAGCACATCCCACTGGTAGCGTTGACGAAAGAAGTCGGTGATTTCTTTCTGCCTCGAGTCCAGGCTGACAAGGCCATTCTCAATATCTTCAGCCAAGCCCTTTTCCAATGGTTCAGCAACCTGTATTTGTGTTACCAAATTAGATGGCCACATATCACCCACCATTTACCATGAATAAAGAGTGGAACTGGAACAGCCAAAACCAAACCAAAAAATTACACAAAAAGTAACTAACCATGGTAATTTTGTTCCTCTTGTTCGGTGTTTCAGCAAAGCATTTCATCGAAGAAGTATCAACAACTGTTTCACAAAATGTCACAACTGGATCGGCAACCTGTGTACAAACAAGAAAACATTGTAAGTAAATCATCTATGCCAAATGAAGAGGAAAGAATAAAGCTAAGAACATTAATATACCTTCACTTCTACCTCAGAGTAAAGCTCTCTGAGGTCCTTCATTATAGAATCTAGATAAAGTTCACCGGTGCCAAGGATAGTGTGTTCTCCAGATTCTTCCACCTTAGTAACAGCGAGAGGATAGCTCTTGCTGATTTTACGAAGACCTTCCACCATCTTAGGGAGCTCACTTGGGTTTAGAGGCTCAGCTGCTATTTTTACGACAGGTAGAGTATTGAAACGTAGAGGTCTAAATATGTAGACATCTTCATCCATCTTCATAGGACATATGGTTGCAGTTTTCATGATTGATGCATCAACACCTTCAATGAGAACCCAAGAACCAGCAGGGGCTTTACTAATTGGAACACGATACCTTGCCTGATACACCCACAACTTTGTAACCTCTTTGACAGTCATATCTTCTTCGTCATCAGGAGAATAGCCTTCTCCAAGAACACGCACAGTTTGCCCAGTCTGTATTGTGCCACTATAAACTCGTCCAAAGGCATCAAAGACACTACAGTCAGACTTAGGATATAACTTTGTAACATTAACCATAAGGGGGGCCTGCGGATCACATTTTTTCATAGCATCCACAATAGTGGAATCTTGTGGACCAGTGTATGTGTGTTCTATCTTCCTTGGAGCAGCATCCTTGACAGAGGGTATGTGTTTCACTAGCATGTCAGTAAAGCCAGTAGAAGTCCCAAAAATTGAGCGGCAAGCTAGCCTAAGCAATGGCCTAACGTTAAGCTTATAAGCTGCATTGCTCAGTGTCACACCCAACTCAGAAAGAGTTGCTTCAACCTTCCCCTTTGACTCACCAACAACCTGACTGTATATTTTGTACAACGGCTCAAGGACAAATTCAACAAATGATCTGTTAGCTCCTTCCTTTGGAGGCTTCTTTTTGAAGGTTCTAGTGTCAGGATGGTAATACAGGTCTCCCCAAAGACGCGATGCAAATTTCTCATGGTCAAATTGAATCCCATGGATCTTTAAATAAAGATGAGCAAAAGATTGCAAGGTAAAAGACCAGCCTGCAGAACCACTTGCAAAACAAACATTTCCAGCAGTAGGATCGACCAGTTGGGTGCCACCTACTGAGGTAGAATATGACGAGATAAGATCATTGATCGCCTCCAGTGTATGTCGTAGCTTGAAATATGCATCATTTGGTGGCAGCTTTAGCTCTGTAATCAATCTATCAACCTGTTGCAAATAATACACGGTGAGAACAAACTTCATTCCAAGGTGCTACTGGAACATGTTGCAAATAAGAGAATGGAAATGTACCTTGTTAATCACGACAACAATGGGGAGTCTTTCTTGTATTGCGTGACGAATTGCCCTCTCAGTATTTACCTAGTCATTAATGGAGGTATATAAATAACAAAATATACTCCCCCAACAAAAAAAATCATTATAGTATACTTCCTCTGTCCGCAATACAAGCAAAAATGCTTGTATTAGTGGATGGAGGGTGTACATACAAGCAACAGATACAACACACTTATCTATACTCAGAAGGTACTCAGAGTGGTCATGAATCTGCCAGACAGCCACCCACCACCACCACACTGACCATTTTTTTAATGTATGTTATTACCTGAATATCCTTAATTACACAATAAACCTTCCACAAGTTGCTCTCTTCTTAGTTGGCTTTCAAATGTCACAATTTTACATGGAAAAGTATAAGATAACCAAGTTATTGTGTATTTACTTAGTGTATCAGTTCATTAGTACACAATTAGCATGTGCAAACACTAACAAATGTTCAATGCTATTTTTTACAAACAATACTAGGACTTACATGATTGAATTTTATCTGTATCAAATGCACAGGCACTTAACAAATCCATAACATTCTCACACAGCAGTGTATGTATAATCATTGTATTTACATATCATGTCCTCCCACAAACATGAAGCCTACAAGCTACCTACCATTACAAAGTTACCTAAACTGCAGTTGACCGTACAAAAATGAGTGGTTCATGGTATCTAAGTTCTTCAACTGTTGGGTACTGATTATCATGCAACCAAGCTGCTATTAGAATCATTAGCTAAAAGTTAAACGCGATCAAATTGCACTTTCATGTACTGATACATGTTATCTATTAAGAATGGAATATCTTTTATTATTTAGATTAGCTCACCATCAACTAGTTACAGTAACAAGCAAAAGTTAACAGAAGAATAGAATATGGCAGTATGGCAGAACTTTAATAAATGTCTTCATGGTTGAGCCAATTTCTACTCTGTTATAACTTATATAGAAGCCTAATCTAACTTTTAAAGACTATGATAGCATGGACAGATAGACAGCACTACATAAACTGGTCATTTCATAGATATTTCCTATTTGTACACTAGTCATTTATGTTGTCCGGACTGGGTGTATATGGTGTGGTGCTGTTGCAAAACAAAAATACATACTACATTCCCATCTAAATAAAATCAAGAAAGACCTCGTGTGAGGACTGGGGATAATGCCAACAAAATGGTGAAAGTGCATTCTCAGTAAATTTCTTATACAGCGAATAAAATTGTCCAAAGTATATTTCTATCAACATTAAACAGACCAAATGTGCAATGAAGTATTGGCATCCTGACCTTACTTTAATAAACATTGACATAACTAGTAATTCAGCTTAACCCATCACTATAGATAGCAGACAAGTTTAGAGCAAAAGGATTAGTGAATTACCATAACACCCTCAGCGGCATCGACAACAAGCACAGCCCCATCAGCGATCCGCAGCGCAGCAGTCATCTCATCGGAGAAATTGACATGGCCAGGCGTGTCCATGATATTGCACAGGTATGACTTGCCATTTCCCCCCTCGAGCACAAGCGACATCGGCACGGCCTTGATGGACACCCGCCGCTCCTGCTCGTCGACCCTTGTGTCAGTAAACCGCACATGGCGCTCGCCCTCGGAGTCGAACGTGTCCACCTCGTGGGTCTGCTCCACCAGCATGTCCATGAACACCGTCTTCCCGTGCTGCAGGTGTCCCACGAGCGCAACGCTGCGCACGAGCGCCGGGTTGGCGGCGAGGCCGAGGAGGAAGTCGGTGGTGGCGTAGGTGGAGGTGGGCTCGGCGCGGGTGCCGACCTCGAACCGCACGACACGGGGCGGCGCCACGATGGGCATCTCCAGCGGCTGTTCGTCCTCGTCCATGACGAGCGCCTCCACACCAGGGCCGTACACCTCCTCGGCGGTGGGGTAGTACTTCTTGTCCTCGGCGAGGACGACGGCGCTCTGGGACGGGTCGGCGTCGTCGTCGTAGCCGCCGTCGACGTCCATGAGGGCGGCGCCGGCGCCGGCGCCGGAGGGGGAGCCGGACGGGGAGCGGGCGGACGGGGAAGGGGAGGGGGAGCGGGAGGGGGAAGGGGAAGCGGAGGCGTCGGAGTCATCGGCGTCGGAGTCGGCGAGCTCCGGGCCGATGTAGTTGCCGAACTCGTCGTAGAGGCTGTCGTCCATGGCGGCGGCGAGATCGGAGATGGGGAGGGGGGGCTTGCCGGCTAGGGTTTTGGGCGCCGGCGCGGGGAGGGGAAGGTTTGGGATTTGGGTTGCAAAGGGGGAAGATGCGATAGTCGGGTACAGTATGTGTGCTTGGTTCCTCGGGTTGAAAGAAAAAATAAATAAATTTGTGGCACTCTTTTGGAATTTGGAACAAAGTGAAAGCTGAAAGATTTCGAAATATTTCAATCTTCTGTGTTCAATTCATTTGAACATTGGAAGCCCAGCAGATCCATGTGAATGGACTTTTTATTTTTTACAAAATTTAAAATAAATACAAAGGTGGATTTTTATACAAAATAGATATATGATTATAAATTGTTGCTAGAATGTTATTAAATGTTTAGTAGGAGTATTGTTTAACATGATTTTTCTTAAGGCTGATGTCGGTGATATGGGCCCGGGGTACCACATGGCAATGATGTAAAGCGTCTCGAGTCTACCAAAGTAAAATAACGAGAAATATTAGACCCGAGGTGAGTGGCCCGGGTAAACCCCGGGGCCCCCTCCGGGAGGAAGCAGACCGCCCCGGGG